>CM025784.1:49486654-49511682 GCA_014636745.2 Centella asiatica | reverse complement strand
TATATATATATATATATATATATATATATATATATATATATATATATCCTACTAGATTTAATTAGCAGCAGCTGTGCCATGAAAATATATAAGTATATTTTCATAATATCTATGATAGATATAGCAATTAGCAATTATGGTACACACCTAAAAGAAAGAAGAAAAAGACTGCTCCTTTCAATTTGAGCCCTTCATGAAAAAACTATCACGTATTCATGACTACTCTTCTTCCTTCTTTAAAAGTGAACAGGGACATGTGAGTTTCAATGAACCACCAGATATAGTTTTGTGTACTTGCATTGATTTAGTTTTTTCAGTATAAAACATGCCACAACTTCCATCACAGATCATATAACAAACTTGAACAGTTCTTTGATCTCTTCTTCTCTACTTATACCGTCCTAACAACTCATAAGTTTTCTAACAGTTAGCTTTTGGTCGAGTACTTGGATCTTCTTGTCAAGTATTTTAAGTTTGATTTGTATCATGGCACCACATGGCGAGGCCCTTGTGAGCAGCAACTACAAACGATCAACCAATGCAAAGAGGCCTCCGAGACTCTCATCATCATCCTCGGATAGCCTTAAACGTAGCATCTCCGACCTATCTTTCCAGCTAAGCAAAGAAGACATGGACGACAACACAAAGGCATTGCCCCCCATCTCTGAGGTGGAGGACATAAGGTGTGAGTGTTGTGGGATGGTGGAGGAATGCACGCTTGAGTACATAGACCGGATACGCGAAAAGTTCTTGGGGAAGTGGATTTGTGGATTGTGTGCAGAAGCAGTGAAAGAAGAGATGGACAAGAATGGAGGGAAAAGAGAAGAAGCATTGAGTGCTCATATGAGTGCATGTGTTAGGTTTAACAAGTTTAGCAGGGCTTACCCAGTCCTTTTCCAAGCCGAGGCCATGAGACAGATCTTGAAGAAAGCTAAGTCAGAAGGCAGAGCAGGAGGCAGAGCCAAATCTATGAATTACAGGGAGAAAGGAGGGTTGAAGAAGGGTGGCATTGCCAGAAGCTCAAGCTGTATTCCGGCGATTACGAGGGAGATGAACGAACTTGAAATTGCCAACTGAGCAACATAGCACCACCACTTGCCAAAATCTTACACCAAACTTTGTCATTTTCATTAATTCTGTTTTAGGGTATTTGGGGTTGCCCCAAACTCTTTAATATCTTGTGTTCGTCCCTAAGAAAAGCTCTAATGTTTCTGTCACCCCTTGGGGTTTTTTTTATTGCATTTGACAGAAACTTGGGAAGTCTTTTCTATCCTTAACCCTAGTAAGTTGTACTCATCCCTCTTATATGGGATGCTGATCTTAGGCTAGAGGCAAAGAATATCAATCAGAACCAAGAAATATGTCGATATCTATTGCACCCATCAATCTTAATATATATCCCTTCAACTTGTAATATTGCCTATTTGTTCTATTACTCCGTATAATTTAGTTATTTGTTTTGGCCTCTTATGCAACTTGAATTTTAACGAGGAATCATTGGCAAAAATGTTCCAACGGATTTCGACAATTCAAACTCAGTTAAATATCTTAATCTTATGAATCAACATGGATTGAAGGTAGCCCACGTTGCCCTGCCAAGTATAAAATGTTAAATACATAGATCTCAGTTGTTTCTGCTTAAATTTTAGAAACTTTAATTTCTAATATTATAAGTTACATTATCCAAATCTATAAACTTTTAAACCTAAACAAACAAGGCCCGGTCAAAGCTCTATGTGGCTCAACCATGGGTAGAGTCCGGCAAGAGTCCTGTGGAATGTGTTATACATGCATCTTACAAATTATAGAAAGTCATCATGCAACAAAAGGGAGAGTTGGAGCATCAAATTCCACAAAGTAGCATAAATATAATTAACATTCAACGACGTATAAAATATGGCAAGCTTCTCAAAGCTCCTACTAAACCAGAAGGAAATATTAAAGATCTGATGTTCTACCAGCAGTTGAGTTGATTACACTTATTTTCATGAGATTTCAGACAAAGGACCAATTCATGAACATAAAGCAGATGCAATGAGCGTTTGCTTCTTCATTCAGCACTTTCCACGCTACGGCACGTTCATAAGAAACCGGCCTACCCATGCTTGACAAACATATTCCGGCTTGAAGGCACGCAAACCCCTGTCAATTAGCCAGGTATTGTCAATTAGCCAGATAAAATAATACCAAAACATGGAGAAAGTAGATCAGATATGATACCATGTAATAAAAAAGAACTACTATCAATTGTCTGGATTGCATGAGCAGAAGAAGTTTGGTCTTAGTTTAATTAGGTAACGCTACATAGACATAATCAAGCAAAAAAGGATGTATCTAGTCTTATAATAGTCACGTACACCAACACAATTTTTCTCTACAAACAGCCCAAAGCTAAAAATTTGATGATATATATCCCTATATAATTAATCTGCATACTCATCACACATGGATACACATGTTCTTTCTAGAATAACAACATCATCGCAAAATGAAGTATTCTATCCAAATGATACTTTAGGGTAGAACAACAAACCTGCTGCATTATCCGCGGAAACTCGGAGCTGAGAGTCTTTCTTCCATGATCATCAAAGATCTTTTCCAAAGTTATGTCCTGCAGGGCGGCTAAGGTTGTCTCCAGCATGTCAAGTCCAGCCTGGTTTGCAAAGGTGAAAACTGGCAAAGCCTGAACAAAGTTGAAAGTAAGTTAGAAAATCACTTCATGTAAAGGCAATCACTACGGAGTAAACACAGTAGACAGTAATGTCGGGAAAACTTAAGCAGCAGGAGTTTTTCTCTCCATTCGGCTGGCTGCTAGCTTCTAATTCAGTTTTTTATATTCTCAAATATACAATAAGGTTCAGCTTTAGCAATTCCCTTGATCCCCCATAGATACACACACACACACACACATATATATATATATCAGAAGACTCCATGTAAGCCAGATAAAGGGAGGATAAAAAGTAAAAGCTCACCTTTAAGGAGCAGCACATGATTGCATCTGAATGGTGCCATAGAGTCTTCAGAATGGATTCAGTTCCTTCAACACCAGACTTAAGTAGCTCAACTCCCAGGTAAGCCCTATAAACAAAGAAATAATAAATCAATTTATCCATATGTTGTGCATAAATGACAAAAGCATATAATTGGACTGCACTCCAGCAAGCACATGTATATCACAAAAGGTACACAAATTTCTGCAAGGTCCTCTGACTAATATTGTAAATCTGATAGACAACCGCATATTAAACAAATTTTATGGCTTTGAAACTGTAATCTAAGACAACAATTGAAAGCCAACAGTAGCATAATATGCTCTGTGGGATCAGTTAAGCCTCAACATCAACGAGAAATTTTCGTCCTTCTAGATGAAACGTGGCACATCTGGAAGCATAATAAGTTCGTCAACTCACAGAAAAGAAACATGTATTATGCAAATGCAAGATGCAGATCAATCTTTTATCATCACACGGACTAGTCTATGGACAAGCATATCCAAACCTGTAACTCTGGCAGATCCAGCGAGCAACAGTGTGTGCTTCAGGAGTCCCTAAGTGTGGCCTAAGACCACCATTTGCATTTGGGAGAGATGGAGAGAGAGCTAGTGCTACCCTCTGGACAGAAGATATAATGCTTCGGACATACTGTCGAGCCATGGATGACACACTTTCTTGCATGTGGCTCTCAAATGCAAATTCAAAAGCTATTGTCATGACAGACCTTGCACTGCTGCTAGCACCACTATAATCGTTGCAAGCTTTATTTCCTGCAGATCCAATCTCAAGAGCAGAAGCAAGATCAAGGGTACGATTAGGACTAGTTGCTTCCTGCAAAACATTACACACTAACATAAGGTGAATTTAATGAAGGGGGTGATGGACAAGTCTACGGACAAAAACGCATGACAGGGAAGTAGAACATTCAAGAAGATAGAAAGGACACATGAAGAGCCGTCTAGCCAACCTTCCCAGTATCAAGAGGAATTATGCGGAAACCAGATGGCAAAAGAGGTGCATCATCAGCAAATGATGCATCAATTGGAGCAAATATGAGTTCAGCACACGTTCCAACTGCATTTTCATCCATTCCACTGCATAGCTATAAAAAATTGAAAGAGCACTCAAGTTAAAATGTCAAACTCATTTTTTTTTTGTTTTTCTGAAAGAGAACACAAGAAAATTTTGGGCCGGACTTAAATAAACATACTGATGACCCAGTATAAATATTCTAACATATAGGATTATAATTAATCATGCAATTAAGCCAAAGGGGAAATAAAAGAGACATGCGGAACAAACAATACCTGTAATAGAAACATATCTCTAGGCATTATTGCGTCTTCAGGAGAATGGGCAGCACCTTCCAACTTAATGACTTCCAGTAACTAGAAGACGCAAAAATGTATAATCTCAAAAATTTTACCAATTACAATTTGAAAACGACAAAAAAAAAAATGTAAGTACTAACCTCTTCATGCTCAATTGTGTGAGCTAATGGAAGAATAACTTGACCCCCGAAGTTTCCCATCCGAGACCCTGGTAAGCTACAGGGACCAACTTTTACAGCTGCCGCTGAATATGCATCAATATTGATGTCTGCCCATTCCGACCTGTGTTCCCGCAGAAACCTCAAAAGTATTGCAGGTGGCACATTCTGGAAATTAAGAATGTTCAAATCAGACAGGGAACATATACAAATACAAAAAAAAAAAAAAAAAAAAAAAAAAAAGATCATGGCTGCATAGCACAAATACATGAACCAACTACTGAGAACATTTAACAATTGAAATTACCTAAAATCCAAATTGAACAACATAGTAAGTGAGATTTGTTACTGGAGGGTTCCTTACATAAGTTCGGGTAAGGGAATTAGTTTTGGCAAGTATGATGAGAATTTTGAGACTCCTTTCTACGTTGCATGGACTTGGATACAAGAATTGAATGCAAGCAATATTGGGTGTCAGACTAGTATATTTCAATATATATTTAATTATTTTGTTTCAAGGAACAAACATAAAAGGATCCAAATTTCATACTTAAGTACATCGATACTAGTAGCAATGTTATTTGAAGTTAAAGGTAAGAGATTTAATAAAAGAATGTTACATAAAAAATAATTAGTAGTGTATATATAAGAAAATTTAGTGAAAAGTAGTAATTGGATGCTTTTCAATTGAAAAACCTAAACTTTCAAAGACACTTAATAAATAGTTGGCCACTCATGATTTCCAACAGCAGGCAAAGGAAACTACTCCAATTTAATTTGCAACGTTTTTCTCCAATTTTCGACTAATTAACATATGAACACTCCAGTGTTATGGCAAATTACTTCCTAGAGCGATATACTTAATTCAACACCCAAATGGGTAGAGATTTACACTTTTATAGGTGTCCCAACATATTTCTTGTAATGCAATTAATCAAAGCATTCAGTTACATGAAAAAGGGTTAGTAACTAACCTGCAAAAGCATTGAAGCTTTTGCACATAAGACTGCATTGCTGACAGATGGAAATCCATTTGTGAAGGACAGATTTAGGCCCATTAGTTTGTCAGGAGAGGTGTTCACAAGGATAGTAACATCATCCATGCCATCAGTTCCCATCAGCGACCACCCCTCATCAGTAAACCCATTAAGAGCCTCATTAAAACCCCTATGATACATTTCATTATCAGATTCAACGCAGTAACCACAATAAATGAGTCGCGCAAAAAGATGAAAGATAAACCAACCTGCTCAACCTCTGGCTAAGTGCTCGTAAAGCTGCAGGTCGCTGGCCCCAGTTTGTGGCAGTAGATGGAGAGACCTCCTGAGCTATTTGCCTCAGTTGGCGTAAAGCCTGCATAAGAAGAAGGCGTTAATGAGGATTCAACAATAAAATTACGTACCAAGTGATAAAATTGTGTAAGTGGAAGAAGTCCCACCATCATTGTTGTCTTCTGAGCAAGCACTGTTGAGGATTCATATAGTGGGCGCAGAACTTCAGGCACACTCCATGCCTAGCAACAACGCAATAACAGCTCTTTATTTGCAATAAATGATGAAATTAACGTACATAATTATGAGAATTTTACCTCCAGATTCATATGATCAACAATGTGAATGATGGAACCACCTCCTTCACAGGGTCTGATAAGGTACCCGCTAGGCAACATTTCAGCTCGCACAAAATTCTGCACGGCTGGCATGCTTGGACCATTTTGAGTATTGCTCAGTGATCTCTCGCAGACCTAGGGATCAAATTTGACGAGAAAAAGCTTACAAAGAAGGGATGCTTTGAGTAAGCCATGGATCATGATTAAAGTTTAAAGCTTTAGTTGATCTCATCCAGCCAAGTTTTACCCATAGTTTATGCAGAAAGCAATATTATAATGAACTTCGAAAATTTTTAAACTGAATCAACGTTTGACATACCACTAGACTACCGTCTTCCATGACAGAAGTATAGCGCAACAGCCAAAAGTCACGAGCTGGCGCTAAAGTTGTCGGCGCATACAGCTACAACATCAAAGACAGAAACTAATTAAAAATTTGAATATTTAAACATCAGAAGTACCACAATTATTATTTTTCTAAAACACGCACGTACAAGTAACTACCTGCATGTATAGAAGTTCTATGGTTCCACCGTTGGCAGTAGGCAGCACGTTCAGGACATCCACAGCTCGACAATCGCGAAACCATGATGACCGATCCTTGAGGATCTCTGCAACCTGAAAGCAAAATTCCACATTATATATCTCTTATTACCTCAAAACTAGTGTCATTAAATTAGGAACGCAGACATACCCTTGTAGGCTCTAAACCCACCAGGCCACAGGCTCGTGCTGCCATACCAGTGCAACCATGAGAAATAGCAACGATTCCAATGGAATCCGGACCAGGCTACATGGCAACATAATCTCATGTCAATACCAGTTTTTGCAAATTATCTGATACGATAACTGATCTATACTTCAAGAAATACCATGAAAATTTCTTACTAACATATAGCATAAAGAAGCAACATAGCAAAGACCGAGTGTTCTTTCTCACATCACATATCAATCAGTTCAATTAACTGATTTGTGAATAGTATAATTTCTTTTAATCCCTCTTAAACAGAAATGCAAAAGGGATTTAATCCCTTATATTTGAGAATCTTTATGGTGACGTGGGTTCCAATATCACTAGATGGTGTTAGTTCAGAAAGAAACTTGATATTGTACTGACCATGTTTGCAAGATCCATTTTTTTTAAGGTAACAAAATTAATATACTCCTTTATACTTTCTAAGCAGTTTGCATATATTTACTCTACTTAAAAATTACAGCAGACGAAATCACATGAAATTTCAAGTTCAAAATTTGGCAATGAATAATTTAATTTATTGAAATGTAGGGAATTTTTTGGTTGTAGAAAAATAAGTTATAGGGTTTCAACTGTTGCAAAAGTTGTTGATATAGCAATGTACGACCATAAAAAGCAGCAAGGTCACATTAAAAAAAATGTGCAACTCATGTAGTGGGATGGAGTATTATATTTAGGCAATTAATTTTATTATTACAGTACCTTCATTCCAGGCATTTGGACCCACTCTACAGCAGTTCCAGTGGCCTTTGAAAGAAACTCTGCTAAAGTCTCTTCTGCAATGGACAAAAGACTGGGAAAAAAAATACAAAAGTATGAAATCTCACAAACGCGCACACACAAGAAGTTGGTCACAAGGCAGCATGAAAAAGACTTAACGACCATAACACGACTAACCCTGCAGGACTAGCATCTCTGGGAGGATGATGCTGACGCGTCAAATGGTGTTGTTGACCACTCGTCACCACTGATTCACAGCTAGTGTCTTTGGTGGGAACACCACTCTGCAACAAAAACAATACAGGAAAAGAAAAATATTTTTAAGAAATTCAATTCAAACAACAATACGATAATGGAATTACGGAAAATTCCTTGGCATCATCTTTATCTCAAACTAGTAGTAGTTGCAGTTTATAATACAGGAAAAAATATACCCTCTCCTCCCATACAAATTGCAATTTTGTTTTAAAAAGTGTTGGAAGTTCTCTTACATTCTGAGTGTGTTGACGAAAGTAGCCATTCTCATACACCAAGTGTGACACTTGTTTCTGCAATCTATCGTTCTCCTCCATCAAAAGCTTGTTCATTGCCGTCAGCTTCCTATTCACAGCTTGAAGCCGTGACGCCTCTTTTCTCTGTTTCTCTCTGCATCTGCATAGAAACAATACCCAATTCATAATAATTATAACTCAATCGAGCAATTAATTAGTATTAAAAAAATCTTTTGTTCAAATTTAAAATACACATGTTTTAGTTACAGGCTTTTCTTGCTAATCTAATGCAATCTGGTTCACTAAATCAAGAACAATAAAACAAGTAGTATATATGTTATTGAAATGACAAGGGGAGAGCTAGGGGATATGTATATAATATATACCTGCGATTTTGAAACCAGACTTTGATTTGCTTGGGTTCAATGTTGGAGAGAATAGGACAATCGCGGATGAGCTGTTGGCGACGGATAGAAGTGGGCTTAGGGCACTCATGATAAAGGCGCTCGAGGGCTTCAACCTGCTCAGGTGTGTATCGGACATACTTTCCGTTGTCCATTACTCCCTTACCATCCTTGCAGGACATCGCCATCATCCTCACACCTCCTTTATACTACTATCTCAAAACCCCACTCAGCTCAAACTTCTATCTCGATCTGCGCACTCGATTAATATAGCCCAAAGTTAAAACCCCTATATTTATTTATATAACCCCGGTGGCTTCTCTGTTTCTTCAGCTAGCACAACCAATCAAACACTTGGTAGATGCAATAACAACAAGAACACTGTCATCACCTACTATATCACCCCCACCAGCTCTAAACAGAATTATATCGCAAATATTCCATCACTTCCTTCATTTCATAATCTGCAACAGCAAAGAAAACCGTATTATAAATTCTATAGACACACACACACACACATATACATATATATATATATATATATATCGAAACGTACCGGGCGGAAAGACGGAATGATGTTAAAAAGAAAGGATTGAAACCGGAAAGATGGGAAATTTGAGTCTGACGGTGGCGTGAAAGCGAAGGGGAGGAAGTAAACAGAGACAGATCTTCATGATCATGGATATATGGACTAAAAGTACTTGACCCGAATCGTCCCCAATCTTTGAAACATGTTTGGAAGAAACAGTTGAGAGAGAGAGAGAATAGTGGGTTCCGGAGTAAATCAAATGAAATGAGTTTGCGTGGTTATGGTGATGTTATTTGGATTTGGTGATTGTAGCATCATCATCATAATAATAATAATAAAATTGTATACTATATAGCACTACTACTACTGCTGCTGCTGGTACTGTGTTTCGTATTAGTAGTGATGATAATAACAAAAGTGCTGTGCTGTGCTGTGGCGCAGCGGCTGGCAAGCTGTTAATGGTGGAGTTGGGGCTGGTGATGGTTATTGAATGGCGGGTTTGTCGTCGTCACTTTCGCCTTTTTCAACTAAATATATCAAAAAGAAAAAAATTAATCTATCTATCTACTGCGCTAAGCGCCACTTTGCAGCCTCGCCCCTGCTCTGCTCTGCTCCTCTGCAGTGCATGGATTTTGGAATATCCATTTGGCCTCCCCCTACTTTTCTTGTTTTCCACTTATGCCATTCTGTTTCCTACTACAACTCCATTTTTTTACTACCCTGCGTTCATTTTTCTCTTGTTTTTCCAACAGTATGGACCTTGGTTATAAAGATATTTTCCCAAAATAAATACGTACATATTTCCAAATTCGGAAAGCTAATTTTTTTACGTGTATATTATTAAGTATTTCATATATAATATCATTTATTCATATGTATAATCTATTTTGTAAAAAAATTAGGAGGCAAAGATATGAAATTAGTAAGATACACTGCTATAATGGCAAATAAAAGTAAATAAGGGGGAGGAAACTGGGAAAAAGGGAAAGGCAGTAGGCGGTGCGAGAATATCACTAGAGTAGAGAGGAAGAGGTAAAAAGGGGAGGAGAGAAGATTAGGCATGGGAAGGTCAGCGTGGGTCATACACGACATCATCATTAGGATTTTGCATGCGCCTCTCTCTCTCTCTCTCTCTCTCTCTCTCTCTCCTCTCTCCTCTCTCCTCTCTCCTCTCTCTCTCACTAAACTACTAATTGCGCTCCCTCCCCCTCGCCTCCCCACGCCCCACCGCTCCCCAACGATTTTCTAGTTTTTCTGTCATAAAAAAAAAAGCTACTCGGATGTAGATAAGAGTTTAAACGCGAAATGACAATAGGTACTAATACGACGACGCAAACCACTGACGTTACTGTTGCATTTCGATTTGATTTTTTTATTTGATACTGTTGTTGTAGTGTATTTATATATAACCATTAATGCAGTATCATATCAACCGTATGGCAATATCTACTCAACTAAAGATAAAGATAGTTAATAAAATAAATAAATTTTTGCACACAATTAAATTTTTAATAAAAACTCACAAAAGTATATAAATATAAAGAATTGAAATTATTTTTTTATTAATTTGTGAGTATTTTTTTTGAATTTATTTTTATATGTGTGTATATATATGTACACGCTCATGCCTCATAGTCTATATTACTTGACCAAAATCGGAGTATGTTTTTGAGCTAGAGTAACACTAGATACGGAGTATTTATTTACACAAAACAACGTGCAGTAGTTCACTATTGACAGAATATAGAATGAAAATTATAATTTTCTAATTAAATGGGTTATTTTGTCTAAATTAACTAATGATATATCTCACGAAGTAGAGGTTGTGATACCATTCGGTTTTTATTTGTGATTGTGGTGACAATGAAATATATGGACGAAATTAAAAATATAAAATAAAAGAATTGTAAGAATGAATACGTAAATTATTATTATTATTATATTTTGTGTAAATATTCAAAAAATATAGATTTTGTGTAAATACCAAAAAATATTCAAAAAAATCCCCAAGGGAAATTCTGAATGCATCTAAATCATGCCAAACAATATTTATATATTTTGATGGATACATTTGCATACCGTACTCCGACAGTGATTAAGTAAATTTATCTCAATTATATAATCTAAAAAACGATATTATATTTTGAATTCCCATTTATTAGCTAAAAATTATAAATAGCTTTTTTAGGTATCACTTTGTTTTCTGCAAAACAGAAATTTATATACAATAAATCTGTGCATGCAAATTAAATTATAAATAAAATACATGAAAACAAAAAATAAATAAACAGACTGGGAGAAAAATAAAGTAAAAAGGATGGTAATGATTAGCGATGACATTTTCACCTTGTCAATACTCCTGTCTGTCGTATCTCCTCTGGTCCTCTTCTTCTGCGTGTTAAATCAGAATGTACTCCCAATTAGAAATACCACTACGTACTCTCTCGAGTATATATGTTACTGTTGGATCATGTTTATGTTTGTTTTAGGTCATGTTATTATTGATAATGTAGAGGTATTATTTAAGATAAAAGTGTTATTTTATTGCATCATCATTTATAATCACTTAATAATATTATGAAGATTATCATTTAGATGATCGTATGGAGCGTTATTTTATAATCACCTCTAAAAATAATTATCTTAGATGATCGATTTCGATTACTAAAATCATCTGTTAAATTACTTTTGTATCGTTCACACACACACACACACATATATATATATATATATATGTAATAATAATATAATATAATTATTAATATTGTAATATACATTACACATTGTACATAGTAAATAATATAATATATATTTATATATTGTAGTATTTAATAAATTATCGTTATTATTATATATAATATATAAATACATATTTTGTAGTGTATACAAGAATAATAATTATTAAATATTATGATGTTATACATATGTATAACGTGCATATATACAAATTATACTATGTATAGGATACTAATGCGCGCGCACACACACATATATATATTATACATGTTGGGTTTCGTACTAGCAAACGCAGCGGAAAAATACGGTTTAAAATAAAACAAAACGAAACCCAAACCCGAGGATCTATGCGAAACAGTTTAATACAGATAGTTCAAGATTTTACCGATTAAAAGTGCGAATCTGAAACTTTGGTGAAGGTGTTGATCGTCTCCAAATCTTTAACGCAACCCAACTGGACAGCGTCTCTACGGTATCCACACGAACACCCGCGAACCGTCTTACGATTCGAGCAAAGAGGATAACAGTACTAGCTGTAAATAATCTGTATCTCTTTTATCTCTCTTAACCTCTCTTATGAGCGGTTACGTCAAAACGTTAGTTTTTAAGAGAAAAATTCTATATCTATCTCTCTCTCCTAGAATAGCTGATATATCATGTATATATAGCCTTCTATAGAGTAGATTCCAAAACCTAATCTAATTAGGAGATTAGAATCCGAATCCTATATTCATTAGATATATATTTAATCAAGTCTCACTTAATTAATATATGTACAAATAAATATATATTCGTATTTCCTTCTAAAGGACTCTTCTTCATACAGATTACATATATATATATATATATATAATTTAAAGTCATGATTTAATTAAATCAATCTTATTGATATATTAAAATCATTGACATTTAAATTATATCTCCTTGACGAATGTTCTATGTGTGTGACCCTGTAGGTTATTATTACGTTGGCAATAATTTTAAATCATATTATAAAATTATAAACAGTGAGCGGCATCTAGTAATACATCACTGTTACCCAAGTAATAATAAAGTCATAGATTCGACGTTACCTTTTGTGACCAATGTTTCAATGTAATTTAATCCTTTTAACCATGATATCTAAGATTAAATTCAAGGCATGGATGTGTCATCCTCTTCATAATTTAATCTCAGTTTTCTTGATCAATGAGTAAACTATATGAAACAAATCTCTATTTGAGCATGGCCATGCATTTCATAGTTTCACTCAATCAAGAGGCCTATAGATATCACCCCTAATTTATAGGAGGGTTAAATTCCATCTACATCATTCCCATTTCTCACATAACTCATTATGCATCCAACAATCACCTTTATCGTCCACCCGGTTAAAGGTGACTTTTGATAATGTCAAAACGCATAACTCCTTATGTAGAAATGTCATGACTTCAGGTCGAAGGACCATTACATCATTGTCACTATGAGAATTACTTATGACACATAGCATAACGCTCCATGTAGAATTCTCATGGTGGGTCTGTCCAGTACTATGTTCTCTAACATGTACCTATGAATCAACTTAATATATCTCGTATATATTTATGACCAATGAGATATGGCCATCAGTTAATCACATACTAGTCTCAATGTATTATTGTTGTCCTGATGACAATGATACTCGACTAGGGACATTTAAGAATAATGATACATTACATACTTATATGATCTCATATTCAAGTCACATACTTGAATCCATATAATTAGTATCATTTTTCTAAGGACATTTATTATGTTAATTATTTATATAACGCAGTAAATAAAACATAATAAATTATCATTAACCAAAAACATATCATAAATATAGTGTCACAATCATTACATAATTGGCCACTAGGGCATACACTCTAACAATACATTATATATTATGCAAAGTTTGTATAACCATTTAATGCTCCTTTTTTAGAGTATAGGACATGATTAAAATAGAGTAACATAATTATGTTATATAATAATATTTACCGCACATAAATAGTTCAAACTATAAACTATTGAATAATAAATATTCATTCAATACATTACTGATCAAAAAATTTACCCCGATAATAATCACTCTCTTTTTAATTGTCCAATTAATTTTTGAAGCGAGAAACTCTGCTGTATTAGTGCCATTATTTAGTTAATACAGTATTAATAAAATGTAGGAGAGAGTATTTGATTAGGACAATGGCCAATGGGAAATGGGCCATATCTTAGTGGGAGTGTGAAAACTAGAGAGAGAGAGAGAGAGAGGGAGAGAGACGGGAGCTAAAAAAACAAGCATGACCCGACCAACCAAACTCGTGGGTCCCAATTTTTGTAAATCAATGTCAATTGTCTTTTGATGAGCTGGACCATATGACCCACTCACATTGTTACTCATCGACAATACCACAATATAAAAAGTACCAGAAAATTAGAAACTGTCGCATATAAATTAAGCAAATTATCATCAATAATCTCTCTTTTTGTGAAGTTATCAATAATCTTATAAATACTTTGTCCATTTTAGAATTAGATATATATTTTTAAAATAATAATTTTTATTTTTTAAATATATATTTATTATTATGCTATTTGAAATAATAATATTAACAATTATAATAAATACAACTAAATAATGGAGTTAATGAATCTAGTTATAACAGTGTAATTATGGTAGATACTCTTAGGTAATGAAGTTAGGTAAAGATATGTGGTATGTAATGACATTTAAGAAATTTTTTATGGTCTAAATAATTAAAATGTATATAGAATTTTGGAAAAAAATGTATCTCAAATTTAAAATACTAAATATTGTAAAATAAAATAAGATAATTTTGATTCACGAAATTTTAAGAATTTTTGTATGTTTTTCATCGGTAATTTTGGAACAATGGGGTAATCCTTTTCTTTCTTTTTCAACAAATGATAGAGCAGTGCTTCCTGTAAATCTTATTTTTATTCTAATGATGGTATTTTCAAATCATACCATCAAAGTACCATCAAAATTTCATCGTTAGTAATTTTAATCTATTTTTTTTAATAACTTTAGCATACTCACTGATAACATTAACATATACTACACTAATATTACTAAATAATATGTTAATATTACTTATTGATCTATTAAAATTACTAAATTTAAAATTACTAAATAATCTATCAATATTACTAAATATTTATTCGTACTGTGATAAAATTTTCGAAAAAACATATCACGCGAATGTCATCTTGATATACTCACAGAGTTATTTCCCTATCTCGTTTGATTGATAAAAATGGAAGGTAGAAGAGTACCGCAGTGGAGGTAGAAGAGTAGCCCAATTTTATTTTTATGTTTGCGTTGTGAGATCTTCTCAACAACTCGTACAATAAATATTGGATTGTGTCGTTACTGTAACTTGGCCCAACATGGATTGGATGAATCTTAACCATGTTTAGTGTTCATTCGGCAATTAGTAGAAATAACAAAAAATAATGTAGGAGCCCAGCATAGTAGCATACCCAATTTGTTATTCGATTAATTCATTTCCAGTCTTGTCTTCCTTTTTCATTTTTTTAAAATTACATAAAAGACCATTTCTTAAAAAGTTAGGCTTTTATATCAACTATCTTTCATTAATACCCCCAAAAGTATAATAATAACTTCCTTGTAATATTATCTTATACAATTCTCAAAATTTTTGAAATCCTAATCTCTTATATTTCGAAAGGAAACAAAAAGTTATTATAGCCATTTTGACTACAAGTTAAATCCACGTGTATTAATTATTATTTCAAATATTGTTCTCATTATGAGAGATGAAAATGAGATTTATTTATTGATTATGTAATTCATCATATGTTACAAACGTTTAAAAGAGTGTCACATTGCATCTATGTTTTTCAGACCCATATATTTAGTAATTAAAATTTTATTTGACAACTTAGGTCAGGACATGATGTAAATATATATATCTAAAACTACTCCGGATGAAATTAGTTATAGGAAAAAAGCCCTACTTAAATGATAATATAATCTATAAAATATGACTCTTTTAATGTACCATAACAATTGGCATATCAAAGTCGACAAATCAGTTTCAAAATATAGGTAACTATTATTCATTTCAATTGGCATCATAGAACCTGGCCAGCATTTAATGTTGTGACTCGTTTACGGTTTTACTGCATATTGTTAATTATTAAGGAGGGCTTAAACACTAAAACTATTTTATCATATAATTTATAGCGCTCATTTTTGGTTCACTTGATATTGACTTATGTAGAACTCCATAACTAAATTGTACCAGTAATATACATGTTGGACAACAAAATGCACGTTATCCACCCCTTCTTATGTACTTATTTTTCTATGTTCCATATATTACACTTGTAATAGTTCTGACTTTCAAGAAAAAAGCATACAACCTATAAAATTTTATTACTTAAAAATTTAATTTTCGACAGATGCACATTAACCACTTTCAACGATTTGTAAGATTCAACGAAAACATGAAAATTAACGTTCATGGATTGCAAGTGTAAGAAGAAAGACAAAGTTGAAGGTGCAATAATTGGTGATGAGGACTAAAATCCTAGTATTAGTTCCAGTAATAAAACTGGAGATTGATTTATTTTTTAAAGTAATTCTCCGGGGTCAAAGCCCCATATCAAGGAAAAGAGGCACGTGCAGTGTGTGAGTCATCCACGTGAGTTTCCCTACACGTGCAACCACGTTGGTTGTAGTCCTGTAGACATGCAAAAGAGCTTCGAGCACGTGTGAGAAGCATCAACGAAAGTAAGACCATAGAGTAGAGCTAACAAGTGAGTCATGACTCGGTTAAAAAAAATTTGTAAACGAGTGCGTCCGAGCGTGCGTGACTCAAATCGGGATGATTACGAATATTTCCAGCTAATTTAATTAACTCCTCTATAATTTAGAGTATTTTATAGAAGACTAGAAGACGAGTTGGAATTTGACCACCAGCTCACTGCTAGTTTTCCCTTTCTCAAACCCAGTTATTTTTATTTGCATATACCGAGTCACACCAATATATAATATTTTCAGGAAGAAAAATATGTTTATTTGAATTAATGAATATATATATATATATATATATATATTATAGTAATAATAATTGTTGTTGTTGTTATTATAATTATAAAATCCTTTTAACAACATTTATCGTGGCATAATTCTGTTTATTTATAAATCTATTTACAATATCGTTTGTTTCGGTTTATTTTTGGAGATTATATATTTTGACAGTGTAAATTGTACTGTCAAATTTATAATCTTTAAAAATTAAACTGAAACAAACAAGACTTAAATGTGCCGATTAAGTTCTTGTTTGACAAAAAAGAATACAATTCCTAATAAAATTATATTTTTTAAAAAAATGTCTGGACGTAGAACATCATGAAATAACCAAAAACAATACTCGGTATAATTAATTTTTGCATTTCTGGTTAACTTGTGTGTTAAAAGAATCTCCCACATGATGGCTGACACGTCCACCTCACCTCTGTCACGTGCTAGGCTGGACGACCTCATTTACCACTAGTCCAGCAAAACACTTGCGTACGTGTACGTGTATATTTGATTTTACTCTCAATTTCATTTGAGGTAGTTTTTATATATATACAAATTAATTATTTTCTTTTTATTTAACTAAACAATGGAATACAATCGCACAATCCGTATTACGCATGTATATAGAAGTTAAATATGCTAATAATCTCTGAAAAAAATATTAAGGGAGGTTACATATACACTAATTTTGTTTTTCATTGACAAATTTTTATTACTATCATTCATTACAAAATTATAGATACGTTTTAATTTTCAAGTTAAACGATAAGATATTAAACTTAAATTAATACTAATTTATATCATTAGTTGATATAATTATTATAATATTATAATTCATGATAATTTTTTTATTAACGCATAATTTACGTTTGTAACTTTTATAAATTACCTTAATTATAAGATTTAATACATCATCACTTAACCTAAAAAATTTAAATATAATATAACATAAAATGATACAACCATGCATATGAAACCAAAGAAAGTGAAAGGGAAGATGCAATGTCAGAATAATGTATATACTGTATGCATGTAACTGTATAAGATAATAAAATTTTAATTAATCGCTGTATTATTACAAAATTTTGTTAGTACAAATGAATTTATTGCACGGATTGAACTTCAGATTTCTCGTGTAATCTAAATTGTGCCTATCTCTAATTGTTCAACACCTAAGAAGCGTAAAGGTAGTTATGACAATAAGACATATTATTGGTAAAAAATCGCAAGTTAACAAAAATAATATGATAGAAATGTTAACTTAAAAAAATGATTTCTAAGTTAATGCTTAAAATTGTTAAATCATATATAATACTAATGTTTATTTATTTCGGATAAATTTAAGAGGGAAAAGAAAATAAAGTCACGCATAAAATTTATTGGAAAGATGAGAAGCGATATTAATGATATTGGAGATTTTTATTTGGCTTGGATACAACAGAACGTTTTTTAAACTTGCCTATTCCCAGAAACAAAAAAGAGATAAAAGTGACAAAAGCAAAAGTAAAGTGGGTCTTTCTTGTAATGTAAATTTGAAGTAGAAACAACTTTACAGAAGTTGCAAGTCACTGGCTTGCTTTAATTGAATAACAATAATAATTCTTCTACAGATTTTTTTTTAAAAAGGAATTAATTACTCTGGGAAAAGTACGTACGCATATCAGATGCTTCAAGATTTACTGATAACTTCTTTACGTTCTTAACATCAGACTTTTCGATTAAGTGCTTCTGAACAAATAAATTATAAATAATATTTTATTGTACATCTAAATAACAAGTAATATCTTTTGACTATATATATTATTATAGGAGGTCACTTTTTATATACTCACACGGTGGTGGACGCAGAATTTTAATATGAGAGGGACAAAATTTGTTAAATGTATAATAAAAACAAATGTGTTAATGTATTATAATTAAAAAAAATATTGAATTCAAAATATTCACAATATTGCTCTATTATTCTTTCATTTTTTATCCAAAGTTTTATTAAATTATAATACTCTATGTTCCAAAATATAATACATTTCTAAAATCAGAAGATCTATTATACTCTAAAGATAATTTTTTTTTATATATAACGATAATTTTTACGTATGTTATAATATTCACTTCAAAACTATTAAATGTTAAAAATACTCAATTTAATTTTAAAATATAATATTTTAGAGATTTAATTAATAAAGTGACATATTGCCTAAGTTGTACAAAAGTGTTATATTGAATTTTTTTTGCTAATATTAAGGTTCATATTTGATTGAATTTTATTGTACAAATAATTAGTTTTTTAAAAAAAATTTGTTTGTAATATTAAATTAATAATAAAATAAGAGTATTGCAATAACAAATTATAAAAGTAGTATCTTTATTAAAAAATATTACACAAATGTATCAATTTTAAATTGAACTCTTTTTTAAAATAAAAATAAATGTGTTTTTAATTTTAAAACGATTAAATTACTTTATATATAATTAAAGGGAAAAAAAAAAAGGCCAGTAGGGGCGTAGTCCCTTCTTAGTCCTACACTATATCGCCCCCGCTCACACACTCAATTATTGTCAACTATTCACTCCGTTTTTAATTACATGTTTGTTTAATTTTTTTACACATATTTTTAGGTGTATTTTTATACGTGTTAAATATTTTATTTTATTTTCAAAAAATTAAAAATTTTTAAATAAGGTTATTATGAATAAAATATTTTTATTAAATAAAATATTTAACACATAAAAAAAATACTTAAAATTACATAGTAAAAATCAAACGACATATAATATGAACGAAATTAGTATAAAACCAAGAACCAAATTGATTAATATCTTTTGACTATACATATTACTCGGTATAGTTATTTAGTTAAAACCATTAAATCATTTCTCCAACTAATGCTTAGGACACTAAATTAATAAAAAAGCTAATACAGTATTCATCACATCTAAGTTATAATAATAAGTACAAGAAGAAATATTTCAAAAAGAAAAAATAGAGATCGAGAGCTTGAAGAATATCTTAGAACATACTCCGGAATAATTTTATGAAACTTATAAGTTTAAAATAATGGAACAACAAGCGTATTTATTAAGGGACCCTTCTCCCCACTCATCAAAAACTCCACATACCATACACACCCACTTTCACCTTCAAACACAATCCTCCAACTCTTTCTCCTTCCTCGCTAAAATTAAACACAAAACACGCACTGCACTGCGGCAATGGATTCGTCGCCGTCGGACTTCTTCGCCGGTAACTATTTCGGCGCCATAGACAGCCAATTGCTACCTGTTGCCGACAATTTCTACTTCAAACCGGCGGATTTTAACCACAACCAGTTCACCATTGATGACCTGCTCGACTTCCCCAAAGATGACGACGTTGTAACCGACGCCTTCTTCGACTGTGTTGCCGGAGATTCAAATGATTCCTCCGTCGTAACCGCCATTGACAGCTGCAATTCCTCTGTTTCCGGTGGTGAACATAACATCTCCGGCAAAATTGGTTGCCGGAGCTTCACTGACGTCAAATTGCCTACCTCCGAACTCTGTGTTCCGGTAAAATTCTAACTTAATTATCACTCCTTTTACCTGTGAAATAAAAAATCATCAGTGGCTTGTATGCATTTTTATAAAAGTAGATAACCAATTCAGCAAATTTCAAATCAAAATTCAGCTAGCAAAGAAAGAGAAATATAAAATGTTGAAACGTTAATGTAAAGCGATGATAGTTTCGGTTGGCTTTTGTTTGTAGATTGGAATCACAAAATTTGAAAAAAAATTTGTTTGATCTTATTTTTATCAATTTTGAATTTGTTTGATAAAATTTAAATTATGAAGAAAAAAAAAGACTGAGTGAATATTGGAACTTTGTAACAAACAGTACGACGAGTTGGCTGAGCTGGAATGGCTCTCGAATTTCGTGGAGGAATCATTCTCAAGCGATGACATGCAAAATCTCCAATTTATCCCCACCGCCACCACCTTTCACAAATCTTCCACCGACACTTCCTCCTCCTCCTCCATTGACACCGTCACCAACAAGACCTCGCCCATATTCACCACCGAAGTTGCAGTCCCCGGAAAAGCCCGTAGCAAGCGCTCACGCGCCGCCCCCTGCGACTGGTCCTCCCGCCTCCTCCTCCTCTCTCCGGGGAAGGGGAACAATAATACCCCCAATGCGATGTCGCCTTGCTCAAGGAAGAGAGAGAATAGTCACGAAACCCCAGGCAGAAGGTGTCTCCATTGTGCCTCCGAAAAGACACCGCAGTGGCGAACCGGACCTCTGGGACCAAAGACGCTTTGCAATGCTTGTGGGGTCCGGTACAAGTCGGGTCGGTTAGTACCCGAGTACCGACCTGCAGCGAGTCCGACTTTTGTGCCGGCGAAGCACTCGAATTCGCACAGGAAGGTGGTGGAGCTCCGGCGGCAAAAAGACCTCCGTGTAGCAGCACAGCAACAACAAATGCTTAGTCAAAGCTCGATTTTCGGTGCATCCAACGGTGAAGATTACTTGATTCATCGTCAAAGTGTTCCTGGATTTAGGCACATGGTTTAATCTAATACTAATTTTGATTAATAACTTGTAGCGGATAATTAAATCAAGGGCTACGTTTTTTTAAAACTAATTTTGTATGCTTTTAGATATCATCATTTATATTACTATTTCCATTCAAAGTAAAGATAAAAGTAAAATTAGGAAGGGGAGGGAGAAATATGTCAATCATTAATTGTAGAATCTTGTAATTCTCGTAATTTTTGCTACAATTATCTTTATATTTTAATCTTCAACTGTATTTATCCATTAAATTGCTTATACATCGTGTTTCTAAATTGATCATGCTACTTGATTTTAAGTTCGAAATCGTTTCGAATTAACATTTTAAGTATTATAAAGTGTTTCTTCGTTTCATCGGTACTTTTTGTAACAAAAACTTGTTTCATAAGTAAAAATTCATTTGTTAAAATTTTAAGTTTAAGTTTAATATAATTAAAAATTTTCAACCCAATAAATTAACTTAAGCCGTAAAGCAGTAAACTACTTCAACACAAATGTGACATAGGTACTTTTATAAAGTATTAATTATCATTTTCTAAGTAAATGATACGTCCCAATACAGGCAATATAATTATAAATTATACACAACAAATTGAACAATTTCGAGAAAAATATAAATTTTTTCCCCAAAGAAAGTATTAAATTTGTTGTTTTTAGATATATACTGTATCATACAGTTATTGAATAATTTTAATATTTTCATCTATTAATTTTGAGATTTTTTAACAAATAGCAAATTCTTAAATTTTTACGGTCGTAAATTTTCGGCTCTTATAATTTTCAGATCTCAATTTTATTAAACAGACCCTAAGCTTCATTTGTCATTCATATTAAACGTCCATAAGAAGTTAATGAATTTTCCTTATATGCATTGTCTGAGGTTTAACTTCAATAAAAAGTGAAGTATCTTTGTTATTATTATTATTTTGGAAATGAAAAAAATCATGAATGGCCTACAAATTTCTTATAGTTGTATATTAAAATGAGGTTCAATGCAAATTTTAATAAATATTCACTGAAGTACGGAGTACTTATTTCTCAAGTTCTACCAACATTATGGACCTCACCAGGGGTTTGCCTGTTATGGTTACGTTTAATTTGATATAATAAAATAATATGAGAATTGAATGAATTTTATATTATTTGTTAATTTATTTGTATGCAAGGTTCATTCATTAATTCATTGATTTCTATAAATTCATATGTATTTCTAAATACACCGTTCAAGATAAAACTTGTTCATTTTATCACAATTATATTTTTACACACAATTTACAATTTCTTCATTTATATGCTCTTCTCATAATTTTTATGATCCTTATCTTTCATTACTATTTTCTTTTTATCTACCAATTTCATTCTTATATAATTTCATTATATCAAATCAAACGTAACCTTAAATGTTTTTTGGTCCTCATCCCCCACCCGCTTTGTCTTATTGTATGCAAGTATAAATTAGTTCCATTCTCTATATTCACACAAATTTTCAAATAATTCATCATTTAAATAACATGTGCTTGCTATATTATTTACAAATTCAGTTGGATTGTTCACTTGTTGCTTTATTTTTTTATTTATTTCTTTTAAGATTGTTGTATGTTTTATTTATATCAACGTATTTTAATAAAAGTCTCAAATCTTAAAAGAATGCATGATAATACTAGAATTCATGGAACACAATATTGTATTAGATTATGTAGTATACTGGGTACATTTATCGATCTTACAAAAGTAGCTTCTTAATAAATTACTTATTTAATTAATTGAACGTCAATCTTATTACCATCCGTATTTATTTTTATTATTACTATCAGAAAATGGCACATATCATTACACACCTTTTAAACTCACAGTTATTGCTTTAAATGATGAAAGTAATTTTTAAACTTACAAGAGTTTTCTTCTATTTCTTTCTCCCTCATTTTTTTTATAGGGGGGGGGGGGGGGGGGGGTATTATATATTAAATGTACCTGAAAGTACAGTGTGTGTACATATAATAACGCCAATATGGAACGAATTATATGGTGAAATCATGTGTGGGGAAAGGTAGACAAATATGCATGTGGAGGAGGAGGAGGTGCACATGCAAGTAAGTGACGTTCATGACTCTTTCTGCAATTGGTTTTTGGATAATATATATATATATATAGGGGGTCGATTTATAGCTAACGTTAGCTCTGGAGTGTTTCGTAGTTAACACTTTTACAACCGTCCAAAGAATGATCCAACGCTTGAGATCAAAGTTAAAAAAAAAATACCCCTTCCGCCAGTGTTAGTAGAAGAAGGTAATTTTTTTTAAAATTTTTTTTTCCCTTCTGCTAGTAATACTGGCGGAAGGGAAAAAAAATTTCAAAACGTTTTCCCCTTCCGCCAGTGTTACTAGCGGAAGGGGAAAAAAATTTAAAAAATTCCTTTCCGCTACTAACACTGGCGGAAGGCAAAAAAAAAAAGGTAAATTTTTTTTTCTTTCCGCCATTCTCATTGGCGGAAAGCAAAAAAAAAAAAAATTCCCCTTTCCGCCACTGTCACTGGCGAAAAGGGTAAATTTTTTTTTTCTTTCCGCCAGTCTCATTGGCGGAAGGCAAAAAAAAAATAATAATAAAATTCCCCTTTCCGCTGGAATTTTTTTTTTTTTAAAAAAAATTACCTTCCGCTACTAACACTGGCGGAAGGGGTATTTTTTTTTTTTAAGTTTGATTTCAAGCGTTGGATCATTCCTTGGACGGCTGTAAAAGTGTTAGCTACGAAAGACTCCAGAGCTAACGTTAGCTATGGATCGGACCCCATATATATATATATATATATATCCCATATATATATATATATATATATATAATATTTATCTAAAATTCCCCTCATGACATGGCTTGGTGTCTACTGTCTAGGGATCTTTCCATGTTATAATTGTCTTTTATTTATTTAAGAAACCAAATTTCCAATTATTCTTTTCTCTCCCCCAACCCTTTACCGACAATGACTTATTTTTTATCTCTCAAAATAAATGACAAGCCCTGCTTAATTCTTATTAATATAGCATCAAGGTAGAAAATATTGTTTCCATCTGTGTTCTATCTATCACGTATATGATAATGGGAAGAAACCAAAACCAACAAGTTTAAAATAAAAAAAAAATAATGGAAAAGGCAAGACCCTCCACTCTTCAAAGAAAAGTTTTCAAAATAAATATAATTATCATTATTGAGTTTGTTTATATTAAATTGTGATGTAAATTTTGCACAATATATATTGCAGTAGTCAACTATTATTTTGTAGAGATCTATAGGTAGTTCACGGTATCCATTTTTGCATAAAACAAATTCAATGAAATATTTAATTTTAAAATTTCACAAATACACTCAAAATTGAGATATAATCTATTTTTAAGAATGGAGAGAGTGCTAATTTTGGCAGCTGCATATATGTTAGGAACTTAGTCAAGAATCCACCTTGTAGAGAGCGGGCGACTTGGCTATCATAATGAGTAGGTATTAATGCATAAAGGTGGCAACTTAACAATTGCTTAACTATATAGAAAGGTTTGGTGAAAGTTTCTTTCATGTTATCATATATGTAGCTATTAAATTGGCTCCCAAACATTGACAAAATCTTGTCCAACTAAACTACACAACTATATATATATATATATATATATATATATATATATATATATATATAT
>CM025784.1:49419920-49486644 GCA_014636745.2 Centella asiatica | reverse complement strand
ATATATATATATATATATATATATATATATATATATATATATATATACTCTTTTATTAATTTTACATTTTACTTTACCAATTTATATTATCTTCATAGGGACATATGTTGTGGAGTACCAAAGAGAAGATATCGTGCCAATCCCCTTGGTATAAAGAGGAAAAGAACAAAGAAGTGGGCAAAGAGAAAAGAAAATGAAAACCTAAAAAAGACGCCTCTTTTTACCAAATTTTTACTGATACCAATTATTGAAGATTTAGGCATGTATTAATTTCTCTGTTTTAAATTAAAGATATATTTATCCTTTAATATATATAGTACTATATTCAAATTATATAATTTTATATGTGATATGAATTTAAACATATGTAAGTATGAATACTTTTATTTAGGAGTAATATTTATATATTTCAACTTATTTCACTTTAAAATTATTAAATATAAAAAACGTAACTTCAATTTTGAATCACAATTTTTTTTTATAAATCTATTTCATATGAAGTGAAATGCATATTTAATTTTGAAAATGAAAGAGTGTTTGGTAACGTACAAAACCAAGAAAACAAAAGGGATTTGAGGAGATTAAATTTATTCAATTTTAGTTGACAAAGTCAATGTAATGGTATATTACACAATAAAAAGTTTTTATTACAATAAACATTTTAACTTTGACCATTTTATGAGTCACACAATTTTGATGTTTAACATATAACATATTGTCCAGAGCAACTATTAAAAATCCTAAAGTGATGGTCTACTTATAAAAAATTGTAATAGGCCCCAAATGGAAAGATTAAGCAAACTACAGGGCCTTCAATGTTTAGTTAGACCTAAAGATAATAGAAATGAGAGAATGATAGGTGAGTTATAATATTTGATCAAAATGATGTATAAGTGATGTATGTTTTAAATCAATTTATCCAAATACTTTTTATCACTTTTTTTTTCTCTTCATATTTATCTTTATTGGATATTTTAATTATTATTATTAACTAATCAAGCACTATAACCATTACCTAGTTGCGGCCGCCGGCCGCCGCTGCCAATCTCAATTAATAATAATTGAAAGTAGATTATGTAATAATATAAACAAATCATTTAGTGATATAAATACTTTTTTAGTAACAAAAGCAAGTATTTTAGTAATGTTTGACAATTAATTAATAATATTTAGCATATTTGAAATAAATAAAAAAGAAATTGTTGAGAATGAAAAAATGAGAAGAAAATCATAAATATTTCAAATATAATCACTGCCACTACCATATATTGATAAAAAAATATGGGAAAAAAAAATGAAAAGAATGCATATGTAACAACAAATGAAATAAAAATATACATAAAATTTATTTTATTACTAAGGTCACCATCTCCTTTATTATTATTACCGTTACATTCATCTCAGTAATTTTTTTAATATTTACCTAACTAATTTGAAAAAAAAAATAAAGAAAACGAGAAGAAAATATCCAGTACACATGTAATCTTACCACATACACCTTAAATATCAATACCGCCACTGCCACCACATCATCCTCCAATAGCACCACCACCACCACCATATATCTGCTTTACCACTATAACAACTAAAAAACATCAACACTATAACAAGAAATCTGCTTTACCACAATTACCAAAATTTATTCATCACAATCACCATATATCTATATAAATATAAGCAATACTGCTAAAAATCTAACAATACTTTTAAAATTACTAACAAAAAAACTAAAATTACTAACAGTAATATATCAGATCTAAAAAACTTTGAACATAAAAATATGAACTAATGTTTATCAGTATTATTTAAAAATTTAAGAAATAAAGTAATATTCAATATTCAAATGAGGTTATCAAATATGAATTTCAAATCTTCAGATTTATGATAAATTTTGGTGAAATCAAACAATTAGTGCTCAAATCTATGTTGTGTCGAAACTTTTCTCGCCGACATATACCGAAAGGTGTGCAAAAATGAATTTCCTTCGTTTCCTAAAATTTGGTGCAAAGTTTTTATATCCATCATGTACTTTAAAATGTTCTCATGTGATACATGTAGTTCTATTTTAAGTTTCTAGTACACTCTTGTTGATTTCAGCTGGTTAAAAGTCACCGGTTACATTCTTACATGCGATTGAATTAAGAATAACATAATAAAATAAGAAAGTTCAACGGCTATATTGAACTAATATCCATATAAAATAGACTTGAAAAGCTTTACATAGAGGAACAATAAGAGTAAAAATCATTCAAAAGGATTTATTTTTTATTTCCGTTTGTTTTGAAGATGTCGATTAAGTGTTTTTGCAAAAAAGAAGTAATTTTGAAGAAAGCACAAAGAAATCCGGTAAATACATAAAAAAAGATAACTAGGATGTGTTGATTGGGCTGAACTTTCTTACATTTATTATGGTACCCTTAATTCAATCACACTTGAAAATGTAACCGGTGATTTTTAACTTGTTGATATCAATGAGGGTCCTTTAAGAAACTGAAAATACAACTAAATATATCACATGAAAATATTTAAAAGTGCATGTTGGATATATAAATTTTGCACCAAATTTTAGGGTGTAAAGTGGAATTCATTTATCCTTTTAGATTTATCATTGATTTGTTGTGCACAAATAAACAAGAGAGAGGGGAACAGAGGTATTGACGATATCGTCCGCAACATTAGCGATGTGGAAGATAGTGGATGGGGAGGAGAAAGAGAAAGAACGAGAGAGAGGTGGAGGTCATCAAAGGTTGATAGAGGTCCGCGACGTGGATGTTGATGGAAGTGAAGGGGGAAGAGAGAGAAAGAATAACTGAAAGAGAAATGTTGTAAATACAGAAGAAGAGAGAGATATTTGTCCGAAATGATAATAATATAAAAATTATTTAAATCATTTTACACTAATTAAGCAATTTGGATGGAATGGTTTTAAAACAATACAAGTGAGATGAAAATAAGTTTTAAACAAGATACCTCATTTGCTGTATAGAAATACATTATGTAGGTAGAGGCTTCAAGAATATTTGAAGGCGATATTTGGTTAGTAAAATAAGGTGAGACGAGGCCTGGTACATAATGGCCCAGCAAAAGTAACAAGACTTTGTGTGTCAAATTGAGTTTATTCTAATTATTTTTAGTATCAATATTTTTATAAACGTAGGATATATACTATAGTTTTGTGGATGCAAAACCTTTTTATGTGAAATATTGAACTCAAATTTATGAATCGTTGTAAACCATTATTCTGTTTAATTAAAAGAAGGAGAAAAACAAGGGAGAAAAAAATCGTTGGGATATACATAAAAAACATCGCATTTAGCATGAAAACATAATTTTTTGAAATTATTTTGTAGAAACATTTTTTGTTTCATAAAATTAATAGTGTGATACAAATTTTGAAAAAGAATAATGTGCATATAATAATGATTAGTTAAAAATATTATAGAGTGCAAAATGCGTAAAAATAGTAAAATGGTAATTTTTATACTACTAAAGTTTTCAAAGTCTTACCATAATTACGCCAGAAAAGGAAAAAAAAAAGAAAAATTGAGTAAATTAGTAAAATATATTTTGGATAACTCGAGAGCGTTTGGCAGACGCTTTTAAATTATTTGAAGTTTGAAAGAAGAAAGGAGAGCGTCTAGGGTTTACGTTTGGTGAATTTGGGGGAAGAAGATAAACAGCAGCAAGCTTCCTCGAGCTCCCAAAGCCCTACCCAATTTCGTCAGCTCAATAACACCAATTGCAGGTATTCTCCTTTCTCGTTAGTGATTACAAAGCATATTAATTCAATTTCTTGTGTACTAATCGTATTGTGTTGGATTTAATTGCATGTTTTCATTCTCATATTCATTTGTTTCGACGCAATTTTGCAGTAATTTTAATCATAAATATGAGCTCGACAATGAACAGAACCCCAAGATCTGGTAGGCAATCTCTGTTCTACCAAGATTTGGCGTCCCCAATTTCCACCCGAAGAAGCGGAAGCAAATTCTCCACTCCGGGCCAGGCTGCTGCTGTTTCTGCCCTATGGAGAGAAAATTTTGCTAATTCTGATCTTCCGCCTCCCCCGGCGTTTACCCTTGAGGATCGTTCTGATTTCTCACCGGAATCTGGTATTCCGGACTATCCCATTTCCCCCGAAGTGAAGTCTGACCCTAGAACTCCGTTTCAGAGTTCTGGGAAAGAGTTTTCCTCTACTCCTAAAAGTAAGTCTGAGGCCAGTACTTCTTATGCTTTGATGGGTAGTCAGCAGCAAAGCAGACAGAGTCCAGTTGCGAGTTTGAGTTGGTGGTCCCCTGCTAAGGGTGGAACTGGTGGTAGCGGTGAACATGATGATAAGGGGAAGGGATCAGGATCACCGGTAGAGGGTGTGGTTCAGCCCGGGGCATTAATCACCCTTCCGCCTCCTAGGGAGGTTGCAAGGCCAGAGATGCAAAGGAATTCAGTGCTAGTTGGTCCCCTTGATGAGGAAGAATGGGTCACTGTCTATGGGTATGTCTAACCCTATCAGTCATTGAGCATTATATATATTCTTGCGTGATATTATGTGTTGCATCTATATCCATCTCATATTTGTTCAAGTTAATGTTTTTTGGAAAGCTAGTCCTGTCAACATATACTAACTCCAGTTTTTCTGAGCTGAATGATTTGCGGTTATGTCTACCGTCTTTGTAAACATAGTAAACTGAGATAAAAGTACAGGCAATGACGAACTCTTAAATTGGCCTGTGTTTGTTATTTGCCTCTAGTTCTGTCACTTTGGAGTTGATTAAGTAGGTTGCCTTTGGCATAAATCCAAGGTTTCATATGATTCCTATTGCAAACTTGGAAGAGATTTAAGAGAATAAAACTATTCTAACACTAATGGTGCCCCAAACTTGGAAGAGATTTCAAAAGTTAAGCCATTTGCAGTCAAAAAGACATAAATAAAATGCTTGAATCTTAAAGATTTGGGGCACTATCTGATGTTCTAGTTTATTATAGGTCTCTCCTGTTAAGGCGCCATAAATTAAGAGCCAAAAGAGGAACAGATCTTATATTTGTTCAATAAGATATTGTTATTTGAGAAAATGTCGTAATCAGTTGTTATTGTGAGTCACTATTTATAGTCCTAATAAATACTAATGATTTATCTCTATAAAGTTCATTAGGCCTGATAGTTAATTGGCTTGTGGTGTTTTCTCTATAAATAATTTATGTGCTGCTTTGACGATTAGACCTTAGAAGTCAAATATCGATATTGAGATTACTTTATTGTTGATCACTATACTCTCTTACGCAGTTGAAAATATCTAGGAGTAGTGGATTGGTTGTGGTTGATTCACCCTGTACTGTCTATTTGTTATATTTCCAGAACTTTTTTATTTTATTTTGGGGTACGTATCTTTCTTTCTACTCTTAAACTCAATCTTATTATTTTCTTCGACAAGTGAGGATGAAGAGGATATATATAGGAGTTTCTCAAATGATGAAGGGGAACTTTGCAAATGATATTGGCTCATATATATACACATACTCCCCTTTGTCCCACACTTCCACTTCAGATGTTGTTATGTCGCACTTTGGTGTTCAATAATTTACTCAACTTTTGTTATGTTTGAAAAAAAGATTCTCGGGCTATCTTTGGTACTCAATTTGAAAGCAGATAAAGTATATTTAAGTCGAAAAAACTTTTTGATTTCTCAAATCAACTGTGATCTCAGCTATGACGCCTAAATTTGGATTAAGAAGTAGAATAAGTGAAAAATCCTCGACACAGGGATATTTATATATTTGCAGCTGTATTTCTTACCAACTTAACAGTCATAATCATAATAATGATAATGGGTATGGGTTAGTTGTTTTCGGGATTTGTCAAAACTCCTGAAGCATGGTAGATAAGGTTGAAAGTCTTTCTGTAGTAAGTTTGCTTTTTTATTATTATTTTTTTTTTGGTTACATGTGCTTTTGTTCTTGATATATAGATGCTGTTACTTTATGAGTTGCTTAAAGTATTGCTTAATTGGTTTGAGGCTGATTTATATATCTTTTTGACCTCTTTAATTCTTAATTGTAGATTTTCACCCGTGGACACAAATTTAGTGCTGAGAGAATTCGAGAAATGTGGTATTATTCTGAAGCATGTTCCAGGTCCAAGAGACGCTAACTGGATGAACATTCTGTATCAGGTACTTCTACCGTGTCTTTTTCAGTAACTTTATTCCCTATGCAATTATGTCCATGCACCAGTCTTCCTATATATGTATGCTTTAAAATCTTTTAGTAAACTATTTTTGCAAGTGATCTTGTTACTTAAAACCACACAAGAAAGCAGTCTTTTGAAGTTATGGAGTAGATCTGCATACTTCAATTTTCTTGTAGCTTTGCTCTTTTTGAATGAATTGCTTGTGAGATTGATATATCTAAGTCCTATTACGTATTCTTTTGGGTTGATTTCACATCCTTATTTTTAAAGTAGGTTAGATAGTGAAAGTGAAAATTAAGTCTCAGTTATTTGTTTTTGCCCCTTTGGTGCAGAACCGGGCCGATGCTCAGAAAGCTCTAGCAAAAAATGGTACACAAATAAATGGAGTTCTTATCATTGGAGTGAAGCCAGTGGATCCTGTACAACGCCAGGCTCTAAATGAAAGGCTTAACAAGCAAGGGTTCATGCCGTTACCCCCACCATCAGTTAAAAGCTCAGAACTGAATTCTTTGAGATATTCTTCTCAATCTTACCATCTTCAAAATGGCGTGAATACTGCTCGGCAGTCCTCCGGAACAATTGCAACTCCGGCGAAATCTATAGCTTCCAGATTTATGGATGTGATGTTTGGCTTCTAATTGAGCTGTTTAGTCCTTCATTGTTACAATGTATTTGCCTGATCCTACACCAAGTATTTACTCAGGAATCACAGATGTTCTATTGTTTCCCGCCACCCCATTGAGAAAAAGGTCTCCACACCTGAAAGAAGCATCTGTTGTCTATTCCCATTACATGCTCGAAATACATTAGCTGTGAGATTTTCTTCTGTTTTTTATGGGTGCTTATTTCAGATATAGAGAAGTCAAATTAGGCCTTGTGGCTATAGACGATCGAAAAGGTTATGTTATCGTGGTAGTTGAGGTAGAAGTAAAATCATGTATCTGAGTATCTCCCTTGCCTTGTAATTGTACTTTTGGTTTTCTTTTTTGTTTTTTTTGTTTTGGTTCAAGTTGCATTAGCTATTACAAATTTACGAATAGATGTGATATTTGCTTTTATGTGCCCTTTATGCTAACACAGTTTTGGTGCAATTAATTTTATTACCGTTTTAAAAACCTAGGACAGTGACAACATACAACCATATAAGGATGTTGCAGATTTGTAACACGATCTCGTTTAGGTTTTAAACAAATATGATACTAGATACTTTTCATAAAGGGATGTTGATGTTAATGAATGGGAGTTGAGTTAATTGTATTTCTGCACATTATTTTGAAGTGGTGTGCACCAAAATAGCATCTAAATGTTAGGAACTGTTTCTAGTATTAGGTACAAATCTTGTAACTTTTTGGGAGAATCATCATTCATCAGGGTGGTTGAAAAAGAAACAAAAGAACCGCAAATATGACGACGCTCTTCTCAATTCTCATTTGGATTTTGCATTGGTCTTGTGAAATTTTGGTTCTCTATGAAACCGACTTATTTTTTTGCTTGAGCCTCATGGATGACACCTTGCCTATTTATCTGTACTTGGACAGGGGAGTTGCTTTCTATGTTATCTGTTCAGTAACTCCTTGATTTGGAATTTGTTTGGATTACTGATTTGGTTTTGCAAGTATTGTGATTCTCTCTCCTCCATGAACAATGCATGTTGTGCTCTTACCAAAGGAACTCCATAAGTAACAAACTTATTCCTCAAATTGGGAGGTTTTATTGTCTTACTTTCTACAAAATGCAAAATGGATGTTATACATTACTTAATATAATAATCATCAAAATGATAACGCTTTATGCTGAAAATTATGCTCGATCTTAAGATCAAATTAAAAAATAACATTTCTTTAGCAGAAAAGTAGTTAAAAATTAGTCAATATTATTTAAAGTTAGACAAAGTTAAGCAATAATTAATCCGAATTAGACGATAAATGTTATCAATTAATTTGGTTTGATTGTCTCTACAAGTTTTTTTCCTGAAAAAGTAGGGAGTTGCATGAACATGAGTTCATGTTGTCAAAAAGTAGACCTGACTGAGCTGAGCATATAGGCACAATAGAACAAAGCACCAACAAACAAAACATCAAATTTCACCGTACTGTTTCGGTCACGGGGCATCTCCTACGTTTGGGGTCTCTGCCACGTATACCCCCACCCCCACCCCTTACCTTTCCAACTTCATTCTTATCAAGGCCCCATATCGCCCAAAATGTATATTCTACTTTAATATTATAAGCCTCCATTTTTATTTATTTATTTGTTGGGATGGGGGCCCGGTAAATAAGCCGTGCCAAAAACCTCACTCCCCACCTTTTTAAAACCTCACTCTCTCGCTCTTCCCTCTCTCAATCACCACATCAAACTCTCAAACACGATGACTGGCCGGAAAACTCCGCCGGAGGTTTCAATACAGGTGACCGATACAAAAGTTGTTGGAGCCGACGGTACCAATATGAGTCAGCAAGTACTTGTGCCACCCGGGTCGGAGCGGGACGCCGACGTTCGCCGGAAAAATGAAGTGGTCCACCTGATTCTACGGTTGCTGTGTTTGACTACCTCGATAATTGCGCTCTCACTCATGGTCACCGCTAAAGAAGCGGGCACCGTCTCCATTTACGGTTTTGACCTCCCCCTTTATTCTAAGTGGTCCTACTCTGATTCTTTCGAGTAAGCTTAATTTCCCTTTCTCCTCCAAAACCATTACTATTAGTATTGGTAGTTTATCGTTTTCTCTTCTACAAAACAGAGAGTGTACTAACATGGGAACTTTGTTTTTTGTTTTGTGTTTTTTTTTAAATAAATAAATACATTTCAATTGAATAACAGCAAATTGTCATTATTAACCTCATTTAATTTGCTATGTTTTCAAACGGTCCGTGACGAAGTGGGGTCTTTGAGAAAGTGGTGCTGTCAATTTTCTTGAAATTAAGAGAAATTCTTTGAGAAGAAGCCTTGCATTTCTATTGGCGGAAGCAAATAGGATTTTGAATTTGTTGTATTTAGCCCCAGAAGGCAGAAAGAATAACATTTGGTCAAAAGTACAATAAAATATCAATAAATCACCTAATTACTTAGCAATATGAGAGATGTAAAATGTATATATCATAATTTGAAATGTGTGTGCATATTTATTTTTGGTTAAATGGTTGAGTAGGTATCTGGTAGGGGTAACAGCAGCAGTTGCAGTTCACTCGTTGCTACAACTAGTGATTAGTGGGTTGAGGGTAATGCAAAGATCTGCTGTCATTCCTTCACAAAATCACGCATGGCTCGTTTTTGCTGGGGATCAGGTAACACATGCTTTTTCTTCTTATTCCACATTCTCCTTCAATCTTCACTCCATCACCTATGTACCACCGCCACATCAATTCTCCACTTCTCTCTCTCTCTCTCTCTTCATTTGATTGTTTTTCCCCTTCTCTCCATTCTTGATTATCTAAAAAGTACATGCTGCTATGAGGAATTTGATTTTTACAGTACTTGTTATTGACAGTCCTGCTTTTATCCTTTTGCCATAGACCCATAGTTCATATCCTTGCATAGCCGTTAGCCCGTTGGTGATATAGCCGTTAGACATGTTACATTGTTATTAATCATACCCTTGCATAGCCTCTTTATTAGCCTTTGAATCTACGATCTCATTAAAATATATATTAGAATTATGTTCGAAAAACTTTGGTCCAATTTATTGATGAACTTTGTTTACTCTCTGCTGCCTTTCCAAAATTACAAAGAAATTCTATTAAGCACCGTTGCAAAAATCCCCATCAAACGACTAATCCCTTAGTCTAGGTGCAAGGGGCCTCTACTGCCTATCTCTAATTAATCTCAACTAATCCTGACTAAACCCACGTTAAGACACATTAGGTTATTCCTTATCATCCGAGTTTGCCTAACACTTTTTACAATATTACTATAGGCAACTTTTAAAAGTTGGAACTAAGAATATTTTACTATTTCACTAGTAATTTTTCGAGGGTAAAAAAGAAAAAAGAGAAGTGCACGCACATGAGAAAGTTACAAAAATGTTGAATGTATGAGCTGAATTTCAATAAACTCAAGTTTGATGTTTTTGTTGCAGATATTCGCGTACGCGCTTATGAGTGCGGGATCAGCTGCATCAGGTGTGACCAATTTGAATCGCACAGGGATTCATCATTCATCTCTACCAAATTTCTGCAAGCCTTTACGCCATTTCTGTGATCGCGTTGCAGTTTCCATAGCCCTCACCTTCTTCAGCTTCTTTCTGATTGCCATCTCTACTGTTCTTGATGTAATTTGGCTTTCCAACTACTGACTCAGTGTTCTTATTAATTGCCACAAAGTCTATGGTTTATCTCAACTCTCAACACTAGCTTCTTTGCATCTATGTATGTATATCTTGAGGTTTTAATGATATTTGTTGGTCATTCCACATAAATTACTAATGCTTTCTACACATTGACTAGACTAGAGAAAAGTAGTTAATTTCGCACTGTTAGGCTCTTTTAAACGTTTTTTGGGCTCTCATGTAAACTCTACGTCCCAACTCCTACGTTTTAAATTGTCAAATGTATTTCGTATTATTTAATACGGTACAACACTCGTGATTAGATAGAATTCCGGAATTTCTACACAATCAAGATCAAAAAAAGTACGTTTTTCAATTATTGACTCAAACGTCAATCCCTTTGTCAAATGAATATGAAGTTAACCAACTTATTAACTAATCGACTGCCATAAATTGAATAGGATTTTGCAATTTTTTCTTGCAGGATATGTTTTTACTGAGGCTAACTTTTCAAGCCAACAGTTTTGATAACAAAAACATTACAAAAAAACACCCCCTCCGTTCTAAACAATCACATCAAAATTTCTAATAATGACTATCGATCATTATCTATTTATTTATTTATCTATAAAAATACTCTTTCTGTTGATGGATTAGATTGAGTGCTTTTCTATCAGAATTGTACAGATGAATTTAAATATGATCTGAGCTTATTACGATTTACAAAACAAATAAATAAAATGATTTACCAATGTTAGGATGTTCATATATTTTACTACATTAGCCACTGCATGAATCAGTGTGACACTAAAGTAATATTCAGACTTAAGTTAGAATATTGAAAATATAACTTAATTTCTTTCAGAAATATAATTCCTTTTGTAGTACAAGGGAATATCATTTTTTATTAAATAGATAGTGACATTATATAATTCTATTTTTTTAAGGTAAGGTTTAGAGTACAAGTAATGACATATTAATTATTTTTTTAATCCCTTACAAGTAACAATATGCAATTATTATAGCATCCAATTTTGGAACAAAGTTAGAATGAATATGAAATTTCAATATCGGGATTGAGGTAATTTTTCTATCTATGTTTCTGTACTTCTATCCATTTACACTTATTTATATAATAATGTATAAATAAGAGTTGATTGAAAATGAGTTCTTCCATAAGCTAAATTTCAAACACTATTGATCAAATAACTACAATCAGAATAATCATAATAATATATCATCAAATACAACAAATTAAAATAAATATAATAAATTAAATAACATAAAATATCATATAATTTATCATAACTAATCAGTGACAAATAAATAAATAATAATATTAATCATTAATAATTAAATCATAAAGAAAAAGAAAGGAAAATAGAACTCTGTTGGGCTTTCTTGGGTCGGGCCGTAAATGGCAACACTTGCATACGCTGGGGTTTACATAAATAAATAAAAATAAAGAAGTTGTTTTTATTTTTTTTCGGAGTCTAGAACCTTCTCAGTCGTCGGACCTTCCAAAGCCTTGGCCCCTCTCGCTTCTCCTTATCTTCTTCTTAAACCCTAGTAAAGCTCTCGCCTTTCTTCTGTTACTCGCAGGAATTTTCAGGTAATCCTTTCATTTTGTTTCTAAATTCTGTTCTTTAAACTCCTTTTTCTTCTATTTCCCGAATCGCATATATATATACTCTATTGTTTTGGGATGCAAATTACATATATATATAATATACACTTACAGTACCTTTCATACTCATTTCAAACTTAAAGATAACGGTTTTTCTTTTGAGTCCTTCGCTTGGCCATTGACCTTCTCTTTTTCATTCAAAATTCTGGTTACGTTTTTTGAGATAAGTCTATTCATGTGGCTATGTTTCTGTTTCTGAATTAGTTTATGATGATTGATAATTAAATATAACTTCTTCTTCATTTTCTTGTTCACTTGTTTAACTGTTATCACAATGTCTTGCATTTTATGTGAAGTAAAAACTAGGTTGAAAGTTGTTGCGATATACTTTCTTATAGGATCTTACTTGTTAATGAAATTGAGTTTATTTATTATTTGTGGCTTGAAGGAATTAAATTAGTAGATTATTGAGGGAGGTGATACACAGGAAGATGTGATAAATTATTCTTTAAGCATTCTCTACGATTGAAATTGTGTTTCTTAATACTCATAACCCAACAAAGCTGTCGTTTGGATTGGGTGGAAGAAGCTACTTTCACAGTTTATACGTAGGGTCTTGCACGCTAATTTAATACCATGTTGTTAGTAAAATCCTATTTATTACATTCATGGTGACATTATGTTGTCCTTTTCAGTTCTCTGTATAATGGCAGCTTTCACAACATCATCATCTGTTGGTTCATTGGCATCCTGCAGTCCGTTAGTTGATAGTAAAGATACAAGTTCCTTCAAAACTTTATCTTCATTTGCTTCTATATCGACAAGTTCTCTTAATACCAGAAGATGCAATGTTGTCCTGCGTAAAAGATGTGCTCCAAAGGTTAGGGCGATGGCAAAGGAGCTGCACTTCAACAAAGATGGTTCTGCCATTAAGAAGTTGCAGGTAAGCTTGTAAATCAGGAGGATTTGTAGTTTCATCTGGTTTACATATTGATCTCTCTCTTTTTGTCTATTTCTCAGGCGGGTGTTAATAAGCTTGCAGATCTAGTAGGGGTTACTCTAGGTCCAAAAGGAAGGAATGTGGTTTTGGAAAGCAAGTATGGCTCACCAAAAATTGTTAACGATGGTGTGACTGTTGCAAAAGAGGTATTATTAAGGAGATAATGAATTTAATTGTTGGGAATTAACACTTAAATTTTCATTTTTTTCATATCACTTATTGTTTTGTTTTTGTTTTTTGTTTTTTTTCCCCTTAAATTTTCATGTTATATCTACTTCCGATCATTTGTATTTGTAATATGTACAGTTGTTTGGCAAAAGCTTGTGATTGATGATCTCCACAAAACAACACACAAACACATGGGATCTTTGTAATATGTACAGTTGTTGTCATTTTCCTTAATATCGTATTCAATCTTCTTTGTAGGTTGAATTGGAGGATCCTGTTGAGAACATTGGGGCGAAGTTGGTTAGACAGGCTGCTTCCAAGACCAATGATTTGGCCGGCGATGGGACCACTACATCTGTAGTTTTGGCACAAGGTTTAATCACTGAAGGTGTTAAGGTTTGCAAGAATTTATTATACTTAGATTTTCTTGTATCATTATGCATTCAAGGACCAAGAATTCATTTTAGTGGAGGCCTAAATATCTATAATTAATTGTTCTCCAATAATACATACTCATATGTTTATTGATAAATATATTACAAATCATATTTTTGGGTATAATTAAACGCCCAATCAATGTGAACTCCAAGCAAAGATATACATTTATAAATTGTTTGAATTTGTAATAAAAGTCTTGGTTATTTGTTTCTCGATATGGAAAAGTGTAAATATAAATTAAAATGTCCCTTTTTTAAATGGGTACAGTTGCTAATGCTAATTTATTTCTTAATGGGCCAACCGATCTTTTCTTTATTTATAATTTTTTTGCCTTCAATGTGTTTTTTGACTGTTTTGTGTGTATGATATTTTATGTGCAGGGGGTTCTGGGTGGTTCTTACTAAATATTATCAAAATATCTCTGGGCATGTTTAAAGTTTAAAACTTGAATGGTTACATAACTCCCTTGTGCGATGCTTTGGTTATGACCCTTCGTGTTATAGACGATGGGACTTTGTTTGACAGTTTGAAACTTTGTCTTCAGGTGGTGGCAGCTGGTGCAAACCCAATTCAGATCACAAGGGGTATTGAGAAGACCACCAAAGCCCTAGTGGATGAGTTAAAATTGATGTCAAAAGAGGTGAGCTGATGCTAGTTGATATGCTTCATTAAATGAATCTGTTGGTGGCTTTTGATATTCTTACAATTATCATTGTGGATTTGACCAAAAATTAGATTTTGTATATGTAATTTTACAAGTGGTATGGACTTTCAGGTTGAAGACAGTGAATTAGCAGATGTGGCTGCGGTTAGTGCTGGAAACAATTATGAAATAGGTAATATGATAGCTGAAGCCATGAGTAAAGTGGGACGGAAAGGTGTGGTGACCCTTGAAGAAGGGAAAAGCGCCGAGAATAGTTTGTATGTCGTTGAAGGCATGCAATTTGACCGTGGATATATTTCTCCGTATTTTGTGACTGACAGTGAGAAAATGGTGGTTGAATATGAAAACTGCAAGGTATTTAAATTTGTCGCATTAGTCATTTCAGTCTTGCACACTTCAAACTATATCATATCCTCTGCAATTTCTTGTCTGCTGTTTACGGCTCTTATAATTTCAACTTCATTTGTGTACAGTTGCTTTTGGTTGACAAAAAGATAACAAATGCAAGGGATCTAATCAATGTTTTGGAAGATGCTATCAAGGGAAGCTATCCAATACTGATAATTGCAGAAGATATTGAACAGGAAGCTCTTGCTACTCTTGTTGTAAATAAGCTTAGAGGGGCACTAAAGATTGCTGCACTCAAGGCCCCTGGGTTTGGAGAGCGCAAGAGCCAATATCTTGATGATATCGCCATCCTTACTGCTGGTCAGTCTGTTACCAACAATGTCAGTTTTGCTCTTTCTTTTCAAAAATTGATTATTCATGGATTTTCTTGTATATGACATTCTCAGGAACTGTTATCAGAGAAGAGGTGGGCTTATCTCTTGACAAGGCTGAGAAGGAGGTTTTAGGGCATGCGGCAAAAGTTGTGCTTAGCAAAGATACAACAACAATTGTAGGGGATGGCAGTACCCAAGAATTAGTAAACAGACGAGTTGCACAGATCAGAAATCTTGCCGAGGTGCATTACATTGTAACTTTTGTTCTCAGTTCCATTTCGATCTATTACTTCTTAATGTTAACATTAAACAGGCAGCAGAGCAGGAATATGAAAAAGAAAAGCTTAAGGAAAGAATAGCAAAACTTTCAGGGGGTGTTGCTGTCATTCAGGTGATATTTTAGTGACATATAGGCTATACCTCCAGAATAATAATTTGATTTGCCACAAGTATTGAAGATTCAGTCAATTTATATTTCAAATTTTTGCCTGCTTCTCAGGTTGGAGCACAGACAGAAACCGAACTTAAAGAAAAGAAACTAAGAGTAGAGGATGCCCTTAATGCAACCAAGGTATCTTCTAATAGGTCTTTTTTGCTTGTAGAATGTTTCTAATAGTTTGACATGCCAAGTGATCCATCAATTTGCTTCTCACAGGCAGCTGTTGAAGAAGGCATTGTAGTCGGTGGTGGTTGCACCTTATTGCGGCTTGCAGCAAAAGTTGATGCTATCAAAGAGACTCTTGATAATGAGGAGCAGAAGGTTGTCCATTTAGATTGTGACTTTCATCAACTGTAATTATGCTATGTACATGCAAGTTCTTTGTAGTAGTTGTATGATATGCAATTTGGATAAATGGCAGGTGGGAGCGGATATTGTCAAGAGAGCATTGAGGTACCCTATGAAGTTGATTGCGAAGAATGCAGGTGTCAATGGAAGTGTTGTAATTGAAAAGGTATTTTCTTCAAATACACGGATTATAAACAATGATTTCTGAACCATGGAGCTGGATTTGATATTGCATTTTCTATTCAGGTGTTGTCCAGTGATGACCAAAAGTATGGTTACAATGCTGCAACTGGAAAATATGAGGATTTAATGGCAGCTGGTATTATTGATCCTACAAAGGCAAGTTCATATCTTATTACCATATGTTGTTTCTCAAAATGGAGTGCGATTAGTCTTTTTCAGTTTTTGGTTGTTTCCATGATTGTCAAACGTATCTGGCTTCTTCAGTTTTTGGTTGTTTCCATTATTGGCAAACGTATCTGGCTTCTAAATATTTAATAGACGATGCTGATTTGTGTTCTGCGCATAAATTTCACGTCCCATCTTTTTTTGCGCATTGTAAAGTACAGGTGGTGAGATGTTGCTTGGAGCATGCAGCTTCAGTTGCTAGGACCTTCCTTACATCAGATGCTGTGGTGGTTGACATCAAGGAACCCGAACCTGTTGTTGCCGGAAATCCCATGGATAATTCAGGTCTGTAATTTTTCCTTAGATTGGCCAAAAAAAAACTTTCAATTTCAAAAATCCAAAGCTGTTGGGGCTCTCACCAGCTACCTGTACGTGTTATTTCTGGTTTAAATACTTCCTTGGGTAAATACTGAATCCTGTTACCTCTGCAAATTAGGTTATGGATATTGAGCTGTCGCATCGTGTAGGGAACTACGATTAACAAACTTGGTGATTGTGGACTTGTGGAAGCATTGGCTAACCCTTCGCCTAGAGTATAATAAACTCTGGCGATCAAAGTTGTTCTCACCAACTTTGTGGATATTTCGTTGAGGCAACAAACTAGAAAGTGGACGAGACTTCTTTTCCTTGTTTCCCTTATATATTATTATGATTTGCCAATTGCCATAATGTTGTGTCGAAAATGACATCCGTGCATTTCTTGACTGGGTAGAGGAATTGAATTGTTGTCAAATGGACAAATAGACATTCGATAATGAGCAATGAAAGAGAAGTTTTGATCTTGTGTTTTCATTCATGATTGATATGTATGCGTCACATTGTAGTTGTTTCTGTAAACCCCAAATACTGACAGCGTACCAACCCATAAATTTTCTTACTCGTGGAAATTGAAACAGACTCAAGTAAGTTTTCATGTTTCCTGTTAGCTTGAATTAATAATAAAAAGAAAAACGTCCCAATGGATTGCTTTCTTGAACCCTTTTTCGACCATAAATTTATGTAATTATAATACACGCGTGTATACAGAGTATTAGACGCGTGATACGAGTATGTGAATAATTATATATATATATTTCAAAGATACCCTCTTTTGTTGTTGCACTCTCATTCCTGAACAGTTAAATGTAATATGATAAATGAGCATTAATATATTCCTTAGTTTAAATGAGAGGAAGAAAAATGACAAAAATAAAATAAAATAGAGGGAGTATTAAAATATTCATTATTTTCAGAAAACATTATAGATAGATGGGAACATTAATATAATTGATGTACTTTTCCGAAAATTTGAGGAATTTGAGAACTAATCCCAAAATGTGTGAACCCTCGAGAAACAAAATCATATACTCCCTCTATTCGGAAAAAAATATGTTCTTTTTTATATATCATTTTCAAATTCTAATGAAGTGGAAAAAAATATGTTCTTTTTTATATATCATTTTCAAATTCTAATGAAGTGTTAATGACTTAAAATTTTTATATTATTCTTATATTTAGTATTCATTTATTTATTTTTTATTGTTTATAATAAACTTTTTAAAAAATATTAATGACCTTTACACATTATTTAATCAATTAGATATAAATTTAATGTATTCTTTAACAAGCATGTTTTATTTTAAAACGACATATAAAATAGAATTAAGAGAGTACTCTTTTTTTTTTTAAAGTAGCTTTTTAAGCTAAAGTCACACAAATCAACACAGCATCATTAAATTTATTAGTATTAATTATTTAATAATTACTCTTATTTAATTTACATGAAAACACAGAGATATTCAAACTTTTATGAGAAAAAGAGTGAAAGAAACATAAAAATAGGTGTCAGACTTTGGAAAATGGATTTGATTCCTCCGTGTTTGGTAAGAATTCTACAAGTTAGATTTTCTTTTATCCCAGCCATTCACTTAATCTAATGGTTGAAATTAAATATACTAATAATTTAATTAATTTATTTGAAAAGTGATAAATTGCAGATTAACGATAAATAGTTGTATTATATTCATACTTGAAGTAATTGAGTCATCAAAAACTTGAACTTGCATTCCTAATTATTGAATATCAATTGCTATTTTCTTTCTTTGTTGTTCTATCACCATGAATTCTAAATTGCATAAAATTTTAAAGCTTGGTATGTGTAATTGTTTTTTGTTCATAAATTATTAGGACATCTCAATCAACACTTGATGCTTGCGATATTATTCTCCAAATTAAGCATATTAACGTACATATTCCAATCATTTATTCAAAATTTGAAAATTATTTTATACAACATACTTTGTCCGTTTTAGAATTAGAAATATATTTCAACTAAAACAAAATCTATTTGATTTTATAATTTAAGATTAAAGTTTAATATTTTACTTTTAATAACTTTAAAGTGAAATAATCTTGAATACAAATTTTTATACTTACTTTTTTTTATAAATTCATATTATAAATAAAATTTTAATATTTGTAAATAATACTAGAATATATATAGATATCAAATATTAGAACGGAAGAAGTATATAATTAGATCGAGATGATTTAAGAGGTCATATGTATATTACCAAAAGAAACAAAATTTAAAATTATGGAATTTAAAAATTCATGGTGATAGAACAACAAAAGAAAGGAAATAATAACTAATATTCAATAAATAGAATTGCAAGTTAAAAAAAAACAATAACTCAATCACTTCAATTGTAATATAATTCAGAAGATTACTTGTTTGATTATTCAAGACGAAACAAAACAATGCGATACGAAGTATGCATATTATGGATTTGTCGGAGTTTATCACTTTTGAAAAAAGTTAATTAACTTATTAATATATTTAATTTCAACTACTAGATTAGATGAATGGTCAAGATAAAAAAAATTTTAACTTATAGAATATTTAAGAAACTAAGGCAGGAATCGTAGAAGGAAGTTTTTCATAGATATGTGGATATGAATATTCACAGAAAAGATGAGAAACAAGAATTGACCGCCGCTACTTCCTAACTCCAAAATCTCTCTTTGTCTCTTCATTATCTTTTGTCGTGTCTATTGGAGCCTGCAAATATGCTACATTCCTTCAAAATTCACTAATCCATCAACACAACGGCTATTTTTTCATGTCACACAGTCTGTGCTCCTCAAACTTATTCACCTAGTTTAACGTTATCTAAAGCATCTTTGACTTGGAAATTTCAAATATGCTTTCTGTTATTTGATTTTATTCCAAAATTAGTAATTTTTTTCTGTTGGAGTTGACATACTTCGACACTTGAATTCAAAATTCCAAAAATCAATTTTAAAATTACCTATGTGTGTGTGTGTATTTGTGTGTGTGATTGTATGTGCGGGCGCTTGCATGAGAGGGAGGAGGAAGACTAATATTTTCATGAGAATTCTATATATCTTTTTCTGTAAATATAATTACGTACGCCATGTGGAAAAAGAACCAACTTGTTGGAGTATAGCCATAAATAGGGGCGGACCCATTATTTTTAAAAAAAAAATTATTTTTTATTTTTATCACTGCTGAGATGTAATCGACTAATTTGTCTCAAAACCCAAGTGATTTCTGCTGACTGTTCCTCTCATCCTTTACCAAAGCCACCTGCAGCCTGCTTAAGCAATAAACACCACTTCTGTTGATGATGATGTAATGAATCGATTTTAAAAAATGAAGACTCGTCGAGGAGAATTGTAATTTTTTTGATATTTTGTAATTTTTTTTCTATAAACAGTTGTTGTAATTTTTTATGAATTGACTTTACAATGTCAAACTAGTGTTATGTATTATTTTCTTAAAATTTTTTTTTTGACACCCCTATTATTAAATATCTAGATCCGCCCACCATAATTACCTCTTAATTTTAAAAACAAACTTTTGAGCCATGTTTCTATAATGATTTTAACACGTGTCCATATTTTATATGATTGCGCCAATCCTTGAGTATATCTATTTTGTGAATTAGTCGATGACAAGGGATTTTAATACATAGACTTAGTAACAACAATTTCCAAGGTCATCCCTCGTGTTTGTTACGCAATTGATACAACAACGGCCTACCCATCCAACGTTCATATTGATAATATTTTAGTTGTCACTTTAAAATAAAACTATATATTATGGAGTATATTCTAGGAATTTATACAAATGAATTCATAAATAAATAAATAAATATATATATATATATATATATATATATATATATATATATATATATAGAACGTTTTGTACTGAAGTTTTCATTCCCAATTTTTTATTTTTTTCTGTGTTGCTAAAATTAATTAACACTTGAATTTTTTTTAACAAATATGGAAATGTGTCACTTTTCATATGATTTTGTAAGATTTAACATCATTATTTTAAGAACGTAAATTAAATTAAATAAAAATAAAATAAAATAAAACTGTCAAATAGATTCTTATTTTACATTATTACAATAATGGTTGCTCACTGATCTCCATGCCTATATATATAGTGGGTGATGAGGACATGTAAACCAAAATGATGTTGAGAGATTAATTAGTTAGCATTCTCCTTTCGTTGATTTAATATCACAGTCAGTTGAGTAAATAAACTGACTAAAGTTAAAGGAAGGAAAACGTGGAAAATGAAAAGCAGTAATTGGTTAACGTCTCTGCAATTTGCAAGTTTATAATTAATCTCCAGATTAGTTTTATTATTTAAATTTACTAACTGATGAATATTTTATTGATTAATATAAATTCTCGAGTGTTGTTTATTCTACTCTACGACAAGTAGTTTGAATTAAAAAAATCTATAGGACTGATCAATTACACAAGAAAACAGTTCGTTTACTAAGCAAAATATAACAAACGTTGTTGTTTGGGTTCTTGCAGATGGTTAAACATCCATAAATTCATGATCGAGTACGATGATATTTTATGAAGCCGTATATTTTAATTTAAATTTTAAAATTTATCATTACAATTTATAATTTTATACTGGTGAAGCGAACCTGTCTATGTAAATTAAGTCATTAAAATGCCACTGGATTCTAGACAGTGGCCGGAGGGCGTACAAGCGTTTCTTTCCAAAACAAAACGAAAACAAATACATTTATAACTTCTATAACTGTAACAAATGTCAAGTAACTAATTGATACGAATTTGCCAAAAAGACTAATAAATAAACAAAGACGCTTATCTTAGTATTAGCATGGTAACTGAGCGGCATGATCCATGAAAATCGTTAGAGAATAACATGGTTATAGTTAGCGTATCCTTAATCGTTCAACTGAAAATTAAGCAATTGTTTTTTAAAAAGTGTGTTCTTGGAAAAAAACTTTAAAATTATCGTCAACTATTACTTATAAAGAATAATAATTTAAAGGGTTTTACTTTGTTTGCTACAAATTGCAGTAACTATCACTAGTTTTATGATGTTTATAATTTGTATCGTTATTTGAATTACATGATAATAATTTTAACAATTATAGATGTGTAATTATATCATTTTCGAGTTTTATCTAAGAATGTAATAAATAATTACAATTTACAACCAATTCAATTAAATCGAACGAATGTAATTACAATTTACAACCAATTCAATTAAATCGAACGAATATTTCGTATAATATAGTAATGTATTTCCACTATTATGTTGATATTTACACAAAATAAATATGAAGAGAATTGTGAAAATATCGATTATCGCTTTCCGTAAAATGTTACCCGTCAAGTAAAAACGAACAAATATTACTCCTTCAATTAGCGATACTTTCGAAACTGTCCGGAAGGATATCCTGCTGGGCTGAAAAATAGTCGTTCAAGTCAGTTTCCGGCACCCACCACGGCGGAAACACCCAGCTGTCACACGAGTCAACTAGCAGCAACTCGGTCGGTGACAGGGCCGAGTCAAGACATCCCTCCAAACTCGGCAACTCAATTATCTCACCCAGTTCATCTGACGTCGTGGAATCATCCACGGGTAACGAAGGCGCGAACGAAGAAGACGACGACGGAGACGAGGAGGAGGAAGAGGAGGAGGAGTTCGAGACAACAACGTCCATTGCCGCTGCTTTCGCCGCCGCAGCTTGGACGTCCCGCGGCAAGGCAGAGTCGGGACGAGGCAGAGACTCGGTGAGTTGAGGGAAATTGAGAACTGCTGCGTCGCCTTTGATGGCTAAAGCCGCCACGTCATGAGCTCTGGCCGCCATTTCAGGGGTTGGGTATGTACCGAGCCAGATGCGCGATTTCTTGCGCGGTTCACGAATTTCAGACACCCATTTGCCCCATCTAAGCATACGCACACCAGTATAAACAGGGTGTTTGGTACGATGATATTTTGGTCTCTTGGGTCGTGGTTTATTGGAATCGGAACGAGTTAAGTCAGTTGATGATGATGAACTTGGTGGTTCGGAGGCCATCAATTAATGGATGAAATCTTCACTGGTGTGTTTATGTGATAAATGATGTCCAAACGGTTATGCAATATTATCTTGAGTAGAGAGAGAGAGATAATTAAAGGCAAGAGAAGAGATTCACGGGAGAGAGTGTGATTTGGCAAGGGTGAAGGAGGGACGGGGATCACGTAAGAAGAAGAAAGGGACAAACAACAAAGTACCCATTCGGAACAGATCCACAATAATTAGCTTCTCCTTCACAATTTATAGTGACTCATAACCTACTCATTCATACGTTTCTTTACTTTTTTTTTTAATCTTTATATAATAGTTAACAACTTCTTCTAATGAAAAAAAATATAAAATACGTCCACGAGATGAATAAATTTATGATCTTTGATATAATTTCAATTATGATAGATTTATTAATAATTGATTCGATTGTAAATGACTGATTGATTTCAGTGATTTTTAATGAATCTTCGATTGTTAATTGTAATTATATTTTTACCGCAATTTTAATGTGACGATTTCTTAAGTTTGTTTCTTAGTCGAATCAAATACATAATAACGAAATACTCCATGTTTAATTTTAAAAAACTGTTATATACACCAATAACCTATACAAATAAACATATAAAATATATGTAGTAAATTATTAACCATTAAAATTTAATTGTGGATATCAGAGTTTATCAATCTCCTACCGAATTTAATCACATTAATTTGTATATATTTATTTATGTATAAATCGATAACTCTAGCATTGCCCTCAATTTTATGAGGTGACAAAAAATTGCAAGGGAGATTTTTACCCTAATGAGTTGTCAACCAAATCTATAGATTGTTCCATATCATTAATGTGATTTATATTGCTCTATTCGATTCAAAATAACAGTCGTTTTAGGAAAATTTACGAATATTAAAAAGTAGAATAATTAAGCAAATTAATAATTAAATATAGATATAAGTTACAATTTTATCCTTATAATAATTAATCAAAATTTTATTTTTTTTCAATTAGTTTGCACATCCCCGTAAACAATTTAAGTGTGCGCTACCTTAAAAACAATTAAAATAATTAATTACATGTAGAAGAAATTAAGCTCATCACTAATAAATAAGGGTAATATAATAAACTTTCTCATCCAATTGCTTAGATTATCACAGAGTGTCACTTAAAATGAAATTTTAACAAAATTTTAAAATGACAGTTATTGTGAACCGGAGGGAGTACCATTGTAGTAGAGTACTGCTCCATCTGTTTTTATTTAACTGTTTTTCTAGAGTTTGACTATCTTTGTTTTTTACTTGCCTCACATTTTAATATAAAGACAAAATTATTTTTCTTCTATTATTACCCTTTGTATATTTCAAGAAAATATAAATATCTTTTTTTTTCATACATATTAAATGGGGGCAATCATGATATAACAATTTTTTTAAATGTTATTATACTTATTAATTGTTGATCTCAGTCGATGTAATTTAAACTAAAAAAATAAATAATAAAAAAACAATTAATAAAAGACCGAGGGAGTACGCAATTACTCTTTCAATTAAGTCATCAACTAAACACAATCCTAGTGGATATTTACACTAACATTAGTAATGTGGAGTAGACACAATTAGATAAGTACGGAGTACTCCGTACTTAAGTAGTCACTGTGTGTATTTATTGGTGCTTATAATTTCCATATTTATATTCCCGTTGGAGAGTGTGAAGTTTCTCCATAAAGTTGTCACCCCGTTATTTTGTCTACATTAAATTAGTTCAAAAACAGCCCACACGACCATTCGACTATTTCGTGATGGAAAGTTTGAACCAAAATCTAATATTGTCAAATGTCAATATTTTATTTTTTTCATGTCATATTTTGTGGCAAGGCCGGTCCGAAACTACCAATCTTTGGAGTTTTTTGTTTGAATTCTTATAAGAAAAGACGGAGGAAATTGTGCACTGATTAGTGATTTTTGATTTTTCCAATCCAATTTGCTTGCCCTATCATGACTTTAATATTAAATTTTATTAGTAGTCATTACTGCTATTATAATTGTAAAACAGGCTTCTCTATACCCAAAATTTTTATTTTAGTCAGAATTATTATTATGAATATTAAATTTTTGAACAAGATTTTGTAGTTTCCTAGTTAATGGTATCTTGCCAACTTTATATTTAAAATATCTCAAAATTTATTCTCGTTTTCATTTTCTTTGGTAAAGATCTCAAATCAGCTTAATATAATATTTTTGTACCTGTAAATGGAGGCAATAATCTGTTAGTTTTTGCCAACCTTTTCTTTGTGACATTAGATAAAAGGTAAGAAATCCATTATTTAACAAAAAATAAAATTTTAAAAATTCATTTTTCTTCTTTGAAAAATGCCATGTACACCAATAACCCGCACAAACAAATGTATACAAATATATGCGATAAATTATTAACGAACGACAGAGAAAATGTATATTATTGATAAAAAAAATTGTACATTATATGTATTATGTAATCAACGAACGATAGAGAAAATAAAAAGAATAGAAAAGAAAGGAAATCCAACCAAAGCAAATCTACTCCAAATATCAAACCAACATTACTAAGCACTTCTATCAAGATTTTTAATTAATTTTTATTGTTTTGATGAATGCGCTAGAGAAATTTTTGAACTCTAAAGTGTTTTGTTTTTCTTTTTTTGCCCCTTTGTTTATAAAAACAATATTTCTTGGTTTTCTTTTTGTTTACTCCATAGTTTCTTTTGTTATTCGAAGGCTTCAACATTCGTCAATATGAACTTTTTGTTAAACACTAATGGAGGTAAATTATGTTGTGTAGGGACTCAATTCGGTTAAGTGGTTGATGTTTAGCCAACGAGGTATTATACTTACTTTATATTATATGAATGGCTAAGAGAGCCCACGCCATGGATATTCAGAAATTTGGTAAGTTGATAAGTCATTTCAGTTTAGCCAAATCCTTATTTTGATTAGTTGCCTCATCTTTTCGAGTACATGCCTTTATAATGGTCGGGGGCCTTGGACATATATATCAATCGTTATTTTATTTTATATGCTTGTAATTAATTTTTGAATCACCATATCACATGTTGTTCCAATGCTTTGAACGTTGTACTCCGATACCATACGAATTGGACACGTCGTATTTTACTTCAAGAGGCTGTTCTCGTTTATATGCTCATTTTATATGCCAACCTTGTCAAGTGATTGTTGTGTCCTAGGAATTTATGTGTGCAGTAATTCGATATATACCCGAAAGCATCATATATAGAAAAAGCAAATTCATAATATATAAATAAAATCAAAAGCATTAATATAAATTATCAACCATTAAAATTTTAATTGTGGGTCAATCAGGTTCACCAATTCTTTATAAAGTTTAGCCATATAAATTTGTGTACATCTTTTTCTATACAAATTAGTGTTTTTAGCACCATTAGATCTTGACTCAATTTTAGGCTATCAAATCCTGAATAATACATAGCAAATTGAGCCGATTGAAAATGAGGTTATAAAAATTATCCCAACAATATATTTTAATCATAATAATTTATAAGTATAATTTACTTGTGAAGAAACATAAATTATTAGTTAAATATATTTTTAAATTGATAATACATGAATTTTGAAGCTAATATAGGCGACGCAGTACATCGTGTTAAGGAGTGTACGAAAATCCTTTTCCGATTTCCTCGTGCAACCTCAAACTTTAAGGATAGGAAAAGCAAAAAAATTAATTAAAAAAAACAAGGAAAGAAAAGAAATAAAACATGTGCAATCAACCACCCGTCTTTGACCATCTCAAAATGAGATTGTTTTCTCTAAAATATAGTAGTAAATCAAAACAGAAAATGTTGGGCATATTGGCACGCGTATTTTGGTCATTTTTAAGGTCCGTCCTCGCGAAAGAATTTATATTTCTAAATATTGAAAAAATAATATTTTTCCAGTTTAATTGATAGCATAACAGACCTTATTCATATAAAAATTTGTCGTTTCGTTATTTTGTAAGGACTACACCAATTAAGAACGCATCTAGTCAAACACGTGAACTAGAAAGAAGTCAATTATTTTATTTCTCAAGAAAAAATGATCGTAATTTTGGACTAGTAATTATACCCAATTTTCTGTCACTCTGTTAGCCCCTTATTTACTAGCCAATAATATATTTTTGGGATAATAAATTTTAAAATTATTATAGATATTTAGTTAATGATAAGATAATAAGATTTTATTGATAAATTTTTAAAAAAATATAAAATTATAATTAAAAAAAAAGTTATACACACGTAACCTTTTTTACAAAAGAAATCTCATTTTTCAATGTACTCTTTTTGTAAAACAAAGAAAATAATATTTACAATGAAATTATTTTAATAGCAATACTATTCGTAATGACAAGAAAGATTACGGATAAAATTTGGGATTGAGGTGCAATTCACACGATTGCGCTAAAATAAAAGAAGGGCACCATTGTGTTTATTTTTGTTTAATAAAATATAAATCCCATCAAAACACATCGGTCGCAAATAAGTCAAGGTGTATTTTTTGGTTTATGATTTTAAATTAGAATAAAAATATTTTTATAAAAAATAATTCGTTACCAAAACATCATTTACGAAACTCGATAAATACCAGGCTTTGCTATTTCTTCACCCAGGCCTGGAGTTGGACTAAAAAGAGTAGTCTTATTGGACATTCGGCTTGTGTTTAATCTGGACTAAAAATTATAAACTTTATAATTATTTTAATTTTTTCTTTTCTTTGTTTTCTATAAATTATTGGAGATATCATATCATTGTAAGAGATGGGCTGGCCCGTCTATTAGCCCAACTGCAAAGGCGCACACATGCTATTGACCCGAATTGTTTGATATCGACCACATACAGTTAAATTTATCTACAAGAGTAAAAGACCCTTGACATTAAGAAATTTATCTAAGTTCATTTATAATTTTAAAATATTTTAATAATTTAATTAACGATCCAACCATATGAATTAAAAGAGTGCGTAAAAATATTAAAATACACAAAATTTCATTTGATTTCATGATAATTTTGATATATTTTTTTAAATTTCACAAAACTGAAAAATCTGTCATCGAAAAACATATATAATTGACTATGTTAGATAAAAACTCTTCACAAGTTAAAATATGATGAAATTCAGTATATTTGCTTATTTCATCTGTATGGTTGACTCGTTAATTAAATTAGCAAAATATATAATAATTGAGGTGACCTTAGATAAATTTTTCAATATCAATTTTAGGTACTCTTTACTCTATCTATAATTATTCTTTTAAAACTTAAAAAGTATTTCTTCTTATTTTTGTTAGTCTTTCTTGGGGTTGTTTAAACCCACGTTTGTAACCCAAAAAAAAATGTATTTCTTTAACTTGTTTACATTAATTTCGCAATAAGTTGTAATGCACACAATGAACACGTTATATTTCATATAAAGAAAACTCTAATAAAACTTTTACCATTTAGTTAAGTTATGCTAACTTGTTTTTAATTATTAGTTTAGTTTAAGTAATGATGTCAAACTCTAATAACTAGATTTTAAATAATTAGTCAAATGCGTTCTAAACTCTAATAACTAGACTTTAATTAACGAACACATTATGTTTGATTATATTTATGATTTAATTATTTGATCTTTAAATTTTGTGTTGATGGTAGCTTAATTTATAAATACTTTTTGAATTAATGAGTAGCAATCACTGACTAATAATCATAAATACTATTTTGTACAATATTTAAATATAATTAATGTTGTTGAGGATGACACTACATAGTTGAATAGTATTAGGTTATTGTTTGTTAAATGGAGTAGTAGGATTAATAGTTCACGTATAAAATAGAAAAAATATATAAATTGGGTGGGACTAAATGGAGTGGGATGGAAGGAAATTAATTAGTTGAAACTAGTGAGTTTGTTCACCAATTCTGTTATATGCTACTTCATATGTATGACATGACAAAAGGGGATTAATTCCAAAACATAACTTTGAAAGGTGCCTACAACTCGAGGGTGGTGGTTGGTCAAATATAGTCTACCTCTCTAATCTTTCTTCATCTGCTGCCTCTCTTTATCCTTCCTATCCTTCACCATTCAACATCTAAGTAATTAGGCCAACAATTAAATTTATGGCCTGTAATTTTATTTTGTGTGTGTGTGGGGGGTGGGGGGTGGGGAGGGGGGGGGGGGGGGGGGGTGGAAATGGGATTGGTGAGATATGAATATTCTTTGTATGAAAGAGTTAATCCAGCAAAATTAGGCGGAGGTGGTTTGTGTTGTATTTACAATCATTATCGCACCAACTAAATCTCCCCAAAACCTGGCCCATCACCTTTGCATTCTTATAAAACGAAAATGATTTTTTTTTTGTATTGTTATTTAATTAATGGATAAAATAATTGACCAACAACATTTACAAAATTAAGTGGTCTATATAATAAATACGTAGTAATGTTTACAATCACATCACTATATTAAATACTAATTCCCTTAAGTAACAAAATAGAAAATAATACTATTGTAGGAATTAAAAAAAAGGACAAATAGTTTAAACATATAATAAAATATAAATAGAAATATTCTTAATCACTCTGGATCTTCTTGGCAAGGAACCAAATGGGATGTGGTAATTGTAGAATGCTTTTTTAGAGGAATAAATTTTTACATACAAATTATTTCATGAAAAAAATATGTAGTCATAAAATTATTGCACACAAATTTTTACTCTTTTGGAAACGGTAGGAGTACTAATGACCAAACATTAAAACGAGAAATTAAGGTAGTTTAACTTTTCTTTATCTTTTTTATGGCAAAAAAAAAAATCAAGATACTTTATTCGGTACTTAAAAAAAAAGAATAAATAAGAAAACAGAGGGGGAAAAAGAAGAGCATGTTTGAACATGTATAAGTAAAAATGACAATTTCACATTAATCGTTAATATTTCGTCTAACTTTGATTATAATAGGATCGATTATTTGAACCCTATAGAGTAGGGTATGAAGTTTACGATTTCATCCTATTTAACTTCAATTTCAACAGGTTTATATATAAAATATATTTTATAATGATTTTAGAAGATTTTGTAAAAAAATAAAGAAAAAAAGAAAAAAATTAAATTAAAAAAATAATTTTAAATAACAGAACAAAAACATGATAAATTTAGTAAAAATATTAAGGGGACAAAACGGGGTCGGATTTAGCAACATCTCCCCTGTCCCATACCCCTACTATTGTCGCGTCTGTACTAGGAACAGGGGGTATATATAGCGGTCTTCAACCTCTCAGGTTAAACCCTCTCGGAAACTCTCAACAGAAAACTAAAACAAGGAGTAGTAGTATCAAATATTTGGTGAGAGCTTCAAAATCATCGATGGAGGTATCAGAAAGTTATGGGTCATCTGGGCTAGATGAATCATATCGGCCGCTTCCTTCTCTTTATTTGTGTTTCATGTTGATTTGGTCTGTTTTTGCTTTTTGTTGGGCACTCAACACTTACAAGAACCGCCATTTTCAGGTCAATTTCCCCTTTTACTGCTTCAATTTCTTTTTTTTTTCCATTTCGTTTTTGTTCTTTCTTTAAAATTTTGATAATTTCTTGAACTGTGGCTGTAGCTAATTTATCCTTTTGATTACCGGAAAACATGAACTTTGATAATTTTGGAACTTTCCTTTAGAGGGTAGGCAGTTTTATTGTTCATGGGTTGGAGCTAACATTTATGATTTTTTATTAGCAACTATTTTGTTATATTGTCTATATATGGTAGTACATGTGTATTCCATTATTTTGTTCTTGCTATACTAAATAAGTAATGCTTTATGTATATGAGGTGATCTGTAGACATCCTACTTGATAGACAGAGGTCAAAGCTTTATTTTATTGTGTGACTATGAAATGTACAATTAAGATCGTGACTTAATATTACAATTGACACCATTAGGCAGTTTCTATATGCTAGATTGTGATTCAAAAGAATTGGGTTGGGTTGAACAGAATTGAAGTGTTATTTGCGTGAGGCCACAAAAAAGGACTGATATGCGTAAGTGAACAGTGATGAGCTAAATGTAAGTACAAGAGATCTTTCTAATCAAGGTTAGAGTGGGTTAGGGAGGAGGGGTTGGATGGTGGTGGGGGTTGGTGGTAGGAGTGCCGAGTGTGGTGTTTCGGTTGGGGATTCCCTTGAGTCCTAATGCAGTCTTTCCCTTGGTTGCTGGACAAACTTGTAATAGTAGTCATGGCTATCACCTCAGTTTTCTTGTTTTGTGACAGCTGACCGGAAATGCATCTGAATGATTCTAGTTATTGCTTTATACTTTACTCTGAATTTCAATGCATTTGACAACCTGTTTGCTTAACTCAACTGCACTTGTCTATATTTGCGCGTTATTTTCTGGAATCTTTTAGCTGTTAAATACATAGTTTTATCCATTATTTCATTTCAATAGGTAAGCTACAACAATTTTTGACGTTGGCCATTATGCTTTTTGATAAATATGAAATATCAAATCATGCCTTGAGATTTTGCTAAAAATCATTTTTAATAGTTTCCCATATTTAATTGCTTTATTATTTCATCTGTGTAATTGTTTTCTGTATTTGTCATTTGCATGTCCTAGAGCAGACAAATAACTTGCAATGGGCTCTCACATCAGTTCCATTGATTAAAGTCTTGCAACTAATCTTATCCTTCCTCTTCTGGTATGTTCTCATCAGTATTACTACTATAATGCAAAAATTATTTGTTTTCGTTTCTCTTAAAAAGTGAAAAGGTGTAAATAGGGTTTAGCACTGATATAAGTCCCACCCCCTGCCAAACACGCAAAGTAAGATAGGAAAATGACAAGAAAGAAATAATGTCTATAACTTCATACAGCAGTAGCAGATTCTAAAACAAGACAACAAGTTCTTAAATTTTTTGGTCATCATCAGATTTTACTGCTGAAATTTATTTTTGATCAGCGAAATTCATCATAATCAGTATAAAAAAATCAGGCCATGTACTAACTTAAGCTTAAAGAGACTTTTAGAATTTTCTATTCTTACTTATTCTAAGTCTTTCCAAAAGACTTCAACTATCATAATTCTCACTGATGTAGTTTGCTCCCCTGACCTTAAGGTCCAAAGGAAGTGCTCTTACCATGAGCTAACTTACGGCCTCAGATTTGACCGACAATTGGCTATTGTGACGTGAAATACCTATTATCATCTTTAACTTTTGTCTCTTCTGTTATTTAGCTATCGTTGAACTTTTGAATAATAATTGTTGCAGGTACTCATGCTTTTATCTTCAGACTTGCTCTCTATGGATTTCTTTTGGAGTTTATGTAACTGGAGTATTATTTCAGACGGCCTCTTTTGTCTCTTTCTTTCTCATTTCTCATGGTTACTGTATCATGTTTGAGCGTCTTTCAGTTTCTGAGCGCCGAACTATGGCTGCACTTGGGTGTATCTTTTATCTGATTCTTGTTGGTCACAGAGCTTCTATACCTTTCTTTGCAGTAAGATACCATCAGCGCATTGTTACATTACTTTGAAGAAATCGTAGATCTTAGAATCTAATGCTCTTTAACTTCTTCAAATCCAGGTCCTGCTGATGATAAATTATTTTGTTTTGTTCTATGTGATATTCCACCACATATCTCAGAACCTATTAGTTCTGCGTGAACAGTTGGGGTTTGTAGTAGACGACGATGTTCATGCTATGCATGATGCAATTTACACAAAGTACATGATGTTCAAGTATGCACTAACATGCTTCTAAATAAGTCCATAAATATATTATGCTTCTCATGTCATGAACTATCGTGAGATCAAAATCTTCGAGGACTTACTTGATTTTTGCTTTGAGCCCTTCAGGAAATTTCAAGGTGCCATGCAGATTGTAGCTGTCGCAGAAACTGCGGTATGAATCCATAATTTCTTTTAAATACAACTTAGTGTTCTGTTGTGAAAAAGGAAATTCCTTTACACCATTCTCAAAGAATATCTTTACAGATTTTTATTAACATGGGCGATTCGTTGGAAAATTATTGGTTTCGGTTGTTACTGCGAGAATGGGCTCAATTTTTCATCTTTCTGTACATTGGGTATGTAAGTTGCACATAACACGTTTAGCTTCCTGTTGGTCACAAATTCAATATTAATCTCCTCTTGAATGCAGATGGACTTTCAGGTCACAAGAATTGGCACCACGCTTCTCTGTTATGCCTACTTTAAAATCTAAAGCAGAGATAAGCGTGCCTCCCATCTTCAGCATTGTAAGTTTGGGCCTATATTTGACTTCATAAAATTCCTCAATAATTGTCGTCATGTTACTCTCCATCCTAGATAGGCTTCTCATTAAATCACCACTCGTCTATTTGACCTTGTTCCTCTTATTTCATTGGGAAATGAGAAGGAAGTAATATAACCTAATACTCTGTCCCACGGTTAGATATACATTTGACCTTTTGAGGTCAACTTATGAAATTCCGAAATTCAAAATTGATAGTATTGATTTATCTGGGGTTTGACTTCATGTTACTGCAGGAAATGAATGCTGCAAGATTCAAAGAGTTCAGAAGCCATGAATGGCACATTGGGGTGGTAAGTGATGTTAACTCAAAACTCTTGAATTTTTTCTTTTACTTGTTAAAAAATTTCAAACAACCTACCTTTGAATATTCAACTTTTTGTTACCGATAGGAACTAATCTGTTCATCCCACGAACCCCACTGATATTTCAAGAACCAAAATTTTGTAATCTTTCTATATTATGTTCATCACGATCATACTATTCTGTTGGTAACAATAATGTTAGTTGGCTTTGTCCTAATTTTTAGAATTTATTCTTGCAGCCAACTTCTTTTCGCGACAGAAGCTTGAAAGATTCCATTTTAATCATAGTTCAACATCCTCATGCACGTAGGGCGACATCAGTCAACTCAACCTCGCAAAGCCCAGTTGCCATGGCTACTTCTAATTAGATGCCAGCAGCAATTGTTTTTTTTAGGTCTATGACCTTACAGCGGACACAACATATAGAAAGAGCTACTGCAGCATCTAATTTGCTAGCTGTTAAAACCATCTCAGTTAGTTTATTTCGACTTTGGATACACAATTTTCTTGTTGTAGTCACATGGAGGCACATGTTATGAGAAATTTGTTTCAGTTTAGCTGAAAATGTGCAGTCCATGTGTATATTATGTTGTATATCTGAATACTCCTTATACAGAAATGAAAAATGTGCATATTCCCCAATTCTTTTTTTAACCTTTTATTTTTATTTTTATAACTTTAGATGTTTTAGCTTCTTTGTACAATTTCTCCCCCATTGTGCTTCAATCGGTCCTCGGTGATTTTGTTTCTCCTTCTCGTTATAGTTTAAAGGGTTAATAATGCTACGGCTGAACTGACTTCCCAAGTTTGGTTATTTCGTATTTTATGTTATTTTAAAAAGCACTATAAATTTGCGAATTTACGTCTTTTGGTGATGTGTTCCCCCAACCCCCATAATTTATATAGCTATAATAAATGAAAAATATGCTAATTTAAAGTAATAGTCTAACGATATAAAAAAGTTTATGTTCAGTTAATGCCAAGGACAAATTAAGTTGCATGGATTTTTTTTTTCACTGGCAAATTCTTGAAATGAAGAGATTAGCGAACACAACAAAAGAAGTTAAAAGAAAAAAGGGCAAAAAAAAAAGAAAAAGGAAAGAAAGAAGAAGCCATATCCTAAGATAAGATGTATGGTAACCACACAATCTTCCCAAGACATCATTGGAAACAATAATAATAATATATCTAAATGCAGAGTGAGTACATTACAATTATTTATCAATTTTAGTAGCAAGACTCTTCTATGAATATCAACAAATAATGGGAATACTACTACAGCTCAACAACACCTATGGATTAGCAGCTGCGTTTTCAGTCTCTCACAATTTCAAGAACAGAAGAAATAGCAGTAGTAGCATTAGAACTGATGATAATAAATCTTTAAAAACCTCTAAATCTCTTTGTTACTACTCCAGAGGGAAAATCAAGGCTGTTGGAACCATACCAGAGAACCAGACTACAGAATCTGCAAAATCTTCAGAAGAACCACCTTCAATCAAGTTTGCATTTGTCAGTGTAAGTACTCAAAGAGAATTTATAAAGAACTTTAATTTTTGAATTTTAGTACCTGAAGAGATTGTATATTCAGAATGCCAAAAGTAATGCATGTACTTGTTTGTCTCAGTGTAAGTACTCAAAGAGAATTTATAAAGAACTTTAATTTTTGAATTTTAGTACCTGAAGAGATTGTATATTCAGAATGCCAAAAGTAATGCATGTACTTGTTTGTCTCAGTCTGTTTTGCTTCCTGATGGAACACCAGACGTGCATTTTCGCAGCGCTTGTGGAGGGCAGAAACTAAGGGATATCATGCTGGATTCTAATATTGAATTGTATGGACCATATGTAAGCAAAGCATCTTCATACCAAGTGACAACTTGTTGATAGTAGTGCATGTTACTCATAATATGGGCACATAAATGTTGGTTGTTGAGTGGGGTGGGGGGGAATTAGGGAAGTAGGTTGAAGTGTGGTTAATAATGTGTATTTTGTGATTACAGGCTAGACCTCTGCTAAATTGTGGTGGAGGAGGAATTTGTGGCACATGCATTGTTGAGGTAAACACTTGATTATTCAAGGACTTTATGTTCAGCAACTAACTATATTAGTACAGCAATGATGCTCCACATATACTCTATGGAGTACCACATGTACCTTCATCAGTGGAGCTTTCAGTTAATTGAGGAGTATATAATATAAATCTACTGATGCATTTGATACAAGATTGAATATATTTTGGATTTCATATATATGCGGAAACTGTATTTGTTTAGCAAGTGAACTAGTTCATAATTTCCTTTATATATGGTCTGATTTTCGCTTAGTCTTTATATAATGATGATAGGTGGTCGAAGGGAAAGAGATACTAAGCCCACGTACAGACATAGAGAAGGAAAAGCTAAAGAAGGTATAAATCACTAAAGTTACCTGGGTATGTTATCTTTTTTCTTTACTGTGCAAGTAAAGAGTTAGTAATGTTAACTCCTATAAAGTTGAGTTGGATGAAAGTTCATTTTTAATTTTGTAATTATTGGTTTCTTAATAGTTATATAATTTTGATGATCTGTGCCTGTGTAAGGTATGCTAATATATACTCCCATATATATATATATGCTAAATTGCTAAGTTTTGGATGCAGAATCCAAAAAACTGGAGACTTGCATGTCAGACCACAGTTGGGAAAGAAGATACAGATGGCCTGGTTTGTAGTTCCTGCCCTTCTTATGTCGATTTCACAAACCAGGAACTTTTGCTCTCCTAAATCAAGCAAAAGTTCTTGGTTTAGTCACTACAAGATTATATTACAACAACGAAACAAAATCACAAAAACGCACCTAAAGTATGGATACAAATCTAGCTAGAATCAAACACAAATATGCAGTTTTAGGAGAGGGTTAAAGAACATTGCACTGGAGACACAAGTAGTGATTAGTTCATACTCCATCCATTCCACAAAAAAGGGCTAACATTTGGACTTATCTATTTCGTTGATCTTATCGATTTGATTTGATTGATGCTCGCAGGTTGTCATCCAGCAACTGCCTGAGTGGAAGGGGCATGAATGGACATATGGAAAAGAACCCCCTCCAGAATCTTGAGACGTTTATCTTCCTTCATATTTACATTATTTCGCTATATGTTACGATTTTGTAAATCTTAATCAATCAATAATCAGATTATTAGTTACGACTAATCTGAATGCCTGATGTCATAATGCAATTGTGATTGTTGGAAGCACAGAAAGAAAGAGAAAACTTATTTGAAGAACCCCGACTTTAAGATCATAAGAGAGAACTCTAACCTATGCGCGGTTTTCTCATCTATCAATTGATTTGGAATGTTAATGATGCAAAAGATGTTCTAGCAGGATGAACAAACACATATCCCACTTGTGATAAAACAGTGCTTGTAGGTTGTCAGTTTAGTCTATCCTCCGTAAATAATGATAAATTAAAACTAAATTAAATATGAAATAAAATAAATAATGATGTATGAAATGCGATGAATATCTAAGTAGGAAACATATAAAGCATATAAAAGGCAATACTACTGATCCAAAACACAAAAGTAAAAGAAAATTTAGATTCCAAGCTTTACTGTATGGAGGAGGTGACTATCTTTATTCAAAAAGCAATCAATGTCCCCCACTCCATCATCCTTCATCAACAGCTAGACGTTAATAATTGGTTGGTATCTGATTTTAGTTCGGAGCTACAAATATGACATGTTTTGGGCTAATATTCGGTTGTAGAAATTCTTCATTTGAATCTCATGTGGTGACAGCTTCTATAATCATCGGATCTATTGTGGCTTTACGTCTACTTTGTTGCATTCTCTGTCGATGCCTAACTTCCTCGTCCTCGTCCTCGTCCTCGTCCAATAATAATAATATAAATAGTATCTCACCATCGGATGACAGCCTTGTACTAAGCACAAATTCCGACGGTGATGGCAATGGCGTGCAGATGCAACCACAAAATCAACAGGTTAATTCTACTACCATTCTTTGCCGTACGTGACTTCATCTAATACAACGTACGGAAACTTCACAAAGGTCTTTCTTTTTTTTCTCCCTCTTTGTAGAACATCTAAACACTAAATGAAGGGGCAGTGATGTAATTAATTAACTGGCTTAATTTTATCTTTCGTTTTTCTAGCTGTAACTGTAGATTTTTTTTTTCTTTTCTACTCAATTTTAAGAATTTAGTTAATTCTCATTCCAAACGTGTTTTATATTGTTTGAGTTATTTTTTTTCTCTAATATATGTATCAAGTATTTTTCAATTGGATCCGTAATCATAAAGTTTCAACTACATGTATTATGTTTTGAGAATTTGTCAAAAAAAAAAAAAAAAAAATTAATATGACAATCTTCTTACGTATTTATAGTAAAAATAAAATGTATTGGGTAAAATGGATCAAGAAATCTCGTCGCTGTTAACTCAAACTGCTCGAAACCACCATGGTTCGAAGTTCGAACCCTGGTCAAGCCGCTGGCACACCTCACACGCCACACCTTGAGCACTTCATCCAAACTTCCGGTGCAAACGGTGCACCCCTGATCCTGGTCACCCAGCTCGTCCACAGCCCATCCGTGAACACCGCCACGCACTTGATCAGTCCCCTATGACCCTCACAAAAAAAAAAAAAAAAAAAAGAAAAAAAAGAAAAAGCCTTTCATGTTCTTTAAGGAAAAGGTGTCACAAAATGGGTCCAGTTATTTAAAATATGTTTTTATTATCATTTGTCCTATTTTCAATGGAGTTGCGATATATTTTGTCAAACATTTCAATAAAAATTAGTAACGGTGAAAAAGTTATTGATTAATTAGAAAGTGCATTTCTTGATTAATAAAATCAAACTCGTGTCAAGGGATCAATCCTTAAAGCTCAGTGAAAAATAATTTAGTAATAAAAAGAATTTCTCAGATTACTTAAATTAAAAAAAAAAAACTAAAACTCGTGTGGCCATTGGCCGGTGGCAAGTCATTCAATAATTAATAGTTCAAATAATATTTTTGACGAATATTAATAATATTATATGTTTAATTGAAAATTATATGTTCAAATGACAACAAAAAGTTAACAAATGTTCAATCGATGATAATATAAAAAAATTACAATAATAAATTTTAAAAAATAAAATATTATAATGAAAAGAATTCCAGATGCGCAATTTTTTTATGGAAGATATATCCTTTGCAAATACAACCCTTTTTGTATGAAAGAGAGGAAATAGTTGTAATCATTCAGCCCAAGAGGAAGTCATTAGTGTAGTACTCGGCCCATAAAGGTAAAAGCCCAGTCGCCTTTCAACCGCAAAAAACCAAAAGCACACACTCACTCGGTCACTCGCTAGAACTCACGGTCACTCATTTCTGTTTCATCGGAAGAATTGAGAAGACGATCATCATTGGGCGAATCGAAATGAGCACTGCAGCTACGAAGAAGATGTTGGAGAGAGTGCTCTCTGCGCGCAGGAGTGCGCAAGTTAGCGGGGAAGGAGATGAAGAAGACGACGAATCCAAAACCAGGAAGCACATTTCACTCGCAACCAGAATAACCAATTTTTTGACCCGATCCGGAACTACCGCCGGCTACCTTTGCCCTATACTTATCATCTCTCTTATCCTCCTAGTAATACTTTCTATCTTCATTCGCTCTCGCGATTTGGTCTGTGTTTCTTCTGTTTCCTCCTTTGATCTTAATTCTCGCTTGCGTTTCTTCGGCTTGGACGGTCTCGATTCGGACTTCGGATCTCTCGGTGTTCCCTGGTGTAAGTTATTGACATCCCTATATGTACATATCCATCAGTATTTCGTCATTATGTTTTGTAAGTTTAGCTTTTTCTCAGATCTGACTTTGATGATGTTTTCCCCTTGTGTTAGTTCAACTATAACTTGGTGTAAATTTTAGGGAAATGTATGAAGCATGTTCGTTATATACAAATCTTGATATACTTCCGGTGGCACAGGCACCTAGTATTATATAATGATGCATTGATAAAGTTTTCTGTTTTTTGTAAATTGTACATCTAATACTTCATATGAACCAAACCAATGCTGTTTCTTGCAATATTTTTCAATTGTGTGAAGCTATTAGACATTTCTGTGAAAATTTAGAATGGCTTCAGAATTAGTGGCGCACCTTTCGTGTCAGATGTTCTGTAGAACACATTAAAGTTATTCAACAGTTCAACTGTTCCCTTATTTATCTTGCTTTCCATATCACACAACTAGTTATGCTTCTGCTTTCTCTGTGGGTTTCTTTCTGTAGTGTCCACCGATATCTACTATTAGAGCTGAATGTCCCCTCAAATTTTATTATTATATGTTTGCTGGTTCTGCTATTGATTGTGGTTTTACCTAACCCTATTGCTTTTACTAGTTCACAGAAATCTGCTAAACTTTTCTGGAAATTTAGCTTCTATCTGAGTCCGTTTTTATTTTCTCCTTTTTCTGTTGGTTTTTATGTCTTCCGTTTTGGGTTATTAAATTTGTTGTCTCAGTTATGGAGGTTCTGAGGTATATCATTATTCTCTCATGAACTTTTTAACAAGTCATCATTACGAAGATTTGGCTGTAAAAGTTCTTATAGTTTATATCATTGAATTGTTTTCTTTCTCAAAAGGCAGATCGAAACTTGGAAAAACAGTCGAATGGACATCCAAGGATTTACTCAAGGGTCTTGAGGAGTTTATACCAATATATGAAACTCGGCCCATCAAGAACAACATGTATGGGATGGGTTTTGATCACAGCTTTGGGCTTTGGTTCATTGCGCATTGGCTGCAACCAGACCTCATGATTGAGAGTGGTGCTTTCAAGGGACATTCCACCTGGGTTTTGAGGCAATCAAGGCCTGACACGCCAATCATTTCACTCTCACCCCGTCATCCCGAGAAATACCTTAAAAAGGGGGCGGCTTATGTTGATGGAAATTGCACGTACTTTGCTGGGAAGGACTTTGTGGATTTCGGGAGTCTTGACTGGGGAAGAGTAATGAAGAAACATGGGATTACTGATCTAAGTCGGGTACTCGTCTTCTTTGATGACCACCAGAACGAATTGAAAAGGTAATCATGTTTAATCGAGGAAACTTAATCAAAGAACATGCATACAATTTTTTGGGTTTATGTTTTCTGTTTTTTTTTTTATTTTAACCACATCACTAATAGTAATAGTTCGTTTTGGGATATCAGATTAAAGCAGGCACTAAGTGTTGGATTCAAGCATCTCATTTTTGAGGACAACTATGATACTGGAACCGGAGACCATTATTCCTTCAGGCAAATATGTGACCAATTTTATATACGAGGTGTGTATGTTCTTGTGTTATACAGTTTCAATTCATTCTTTATGTTTAATGATTTAGCGAAACACTATGATATATGTGATATATTATATATAGAATTAGTTGCTGACAGATCTTGTTGTGTGGGTTTCCACCCCATCTTTGGGCTATTACATGAGACGAAATAAAGCAGGGGGAGGGGGTGGACCATGAGTCCATCCGATGCACACAGAAACACACACAAGGTAGTAAAATCCAGAAACTGCACTCACCCGAAAAACATGTGCTCTTTCGCAGCAAATTAGATCTGTCATCTTTTGTAGATTTGCACATATATTGCAGTTGATTGAAGATCTGCTGTTTGTTGAATGACTTTACTGATGTGATTGTGCTTCTCCCTATATACTCGATTCCTTTTGTTCTGATGGTAAGAGATACTGGGGTAGATTGTTCATTTGTCTGTTCCTGTTTTGATATTATATGATCTCCAGGAGGTGGCCACAGCTGCTTCAAAGATAGTGATGAAGCTAGGATAAGATCTAGGAGGAAGAAATTTTGGGAGAAGGCAGTAGACATTGAAGAACTATGTGGGCCAGGAGATGCATGGTGGGGTGTGAAAGGGGAAATGCGAGATGATTTCAATCATAGTAACAAGAAAATAACATATACACAACATTTTGAGAATGGTAGGTTTGTAGAATCAGTACTGGATGTTTACTGGGAGCTTCCCCCAGTGGCAGGCCCTTCACTCACTCACCAATCAAGATATGATCCAGCTCGCGTGCCTAGTCCAATTGTTGAAGATGGCAGATTTGGTTTGTTCCAGAGGCTTGGTTTATCCAGACTAGAAAGTTCGGTGTTCAATGGATATACACAAATGGTGTATCTTCAAGTATCTGGAAGATAGTATGAAGTTCCATGCAAAAGAATGAAGTGCCTGTCAATGGTATTTATGAACTTTTCCTTGTATCTATGCTGCCAAAACCTGCTGTAAAAGAATTAGGCTGCCAGAGATCGAAGTCCATCGTGTCAATATTATTTATGCTCCTTTCCCCAACTTTCAGAGAATGTACCCTGCTGTGGATAATAGTTGCACTCCTTTCCTGGTTACTATGCTGTCAATTTGCTGCTGAACGGATTTAGGTTGCATAGATGTGTTGGGGTTGTTCATTAGATAATGATGTTTTTCTTAAGATTCAACTCCGTAGGATGTAGCGTCGTTTTTAATCAGCTTTGGTGTCAGTGCCAATGTGGTGTAATCGTGAAACTACAAATTCTTTTATTTATGACATCATAAACATATTTGAAATATTTTGACGTCTCTTCATTGATGCATTCTCAAATAAGTTATTGACCGCTGCTTCTTGTCATATACTCCGCATGTACTTTTCTTTTTAACGGGACTTGTGGGTGGGTAACGGCTGTGGGCAGTGTTGTGAAGTCTTTTCGATCACAACAGGCAGCTCCATACTTGATGCAGCATTCTAAATTAGATATATCACGACTGAAGTCAATTAGTGAAATTATAGTTTTCAAAATTGTAATAAATTATCAAAGTTTTGAAAGCTTATAAAATACTTGGAGATTTTACGAGTAGAAATGTAAGGGCTCCACATATATGATGGGTAGAGTAAACAATAGGAGTAATTTATAGCCATTAAACCTTGAAAAAAAAAACAGATTTTTTTTCTTGTTGAAAAAAAAACCTTTATTAAATTCCATCTTTTCCTTACACGAATATAGGAAAGTGGCGTGGAGATTTATCACTACTCTTAAATGGTTGCATGAAATGAAAAATAAGTAGATAAGAAGAAAATGATTGCATGAAATGAAAAATAAGTAGATAAAAAGAAAAATATATGCGGAGATTGATCATTGCTCCTAAATGGTTAGATGAAATGAATAGGTAAATAAGAAGAAAAATATATATGGAGGTTTATTGCTGCTCTTAAATGGTTAGATGAAATAGAGAATAGGTAGATATGAAGAAAAATATATGCGGAGGTTTATCACTGCTCTTAAATGGTTTGATGAATGGTTGGATGAAATGAAATAGGTAGATAAGAAGAAAAATATATGTGAAGACATGGATCACAATATTACGATGAAGAATATGATAATTGAGAAATAGTAGATTGTAGGTAAAATTTTGGTTGTGATAAAATGAATAATCTTCATTTTGAAGGATAAATTTAGAAATATACAATAATTTGTGAAAAAGAATGAAATAAGGAATGACCCTTATATATAAATTAACTAGTAAATAATATAAAATCCATTCTATTCTCATGTCATTTCATTCCATCCAACCAAACAAAAACCTAATAGATTTATCTGCAAAATGATTTCTATTATTTTTTCAGTACATAGTATTCAGAATGTCTCATCCCAAAGGAAAAATAGCAGAAAGTCGGCTACTAAAAAAAAGAAAAAAACCTACGGATTGATTTACTACGGAATTTCCAGGTATGCTGATAATTTGTACGCAACGGAGCTTAGACATCTTTCATGCCTCTGAGTCACACAAGAATTTACAGTAAAAATAAAACACTAAGCGTGTAGTGTAAATAGTAGATAAAGAAATTTGCAATCAGCATTTACAAAATACTATAATCAACGCATTCCGTTACACAACAAAAATATGCAAACATCTGGATATCTCCAGTTATGTCTTCTGCCTACAACGAAAATATAGCCATTCATAAAATACTACCAACTCTGTAATCTTAAAATATGTAAGATACACAAAGGGCGTGTCCATACATAAAACTCGTTGTTTCCTCAAGATGTCATTTCTTGGTTTTCATGGTATGTTGTGCTAGTGCCTATTTCTGCACTTCTCCATCGCCCTCGGAGCTGCAAACAACATAATACATAAATCTAGTAATTTCTAGTCACATGGAAGGCATTTACTATTGGCATCTGATTCGTAAGTACCAAAGCATACCTAGCCCAATTGCCTCTGAGCCTTTCATGATCCTTAACCTCTTGCAAGAATCTGTAAACATGCTATAAAACAAACGAACCCCGTAAATTTTTTTGTTTCAACTACATAAGAAATAGGTCATATCAATTAGAAACTGATTTGCAAGAACATGACAGTGTGTCTAAATCAGCCACTAGATAATCATAACCTCCTATTTTAAAGACTGAATATGATATGAATCTATATATATATTCATGCAGTCAGCAACAAAATATATTTTAACTATAGTCTGGCTCTGCGATTTTAAACTCCAAAATGGCACGAGTTTTTCTGTAGAATCAATTCAAATAAATCTTCACTCTTTTTTACACCCAAATTTAAGGCACAACTAATCAATCATAAAATTTGAATGTGAGAGTTCAAGCCTCAAGGCGAGGAATAGAGCTTACTCCCAGGGAACATCGCCAACAAGCATCCAATCACCATCTTTGTCTTCATAAGTCAACACATATTCAGATCCATGAACAAGATCCATTAACCTACTCGCGCTAAGACCTTCTCGTGCTGGAAGTCCACTAGAGGTGCATTGGCCTGATACATGGCCGTGCAAAATACAAGTCAAACCGACTGCAATAAGTGTTCATACAAACAACAAACATATACTGGTATCAACTTTTCCTCCATAACTTGAGCCAAAGTAATCTCTTTTATATGTAGTTCCTATATTATATACGGAATATAAACATTTAGATATTACTATGTGTCATGGAGGTGGGGAGACAGAGAATGCATACCGATGGTGAAGCAACTGAACATCTTCTCAAGAGCTGATGAGAGTTCAGTGTAATTGCAGCAGGTTTTAAGGTCAACCTTTCTTAGGTATGGAGCACCGTCCATGCTAACCTTAACATAAAGGCACCCCAGACTCGGATTTACGTCTACCACCTCAGTGTTCTTTGATAAATTAGTGGCAAGGGTGTTTTTCCGGAAAGATTTAATGGGTGGCCATCCTACCACCTGTGCCCTGTTACAGAGACAAGTGTTACATGTGTTTGCTTGAGGAATACAATTTTACAGCAGGAGACAATTATTTCCCCTCCATTTCACAAAAAGAGTAACATTTAGACTTTTGACAACTATTAATTTTGCATTTTTGACCAATAATTAAATGTACGAATCATACGTTTTTTTCATGACATTTGTTATAAATTTTTAAGTTATAACGAGATCTATAAGTTTATAATTAAGTTTTTTAATTTATCACAAAATAACAAAGAAAAATTTCAAATGTGATTTTTTTGGAACAATTTATTTTTGCAAATGTAATTATTGTTATGGAAGGGAGGGAGTAATATTATGCGGAGACTAGTGATCCATCCAAAGACTGCAGCTTGAACAGACTGCTTTAATCAAACTCACTCTATTTTACAGGCTTATAAAATAAAGAAAAATGGATATAACTAATCACCATATACACTAATTAATAATGACACTTGGAACCCTTGAAACCACTAAACATGACCCTAGAGAATATTACTACGTAGTTATTACAGGTACTATTGAACTGAACACAAAAAACATAAGAGACAAAACTAGCAAGTTGCTTTATTTACTGGGGAAAAAGATAGGTTTCATCTTCTATGCTTACTACTGCAAGCTATAAAAATTGTGTCTAAACTCAAAAAGGTACATGTCTGGCTTGAGAAACTAAATATGGAGTATCTATTCAAACAATTAAAGACTAGGCTCATTCAAGAAAAGGCAATCTTTTGCTTGAATTGCTTGATTTCAGTTTTAAATCTTCGATATTCATATTCAAATCACGGCAAACAAGAAAAAGGAGCGAAACCGCAAAGCAAATAAAGGGGATAAACAAAAGATTGACCAAAATCTCACGAAGTGAGAAACAAGAAAGTGCAGCAGAGTATATGGGAACTTAAAAATTGAAATAGAAGAAGAGAAAAACTTACTTGGAAGCAGGAGCTGTGGCATTTTCATTTGCTGGAGAAGTTTTCTTCTCTTGAACAGGCGTAGGAAGAGGAGAACGAACAATTGCTTCTTTTACAGTAAAACCAGGCAGACATGATTTCTGGCCGTTATTATTCTCCAAACCACCATTTCCACCTCCTGGACAGTACAAAACAGAACCCTTGTTGGCCAAATCAACCTCAGATCCGCCAACCCATTTGCCAGAACCATCAATAGCATCAGAAAATCCCCTCTTTGCTCCTGAGACAAAGTTCTTTAAAGGGCTAATTGCATACCCAGCAGTCTTATTATCTTCTAAATTTTTCCCAAAAAGAGGCAGCCCGGGTCCAGCTTTCCTCTCAGGAGACTCAGAACCAGGCAACCCAAGTCTCAGTTCTGTCTCCTTAAGGTTGAGAACACTGCTATTCTTATCCTCTGTAGAGGAAAAACAAGCTGATATCTCATCAGAGCTTCTATCCATTGTAGAAGTCTCTGATAAGCCTATGTAATCATGTTCCAGAGGTGTAGACATCAAACTTGAGATAGTAGCAGAAGCTCAGGATACAAAGCTCAAGTAGCTCAACAAGTTATTCAAAATACAAAGGAGAATAAATTGAATGAGAGCTGAAAAGCCAAGGGAAAGAACTAAGATGAGGGATGGTCTTTACTTCTTGATACCGAAAAATAAAAAGAGCTTGGTTTTGTTGATGCTAAAAAGAAGCTTCTTTGGCCTTTCTTTTCTGTAGCATTTTCCTTCTATATTTCACTCTTCTATAGAAATGAAACTGCAAAAACAAAAGGTAAAAATTATGGAACACATAAGTGCATGAAGGACAATTTGGTTACCTTTTCAAAAAAAGAGAGTAATAAAACAAAAGCAACATTGTTGTGTTTTACCAAAGGAAGAAAAAGTAAAGCAACAGTATAAAAAACGGAGCAAGATTTATGAGTGCAAAAGAAAAGATTGGGCAACCATCATATCATATCTTATCTAGTCAACAATGAAATCAAATCCAAGTATTAATTATATGAAACTGCTATTATCAACTTACAGCCTAAACAAACTAGCCAATATTTATGCACACGAGAGAACATTTCCATTAGAGTGCTAGGGGTCACAATTAGAACCTTATTCTCGAAAAATGATAGAAGAAAAGGTCAAATTGTACAATAGTCCGTATTTACCGAAGATGCTATACTGAGTTAAAACGTTATACGTAGAGGATAGTTTAGCGTACAAATCACTTACCGTAAATTGTTTTAGTTTTTTCTTTATTCTACATTAAAGAAACAAAATGATCAATAATCATTATTCAAAATCCACATGTAATAAAAAAAGATCTAGTGCAGTGGTGTTATGTTTGGTATGTGCACGAAAAGGACCCAACTTTGATTAAAAAGGGTATATTTTGGTCACCTTTTTCAATCCGGCAAACCCACCGACAGCTCACTGAAAGAATGCCTCGCAAAAAAACCCTTTATTCATTTATTATTCCACTTTAATCAAACCCCGCTAAAATACGCCGCAACCGGTCTAACATGCACCGACCCGAGACAGGGGAAAGGATCTGAATCGCACAGACTCCGCTGCAGCTGCTGTGTATCTGCATCGGCGAGAAAAGGAGAGGAGAAGATAAAAGCTCGAGAGTCTGAGCAGATCCATCAAAACAGCATATTAACGGAAAGTGATGGAACGATTTTGTCCTATTTTTAATCACTTCCTTTTTCTCGAAATTATAAGTCATAAGACAAATTATTTATTCCGATCTGCCATTGTCATGGACCTTACCTAAATCTCAGTAATTTTTAGTATTACAGTCTGCCATTCTAATTTACGAATCGTGTGGGAGAGTTTTGCTCTGTTGCTACACTTATTCTAATAAAAATTGCAACACTAATTAATATAATCTTTTGATTCAGAAAATTTAATGTTAAGATTTTTATTGCGATATGAAATATGAGAGAATTTTAAAAGCTTATTAGATTGAAAACACATTTTCTATTTTCATGGAATCTTAATGTAACGATTTGCTGACAGAAAAATTAACGAACTTGAATCATATCAGCAGTTAAATTAATTAGAGTAATTTAGAAACGAAGAGAGACAGAGTAGAAACAAAATAAAATTAATTGCTGGAAAGGCTGACACAAAAGTAGAAGTTATTACTACTCAAATAAAATAAATCACGACAAAAAGTATAAACAAATCTGCAGTTTGATTCAGATTGTTGTCGGAGGTCGAAATTGTATGGAGATTTTGTTTGTTCACCATTTTCTGCCAAATATCAAAACAAGATCTCTCTCTCTCTCTGTTTTTCTTTTTTTACCCCCTAAATTTTTAATTGCTCGTCTTGGGTCTCCATGATTGAGAAAATTTACCTTTTTACAGCGGTGGTACTTGTAGTATATTACTTTAGTTTACCACGCTTGTATGCAACGGCAGTAATTGTGTGGGAGGAAGAAATTCAAAAAAGTAGAAAGAGCGTGCGGATGAATATATGTACAACACACACGGTGGAGATTACAGTGATCACACGATGGGTGGTGGTTGGGGAACATAACGGCGTCTGGTTGTTGAGTTGACGGCAACAACAAGAAGCAGCCTTTCGCTTCATTATTCACTCATTAACCTTTGACCCAGACTAGCCACACCACTTCTTAAGCCCATGTTGCGTGTTTCTGTGTAGGAGGATAAAAGAGTCTAGCTGAGTTTGAATAGATGGAATTCGACATGTTAAATTTGTTGTCAAATTCGAGCCAGACTAAATATTTTATAAGTATTTATCGTATTTAAACTCGGCTCAAGTTCTTATCCAATTACTCATAAAAATTAAAATTTTTACTATTTAAAAAATTAGTGAACAATTGTTTGGTATTCAATAATTACTCATTTTTCCATAAAAAAAAGCTTAAAATCTGAATTTACTTGTTTAAATCTTACAGATCAAGCAATTGAAAAAAGAACCGTATCGAATAGAATAGGCAGGACAAAATGGTCACACTTTAGTTAAGAGGCATCATATCCCTTTTGGCGGTAAGTAGGTTGATTCGGTTCACTTTAATCGATTAGATTAGAAGGACCACTCAAGTATGAAAGAACACAGGGCTTACAAATATTGTTTACTATCGGCTATCGCCGTCGAAGGATATCCTATTTATTATTGGGACATGAGATTTTGTAAATAGGCCCTAAATGGTAATCGAGATGTTCAATATTTGTTCGTATTTGTGTTTAATAAACGTGGATAATATTTGTATTTAAAATATTTGTTATCGATTATATATGTTATTTATAATATATTTAACTTAATTTTGTGTTATTTATCTGTATACAATAGAATTTTTTTTAATCGATACAACTATTTATAGTAAAAATTAATTTAAAATATATAAAAAATAAATATTATTACTAATATGATATTTCATTTGTATTTTTAAAGTGTCATTTATTTAATATGTACCACATAAATTATTAAATTAATGATTTTTTTATTTAAACGGTAACAAATAATTTGTATATGTATTCGAATTCAATTTAATTAAGCGGATATTATCTGTATTTGTATCCATAATAAACGGATACAACTACAGATATAGGTATATTCGTATCCGTATTCGACCGTTTACACCCCTATACGTAGATATTAGGTGTTTTAAAAAATCTTAAATCTTTTTGTTATATAATTTTTAATAAATTAAATAACACATCTAATACGTACTAAATTACTCTTAAAAATACCTGTAAAAAATGAATTCAGACAATTTTGTGGGACCGACAAATTACATGTTATATGCAACTTGCATTTTTGTTCATCTTTTTTTTTTTTTGAAGTTTAACTAACATTTTTCTTTACTTAGCTAAATTGATTTTGATTATTAGTATTATCAATGATTGATTTCAGTAGTAGTCGATCACAACTTCTTCCCCAAGTTGATTGAAAAATACAAACTAAAGATTAATTACTTGTTATGTTTCTGTTGTATAGGAGTACTTTATTTAATTGTATAATGTGTAACCAACTTGTTGAAATGATAAGGATATGAAAATTAAGAGGGTCCGACATGCTACCCACCATTGCTATAATAAAGTAGTAGGGAGGAAAGAAAGCATTTGTTTTTCCTCAACACCGTATTCAATTAAATTGCAACAATATTATTTAAATCTCAAAATTAATATGTAAGTACTAACCTTTGATGAGCAAATGTATGTTAATATTATAAACTACATATCACTATTAATATTTTAAGATTTAACCATTAAATAATACAGACAACTATGCGATTTTAAATATGATCAATAGATGGGGCCATAACAGATCTAAAATGTCTTATGGATCATACTCTTTTTGATAATTCAATTTATGAAATATATTGGAGGAAGGCCAAATTCTGGTGTAGGATCCGTTATATATATCATCGATGGCTGCAGTTTTCAGGGTCCCAATCTAACATTCCCCACAACTCTATCTGGTTTTTGCTAATAGTCATAACCATATTCTCTTGAAAAATAAGGGGTTGGTATTTCAAAATTTATAAACTAATAATATAAAAGTAATATTGTAAGATAGTAGGAAATGTGCTCGTAGGTGCAAAATATTCTAGATAATAATTTGGTCGCGACAAATTTATTTAGGTGAAATTAATTTTATATGCTATATTGTTTTCTATTTGTAATTATACCATGTCCCAATCTAAAAATACACATATAATCGTTTGTTTTAACTTAAATTTTAGATATCGTAAATTTAGATAATGTAATTTATATCGTAAAAATTTAAAATTTCTAAATTTAAGCTAGAATTTCTTTTAAGTGGAGCTTGAGGGTATATTGAGTTACAGAGTGCACCCTATGGAAGTTGTATATCCCTTAATTCGTCTTGAGAAGGTAGAAACAGTTTGCTCTTTTTGTAAATGATGATATGATTAATATGTTGAAAGTGCGAAGTTTCTTTATGCATGTGCATCAACTAATAATGGCTAGCTCGATCACTAGGAAATTCTAGCCAGCCACTTGGTTTGACTAGCTTCCTCCCTACCTCTCACAGACGATCAAGCGATCCGAACGTCACGCGAAGTCGAGGTTTAACTTCAAATTTTAATCGGAGTTCATCGGAGACGAATTTTGATTTTAGTAAAATTACTCGGCAACCACTCTTAAGAGAATCCAAATTTTATTAGTCGTATTTTTTAATGAGTAATCTTTAAGTATTAATGACTGTGACAATGCCCTAGCCAATTGGATTTATTGTTCTGTTTATACATTATTCGTCTCTTGTTGTTTAGTTTTTTTTTTTTTACAAATATTAAATTTTAGTCTCGTGGACATATCTTATTATGTAGCTTAAGCTCTTTTAATTAAAATTTCTTTTTACCAATGAAAATTTTGAATCTTATTTGTGACCCTTAAAAAAAATTAAGAAACATCCTCCGTTTTATGAACAAAACGCAAGAAGTTTCCAATGCTATCATAGTGGGAAGTTAGTTTCTGGGAATCTTTTGAGTTGTGCCCCCCACCCCCCACTACACCACACACACACACAAACACACAAAAAGGGGTTTGGTGTTGGAAGAAGTAATGATGGCGGAGGCAGAATAGTTGGTGAAGTGCCTAACTTGTCACAATGAATTAAGGTCGATTTATGACTCAATGTCAAAATGCACAATTTTATTAATATTGGAAAATGAGCTTCTAATCACTTTGAGGATGGACGTTGGCTTTTGTTTGTGACAAAAGTGCACTTGCATTCATTTGGAAATAAAAATATACGGTACATATATAGCAATAGAATTTCAACTACTTGTAGAAAATGTTTCGAGTTGCTAATTGACCATTGGGATATTGTTCGATCAAATTCCATTTCCTCATTTTATATGCAGCGTGAAGTTGATAGAAGTGTACATAGAAGTTTCTAGCTAGCTCCTCGAGTTAAGGAATTCTACAAATGGACATTTAGAACCATATGGTACATACATCTGCCACAAATCCAGCTCCATCATTTATCTACCCCACAAAATTAGACATAATAAATACATAGCTAAATAACACACCGAGATAAATTCATATTATAGCCATTAAAATTATTTTAATGGTGTTATTCATAAATCCATTGAATAACGGGTCTAACATCTCTCCCGCTAATCAAATAATCGACAATATTAAGGAAAGTTGTGGCATGTAACCATTAATTAATGAATATATATCCATTTGAATTATCGGAGTATTACTTTTTGTTATATGATAGACTATGGGCCTGTTGGACAACTTGTATGTTTTGGATTCAATTTTAACTTTAAAAAATGATTTTTTTGAAAAGTAAGTAGTGTTTTTTTGAATTATAAGTTAGTATAAAAATCTTATTGTTTGTCTAAAAAGTAAATTTTAAGATTAAAAGTTACCTCAAGAGTTATTTCGGAACAATGTCTATATATATCTACGTGGTTTTCACCTCAATTTCGCATATATGATTGGAGATTATAGCCCATGCAACCAAGTCGTATGCTATGGTATAATTATGTCCACGATATGTTCGTGTAGCACTCTGTTGAAGGCCCAATCCAAACTCTCAAATAAGGACCCAAAAACACTTGGGACTTTTTCATCGACTTGTGTAAAACTTTTGCTGACACGCTCTCTGCGCCAATTATTTTTTAGATTCAAATTAAATGAAGTATTGTAGCCATAAAAAATAAATGAAGTATTACAAAATCATGTAATAAATTTATAAAGGGAAATTGAATCTAGAGGTAGAAGTTCATGGTAAAAACAAGTTGATAGTACCAATGACATTTCAATCATTAAATCAAGTGATCTGAGTTTTTCAAAAAATTTATAAAGCCGATTGATAAATGTATTGTATATTAGAAGTAAGATGCTAAATTGCATAAGTACAGAAAGCTTCAGTTTTGCATGGCGAAATATCTTTTGAAAATAGTTATTTTTCCGTAAGAAATTTGAGTGCGTACGTGTCCGAATTTCTATCTATTTATATTTACTCTCTCATCAACAATTATTCTCAATTCCAATCTGAAAAGTGCTCAAATAAGCTTCCATGTTTTTAAACTTTTGGGTGATTAGCGACAATTAATCGCGCCGTTGTCTAATATAATTATTTAAATAAAATATCATTATGTTAATTTATATATTTGATACATGTAACCGTTTTGTTACCATATAATTTCGGTGGAACCAACGGAACCTCAATATATATGGCAAGTCTGCGTCTTATAATTTTTGCTATATCGATTTTATCATCTTTCCATATACTACTATGTATAACAGTGTTTATGAATAACAAAGTTGATCAATGATAAAACCATTCTGATTTTTGTGTTCATTCTATGAAATGAAAGGAGATTTTCTTCTCATTAATTTTAAATATTTTAATAAAATTATCTAAAAAATATAATAAATGGAACCGAGAATTAGGCATCGGATGGTGCAGCATATTTAGGTCTGCATTGTATTATGTATAATAAAAAAATATTCCAAATTAACTATATATATATATATAGTTGAATGCAAAAAAAAAAAAAAAAAAAAAAAAAAAAAAAAAAAAAAAAAAAAAAAGAGACAACAAGTGCAGCGCATTAATCACGTCAATTACTTTCTACAAAACGATCTTATAAATAAACTCAAAATTGATTGTAGTTGTATAGAGTCCGGTCAATCAAGTCAACTGACACACTGAAGTATAGGAGTATATAGTTACTAAGATCGATGTGTATAATAATTATTACCTCGGTTTCGAAATTCATGAGGTTTATTTCATATTAATCTTTATTGAAAATGTTTTTAGTTTTTAATTTTTATTTTAACAAAATAAAATATTTACCATATATTAAATTTTATCTAAAAATACATGTAAAAAATTAAACGTTATATATTTTAAAATGGAGGGAGTAATAATGTAAATTAATATAAAATATAGGAAATCACAATTCACTTACAAATTATTGCAATTACAACAAATAATTAATTTGTATTCTAATGCTAGCAATCGAGAAATAAAGCAGATAAATATGAAGTCAAAATTAGGTAGTAATTGGGTTGTAATTAATTTGGAAAGTAAAGGGAAGATGTGTGAGTTAGAATTTTCTACTCTTTTTATAGAATTAATTAAATATTATCCCATATTAAGCCAGCGAGAACCGGTGATCATTAAGCAGAAAACCCTAACCCTAGTCAAGAAGACCCACACACATTTATTTAATGTTGACTGAATTAATTATATACACAGCCCACCATATGCTTTTTCTGCTCCACTTTACAGTAAAGCAAAAGTTAGAGTATTATTAAAATCAAATTAAGAAATGACAGGCGGAAAGGAGAGGAGGATTATTATTTCAACGTATTAACACTTATTTAATTTGGAGCATAAACAAAAAATAACAGTTAAGATAACAAAGTTAAAGTAAAAGCAGATGCAGAAATTAATATATATTAAAACTTTTATATATTCACTGGCTAGTATGTGTACGGGTGTATTATATATGAAAGTAGATAGTATTAATTTGTTCTTTGTTGGCTAGTTTCTATTGAGCGAAAGTGAGAGAGAAATGATCATGGCAGAAAACCCTAACTGGTGGAGCTTGAATGGATCTTCCTCTTCTTCCAATCATGATCATAGCCAAGACTTCCCACTATTCTCATGGACGCAACTTCTTCCGTAAATCTCTCTCTCTCTCTCTCTCTCTCTCTCTCTCTCTCTCTCTCTCTCTTCAATGATTCAAATATCATCTCTTTATGCTTAACTAATTTCGGTTTTCCTCAATCATTTTTAATTCTTCACTAATTTTATTTGAACCCTAATTCTTCATAATTAATTAAACACGTAATACGTGTTTAATTGATGTTATTAAAGTTACTAAAAAAGATTAAAAGACAACCTATTTATTTGTAAAAGAAAAAGAGTAATTCATTGGTGTACGTTGTATTTTGTTTTGTCATCTTTTATTGACAAAAAACCCTATTTATTTGTAACGTTAGTTATATCGTATATAATTTGGGTTTAATTCGAGAACTAATCTAATCATTTATCAACTTTTTTATTTTTCTAATCTTCTTTTCAGGGGAGGAGGTGCAAGTGAGGATCAAAGAGTTATTAATAGTAATACAAGTAGTGATGGTATTTATGCTGCTGAATACATGAATAAAAAGATGGAGAAGTCTTATTGGGCTGATCGCAATGATCACCAAACCATCTCATTTTTTAATCATACTAATAGGGTTAATGCGGCAAATCATGATGTAAAGAAAGAGAAGTTTGATTTGCAAAGAAGCCAACAACAACAACAGCAACAACAACATGGAGATTTATCCCCAAGTTCTTGTTGTGCTTCTGAAACTACTTCAACAGTTAGTTGTAGTACTACTAACAATACTAATTTCTTGGATTTCTCAAGTAACCACCACTTCCAATATTCACCAGATCATCAAAGGAGGTTGAGGGATTACACTCAACACACTGTACTTCATCCTTATTCATCTTATCAAGAGGTATATATTAATTTACATACATACATACCTAGTTTTAATGTGAAAAAAAATAATATCAAGAACCAATTAGCTGTTGAATATGTTCAAAATATATAATAATAATAATTTGATAAATATTAATTATACTTTATTAATTAATATTATACGTAGACAAAACGCTGAAATTGTATGGGCCAATGTAAAATCTTAATTGGAACGAGTTTATGTTGAGTTTGATAACCTGATTACAAGCGTATGTATATGTATCTTTTTGGGACAACAATCTGGATATTTCAAATTTGATACTTAGGGTGTCATGTTTTAAGCAAAACCCTATATATACTTGCATCATTCTATTTAATAATTATCTCTTACAATTATTGTTTTTGCCTCCACTAATCTGACATTATCATATATCAATCAATTACTTAATTACTTTGTTTTAGAGATATTACTAGTAATTAATAATTACTCGGTCATTTTGAGGGATGGATTAATTAATTAAGGTGTATAGTACTATAAATATCAGTAAGATTAAGTTTTCATACTTGTGATTTAAATTTAACATATATTGATTTGTTTACTTTTAAGTGTACATATATAGGAAATTGATATCATCAACTACTTGCAGAACTTCATTATTGAGTAATTACTTTATAATTTGAAAACACATGGACAAATCCATAACGTAATCATATCATAAAGATAATTCAAATCAAATGAAGTATTGATTTCATACTCTGTTATCTCATACATTGATTCTGTATAATATATGTTAGTAATTTTTTTTTCTTCTTCCACTACGTACCTAGCTAGTACTATATAATCTATTAATTAGTACTATTTGATCAGTCAATTAATTACACAAATTATCTATATTAGATACTGTCAAATAAATATAATTTGTTCAATTTTCATATATAGACTTCGGCAACGAGTGCGGCATCTAATAAGAAGGCTAGGGTTCAACCCTCCACAACCCAGCAGCCACCTTTGAAGGTAAAATATCGCTCTCTTAATTTGATATTTTACGTACATTTTTACACACATTACCATATATATACTAGCCACCTGATTATACAATTGTAACTATTTTCGTGGAATATGTTTTATTTTCAAAGGTAATTTTTTTTTATTGAACTGTAAAATATTGGTGTTACACAATTTTAATGCATGTGTTTTGTAAATATATGGTGGATGGGTCAGGTGAGAAAGGAGAAGCTGGGAGATAGAATAACAGCACTACACCAACTCGTTTCCCCATTTGGAAAGGTAAAAATTAAGAAATACTAGAAATTATTTTTAACGAATATTATTACAACTAACTAAGTATTCAAATGTTTCTCTGATCTACCAGTTCAGATTAGCCCATGATTATACAATTAATTAATACTTCTTAGCAATTTAAATACAAATAGATCACTCCCTCCCATTACTGCTACATACTGTATGGTTTATGATAGATGAAACCCATATAGGGAAGATCGAGAATGTGAATTTATTCTTACATTACTTTATTTATATTGATTAATTAATCATCTAAAAAAAAGAAAAAATAACACGGGCCTTTTTTATTTTTGCAGACTGACACTGCTTCAGTGTTGTCAGAAGCAATTGGGTATATCAGATTCCTTGAGAGTCAAATTCAGGTGTCCTTAATTTCTATTCAATTTTTGTTGTCATTACCATTCACATATATAATGTGCACTTAATTAGTAAGAAAGAGTATAAAACTGATTTGGAACCGAACTAAAACTGTACGAAAAATCGATCGATTATCAAATCGGATACAAATAACATAATATTGTAATATCGAACTAGAATAGCAGAATTTATATATATAATTAAGTGATTTTGGAACGTAAAAATATTTACTAAAGAAATTGAAGTCGCCTCAACTCTCCTTTTCAATATATTTACATAAGAGTACGTGCATACACTCATACACCCACAGGCTAGTCATGATCCGATCAGTCACTGTATATATTCAAACTAAGTAGCAGATAGATAAAGCAAAGAATGAGCTGAGGGAAGACTTAATAAGCAAGTGCATGCAGATTTAAAGACTTTAATTTAAAAGTTGTTGGATCCATCCATTTCTATGGTGCATGCACGCGTTTCCTAAGAAAGCAGTTTAGTTTTCCAACTTATACTCTTTTTAAGTAGCTAGCTAGTGTATGTATTTCTTTTCTTTCGGCTTTCACTTTTTGATATAAATCTTCACCTTTTTATATAGATAGATATATTTATGTATGTATGCAGGCACTTAGCTCGCCGTACCTGGGAAAAGCATCAGCAGCAAGCATGAGAATCCAACAGTCTGTAACTGTGAGTATTCCCTTCCCATCCCCCTTCCATATATATATATTAATATACCCCCACTTTCCATTTTCCCAATGCACTCAACACAATTAAGTACTTCTATATATATTCACTAAAATCTTGGAGAGGACTATTTAATCCTAATAGTAAACAACGTTGCTTTATTAAACTTTAGATGTAAATTTGATTTCGTCTTCCACGATTTAAATATATGTAGTTGTAGGAATCTACACACTTAGAAACCAATATATGTGCATATACGTATATAGTTACATATATCCTATTATTTGGATCCCCGGCCAATAATATTTCGGGTTAAGAAACAGTAGTAATAACTTTGCACTAAAGGACCAAAATAATTATGATCAGGTGGCTCCAGTAGTAGAAGAAGCAACTAAGAAGGACTTGAGGAGTAGAGGATTGCGGTTAGTACCAATGGACTGCATCCATCAGATCCATATAATTGCCGCGGGAAACACCGACGACGACGACAGTAATATTATTATGGACGGACTACCCAATTTCTGGCCTTCTTCTGCTCAGCTTGGTGCCCCTGCTGGTTTTTAATTGAAATGATACATCTCAAACTTCATTATAATCAATTTTTGACCTAACATGTGTCAGGTATATTATATGATCATCTCGTCTGAAAAATGAGGAGAGTCGGTTCAAATTTTAATGGCTAGGTGTGTGAGTTGCTCTACTTTGTAAAGGAAAAAAAAAATACTCTCGCACCTACGGAGTATGTATGTATATACTCTTCTCCAACTGCAACATCTTTATACCACCAAGAGCATCATGTGTGCAGTCAGTCAATTATGCTGATTGTTCATGTTTCCATTAATTAATTTCAGGTCGAAATTTATTAGAATTAAGTCTTTAATTTATGATTGCCCAAAATTGGGTAGAAGTTTATTGGGTGCGTATAAATGGTTTCAGGGTTTATCTTATTTATTTCCTAGTGCTAATGGCCCCAAGTTATACACGAATAAATGTGTATAAATTAATATGATCAAACAAAAATTTGTGAATCCTAACATGCACATTACGAAGAATTATTTCTTTGGCACACAGTTTGTCTACATTATTTGCATATAGTTGGTGTATCCAGTGTTTTCCTGTAACAATATGTTACCCATGGCTATGGTAGTATAAAAATATTATTGTTTTGTAATAAAAGACAACGTAAAAAAAATAACTTAGCACATTCAATGCAAATTTTACCAATGAACCGTTTTATACGCGCCCAATAAACTTCTACTCAATAAGACTTTGGACTTTGAGGCATATTCAAAGTCACAGAACTTAATTGAGCCAAAAAAAAAAAAATCTATTAACTTCTTTATGTATTCTTCTTCGTTCCTTTTTTTCCTTGTTATTTCTAAAACCCTAGCTCATTCTTAAGCCACTATATATACATATATGTATCTATCTATATATATATATGTATATATATATGTATATATATATATGTATCTATATATATATCTATATATATATATATACATATATATATATAGATATACATATATATATATATATATAGTTGGGGTTAAACCTATGTCTTGAGAATTCCAAAGAAAACATGTTCAATCGCACCACTTCAAAATTCAAAATGAATTTTATGGGCAACCTCGATGATGAATCGCCTTTGAACGTTGAGCGTAATTGCTCTCACAGATTTAAACGTGATGGATTATATATATAAAATTAAATTACACTTTCGGTTTATCCATTTCCCAGTTTCACTAACTAATTAAAATAAAGCCCCCACCGGCCCATAACTTTCCACATATACGCATACCGGTATGAAATTTGTAATTCACGTGCATTTATTAGTCAAGATCCTCAATCAATTTTTAATTATTACTACAAGTAAATAACTAAATACAGTCAGGGGCAATAAGTATGGCGGCGTTTGTAGTAACAATACTCCTTATGTATCACTATCACTACAAAAGTTTAATTATAACAAGAGGCTTTTTTATTGTTTGTTAAAAACTTTAAAGGCCCATTTCATATTTGTTCAGGCGAGGCCCATATCATCACCGTTGATTCCAGATCAAATAGTTGTCGAAGGAAGACATCGTCTTTTGACAAAAATCCCAAATACTCCAGTCTGATCGGGTCTTCCTGTTTCATCAGGTCTACCGTCTTCTGGTATTGGAAGAGCATTACTCACAGAGGTGAAACGGAAGTTATGGAGCCTAGTAGTCGCCACAAAGGGAACAAAACCGCTCTTCTCGTCATCGACATGCAGGTATTTGCTTCCTTCTCTCATCTTCTCCACTTTAATTTAATCACAATTGTGTACATATCTACTGATTCTGCAAACAGATTAGCTGATTATAAATATACTGCAGAAAGATTTTATATTAGAACAAGGTTCGATGAGAGTTGATGGCGGTTTAGCTATTGTCCCCAACGTTATCAAGGCGGTTGAGGTCGCTAGACGTCGTGGCATTCTCGTTATTTGGGTATTAACCCCTAAATTTTTCATTTTGTCTATTATTAATGCTTTTGATTTTCTTGCTATCTATTCGTACTTTTCTTTTTCTTGTTACTATTGTTGAATTGGTAGTGTTACTAGTGCTACATGTTAGCCAGCTTCTTTATTTTTTCTTTTTGAGTTTCGATTTTAACTAACTAATGTGTTTTACTAGTACAATTGACCTAATTTGTACTAGTTTGTTGATATTACAAAAGTCTCATTTAATTATGTCAATCTTTGATTTTAGATTTGGTAAACTAACTTCAAGAACTTAATATGTTCTCATTGCCATTTCTTTTCTGATATAAACAATGCTGTATTTGGATTATGTTATAGCGATAAGGCCCTCCTTTTAATAGCTATAAGCAATCATTCCTCATGCAAGTAATTTGTTGTAATTAGTGAAGGATCCTGTTTCTGTAGGTATTAGTTCTACCTGTGTTCTGGTCTGCGGAGCAAAATTACCTTACCGTTTCTAGTTTTTATTCTAAGAATTGGTTGAAATTTTCTCCATAGTCTGTAGATAAGCATGAAACTGTATGTTCAAAATCCATTCTTTCTAGGTATTATATTTCAAATTGATAGAAACAAGTTGCCTTGACCAATTGGATGAATTGCAAACAGTTCCAAATACATGGAGAAGTATAGTTTTGTTAATATGCTCTTTGTTATACCACTAAAGATTAGGTTTCAATGTAGACTTATTATGAGAAAAATGCTCTTATCATTGAAGTTGTGCTTGTCTACTTATGGAATTTGAAGATCCTTATGATTTGTTTATATAGGTTCTACGTGAGCATGATCCGATGGGAAGAGATGTTGAACTCTTTCGTAGGCACATGTACTCTGATGGGAAACCAAAACCAACTTCTAAAAATAGTGTGGGCGCAGAACTGGTTGATGGTCTTGTAATAAAGGGAACTGACTACAAGTTGGTGAAGACACGGTTCAGTGCCTTTTTTGCTACACACCTTCATTCACTTCTTCAAAGTGCTGGAATTAATAGCCTAGTTGTCACTGGTAATACAACATTAATTTTGTTTGGTTCTTAGGGTTTTGCTTCATATATTGGTCATACTTTTATACAATTTGTTTTTGTTCGATAGCTGGTAATCTTTACTTTCTATTTCTAGGTGTTCAGACTCCAAACTGCATCAGACAAACTGTCTTTGATGCTGTAGCACTTGATTACCCTTCTGTTAGTGTCATTGTTGATGCCACGGCAGCTGCGACGCCAGAGATCCATGCTGGTATGTGTTCTTACATAGTATAAAAAGGCCTAATTTGTATGCTTCTTCCATATAAGCTTCTGCATTTATTGAGCTACCTTGGAACAAAAGTACATCTATTACTGATTGTCAGGGAATACTGTTATATTAGGAGAGGCAATCATTTTAAGTTTTAGTAACTAATTTTTATCAAACTCTCAAACGGTTCACTTGGCAGTGCTTAAGATTTGGCTTGGGCTATGCTCTCCTGCAATCATGCTCACAGCTTTTCGGAAGCTAACAGTTCGGTGAGATAACAAATGAGTAAAAAGTAACAGAAGGTCCATGTGCTGAACAATAATATAACATGCTCTACGTCTGACGCTATAGAAAGCATAAATAATTTCACCTTTGGTTACTTCTGAAAATGCTTCTTTAAGTAGACACCCTGTAATCTCTTCCAAAGTTTTCTTCGCCAAAGATTAGGAAGAGAATTAATATTCATTTTGTCAACAATAGCTAGCTTGTTGCTGCAATGTGAGTTCACAGGGGGGCATTTGGAACCTTCTTTCATTGCTTGTTGGTATAGTTTGGGTGGTACCGAGTTCTCTATTCATAGCAAGTCATATAAGGGTTGGGATAATGTGAAATTAGGCGGAAATTGAGGAATTGTTGATAAAGATTCTTAATTGTATTTTTGATCAATGCTTCTTGGGGAATAGACCGGCACTGGAGAGAGATTATTTTTTTAATTTGATTTTTGATTCTAAATTTCCTGTCTGGGTTCACATCTTCATTTATCGATGTGAGATTAACATAAATATTTGTTTCTGACCTCGTGGAGACTTGTATATGTTTAATACAGGGTAATGTTTAAGTGGAGGGCCTAAGCTGGTCCAGAAGTTTATGTACTCTTTAGCCTTACTTTTATGCAATTCATCCGCGAGTGTGACCCCTTCTCAATGACTTTTATTTAATATGAAAAATGTTGCTAATATATTTTGCATTAAAACAAAAAAAAATGTTGAGAAAAATGTTGTAGCTATTCGAAAACAATGAGAACACATTCTGTAACCAAATAGTAGAGAAATCTGTGTATATGTCAGTCTGATATGTAGGCTGAAATTAGATACCGTCGACAGAAGACGCATTAAGTGTGAAGATTGAACTGCTCGAGTCATATCTCTTAGAAGTTTAGGTGTTAGAAATAATAGAAATTGGTACACGCCATGTAAATTGTACATATATTAGTCGGATAGAAGTGATATAAAAGTTGTCAAGGTTTATGCCCATTTCTATTGTTCAGATGCATACAAGATGTATTGTTTACTTCTCCGTCAAAATTGGCAAGTATAAGTACACCACTCACACAAGTTCTATTAATTCGTGCATCCATTTATTAGGCCATCGAGACCTCTAACATTGAATACTATGTTTTTCAAGCAGCCAATATATTGGACATGAAAAATATTGGAGTGGCAACCCCAACACTACAAGAATGGTGCAAATATGAGGATTGATACGTTCCAACTTTTATCCTTCTTGTGTCCCACTTGAAGACGAACTACAATTCAATGGAAAGTGTGTATGCGATGTTATTTTTGGAATATTTTCTTTTATATACGAGTATCAATTATTATTTGTTATTTTTTATTTTTATTTTGGGCTGTGTAAGATGAATATATATATATATATATATATATATATATATATATATATATATATTGTTAACGAAAATATTCCCCTTGGTTCGCACAGGGACAGTGACAGAGGATAAGGTGCTCAGTACTAGGAAGTAGGAACAATGTATATTTGACTTCAATGGAGTATTAAATGCAGTCGAATGTGGTTACATCCTTTTCATGGAGATATATTGTAGTGTAAAGCAATCGTTATCAATTGTATTGCTCTTCAAATATATTAATCATAATTGTTGTTCATTGTGCATTATATGTGTAACTCAAAATACAAATACCCCTCCTCATCCCAAAATAAAGGACGTAGTGTAGATGGTATGTTGAAAAATAAGATCAATATAAAACTAATAAAATTGTAGAAAATAATAAGAGAAGGACTCACTAATTTCTCGAGGAAAAAAAAAATACTATGTGTAATTTTACAATAAATATGTGAACTAAAATTACATGATATACCAATTGCATTTTTAAATTTTATTTTGGAAGAGTCCCAGTCTTGTTTTTCCTGTGATCGGGATGGAGAAGCACTGGCATCTGGGACAGAATAAAGCACTGCAATCACAAACCCAACCCAATGAATATTTGAATAAAGATTTTTGTCTATGGATTGATAGATACACATGTTTAAAGTTGTTTTTGTGTGACTTTAGTCTACATACGTGCAAAACAGTGTTACATGAATATGAATTTATATGCTACTCAATAATTACATTATTTCTATCTTATATGTGTTTATTAAAACTATAACTCGTAAAATCGATACAAATAAAGTATATGTAGGCACGAATAGCATAGCTATTATTATTGCTTGGGACTCACATGGATCAAAGTAGTAGAACAGACAACACTGCAATTTTGTGGCAGATAATTCTCAGAGAGGTGCGTTACTTTAGTGATCATTTGAATTCAAAAGGTTAAAATTAGTGCTTCCTTTGTTCCTAATTAACTGACATTATAAATTTTTTTAAAAGTTAATTTATATTTAATTTTAAATTTTTATTATTTTATAAATATATATCAGATAAAATTATAATCGTAAGAAAGTTTATACAAGTTACAATGAGATTCAATTATTATAATTATATAATTACAAATGTATATGTATAATTTTAAAATCATATTTTGATCAAATTAATTAAAATAAATTTTTAAGTGACAATTATTCTTAAACAGACGAAGTAGTCAGTAATGAGAAGTAAGTGAAAAGTGTGTGCGGTGGTGCGCACCAGTTGTGCGAGCCCTGGCCCCGCCCTGGGGGTGTCAAATGATGCGATTGAGCCCATTAGTTCAAAGAGCGATGAACATGCCCCCACAAACAACTCGATAGAGAATATTTCTTCTGCACATGGTTGGTTTTTATTTTTATTTATTTATTATTATAATGATTATTTCGGTTAGGGTGAAGATTAAGAAACTCCCTTCCCCCTTATACCATGCCCCTAATCGGCCGTGCCCATTCGCACTTCGTAGATGCTGAAATGATAATGAGTATATGTTGACACTTTTACAAATTCTCAATTACAATCCCAATAATTACTTTAAATAGAAAAATAAAGAGTACTATTTTTATAGTTGACAAAATTGTTGAAATTTAACTGCAAAGATTTATTAAAAAAAGAACATATCTATACTACAAGGTCAAAACTTCTTTTTAAAATTTTGCTAAGCTCTCCGATTTAGCACTGAGCATGAACATGTATAAACCAATATTAAAAACAAAGAATAATTGCTACGGAGTAATATTTTGTAAAGATTTTTATTTGAAGATTTTCTTTATTGTAAAAATATAAAAAAATTGCGAAATGTAAGTGACTGTTGACATAAAAAAATACAGTACATAAAGAGGCTGCAGAATGTAAATAGTCACAAATTTTAATTTGATATAAGGAAGTGAGAAGAAAATATGAGTTTCATAATAAATATAAATAGATGATTGTTGATAAAAATAAACACTTATTTTTTTTTTCAAACATATGATTATCATCTAATAGTTGGTGAAAATATTCCGATGACAAATATACCGCTTAGACTTTTCTCATCGTTTATAGATTTCAAATGAATATTGCTATTTATATTTTTTTCAATACTTTTATTTAAGCAGTAGTATTATTAAGTCAATATAATAATAGGATCAATATTATTATGATCAATAATATGGCTTCTGACAGAGAGATCTGGAAGTCCAGATTAGGAGCATTAGAATTTTAGAAAGCGTCATGACTTTACTGGTGTTAGATCCAACCATAATTATTGCGGAAAAGATAGAATATAATCATTATATCAGCAGCAAAAGATATAATCTCACATTCCCACCAAGCATTTCTCCTACTGCTAATCGCTTCATAATTTTTGTTTGAACATAGAGTACTTTTACCGTTTATATTTCTTAATTATTAATATATCGATAAAGTAATATTATTATATAGTACTCTATATGTCCAGTCATTTAATGAACCAATGTAGATCGATTTTAAATTCTATAGCATAAATTATAAGAAAAAAATAAATAAATAATTTTACAAAAATATTAATTAAAAAATAATAATATTAATATCGCTTTATAAGTATGCAAATACTTCAGGACAATAAATAAAAATAGAGGGAGAGAGTATAATTTTTATGTAGATCGCTGGACCCAGAAATTGGAAAAAGGAATTTTGATAACATGGTCGCAGAAATGCTTTACCAAAACTGGTTGGTAATTGACCAATAGTCCACCCGCTTTCGGTAATAATTCCATTATCTCTTTACCCGATGAGTACACAATTATGAAAAAATTGGGGGATGATTTTCCTTTTTAAAATATTTATTACAAGGTAATATTAGGGAAAGAAACCTAGTTAAAGTGGGTTACTTATCTTTTATCTTTTATTATGCATACTTTTTATTATGCATATTGTTGTCGCGAATTGATCAATAATATTAATACAGACGAGTCAATATCAGGTATATCTAAACGCCACATATAAGGAGACAAAATTTGATAATATATTACAAGGAAATAAAGATTATTATTATTTTTTATTTTTTTTATAAGGGACTAGAACTCACATACCAATACATACTCAATAAAACTTAAATCTCCAATTTCTTCGGCTTTCGAAAGAAGTAATTACATAATTATTTTATACACATATCAGGTCTTATTTCGATTTTAATATAAAAAGAAGGTGAGACTGGTCACTTTATTTATATGCACAGTCACTAGTTTTCTTCATCTTTAATGAATTCATGTTTGTTCATCTTCATTCGATTTCTCTCCTAATTGTATCTCACTCTCCTCTTATTTTTATTTAAATGTTCAAAATATAAGGTGAATGACTATACATCTCCTCCCCTCTCCTCCTTGATCCAACCGAAACACAACAAACAACCTCCTACGATTTAATTGATACTCCTTATGTTAAAATAGTAGTAGTATTACTATAAAATAATATTTCCTTTTTATTTTAGAAAAGGTAGGGGATATACACCGGTTGTTGTCTGACTGTTTTTGACCTTTTGAAGCCACTTAAGATATGTACATAAAAAAAAAGGTTTAAAAATTAAAAGAAAGGTTATATCAAGAAAGTAGTAGCAATAAGAAGGTAAAGGTTATATCAAGAAAGTAGTAGCAATATGAAGGTGGATCTTATCCACTAATAGTAACATGCGCCCGCACATGTATATATCCACATAAGGCCCAGTTACCCTTTTGGTCACTACTATTTGGAGATAAGTTAGTTTCTTCTAGTAAATAAATCAATCAATTGTCCTGCAAAAATACCCCAGCAAAAATCAAAACGTCAATTTCAAGTGGCAAGTCCTGCTAATTAAAAACTAAAACGTGCTGAGCTCGTTTCTGGTTTATTAGGGTGAAACAGATTTATCAGTAAACTTACTATTGATATAAAACGTTGTGGAGAGAAAATTGATCTGATAATAAACGTAAATAGACGACTGTTGATAAAAATAGTCATTTATTATTATTATTATTTTTATAAATTATATTCTCACAATTTAAAATTTTAAAGAAAGATTCGAAATGTTTAGCAGTCGGTTGTAATCGTATGAATAAAATGAATATATATATATATATATATATATATATATATATATATAT
>CM025784.1:49350032-49417726 GCA_014636745.2 Centella asiatica | reverse complement strand
GTGTTCATTATTTTCTCAGTTTCAGTTCGAGAGTGAGTTTACTTTGTACGGAGTAGTTCTCACTGTATCCGTTGTATCCTGGAAAATAGTAGCTCTAATTTCTCTAGCACGGTTTGTGAGAGGGTTAAACTGTTTTAAGGACAACGTGGTTATCACGTGCCTCGGTTTGATCTCTTGTTTCATTAATTCTTACGAATACACTACAGCTCAAAACCAACAGAAATAAACATGAGCTATATAATGTCAAATTATCCAATACGGTTGAATTGCCCCTGAAAAGTATTTTATAAATGGTGAAAGTTTTTCTTACAATTAATTCAATTCTCACTCATGAGACTTAATATCATAAAAGAGTGTTTTTAACCATTTAAACTAATTCACAACCTTGCATGAAAAGAAAAATAACTTTGATTAGTTTTTATAAGTTAAAATATAAAATCAGATATTAGTGATATTTACACTACAGAGTTCTTGAGAATGATGGTCACATTATTTATTAATTTTTTTTTAAATAATATCAGTGTTTATAAATTTACGGTATACGGTAATTAGACATAAAAAATTTAATTAGCATATAATTAGACGACCTAGCATTATCCAGAACATTGTCATGACTCTACTGTGTGTGTGTGTGTGTTCAAATGATGCGCATTTATGACTTACTTTCTTAGTCCTCATACCCACTCCCGATCCATCAATTTCAATTGGGTCATCCATACTAACAGGAAATATTGACATCGAAAGCCAACCAATTCAATTTTAGTTGTATTGTCGTCTTGCTTCCTTTTCTCAGTCCAATTATTATAACTTATAAGTAAGCAGGACTCTCAGATTTTTCTATAAATATAACCATTTATATTATTTTTAAAGAAAATAATCCAACATCGTACAATCAAAAAAATTGTGTAATCGTCTATTTACGAAATGTGTAATCAGTATCAAAGTTATACACCCGACAAAATAAAGGTAGGTAAAACCAAATACTTTATACACTAACACGACCTGTGATTTATGAAATGTTTTTGATATCTTATTTTAAAAAAAGACTCATAAGTTACTCAAAATGAATCTAATATAGAAAATCTTTTGATTGAATTTGAAAAAAAATTATGAGTCATTTATATATATCTACTGGGAAAAAAAAGAAGCAGATAAACTTAAGCACAGACATAAAAAGATAATTTATAAGTTTGACCGTTGATTTCGTTGATCATCGACTACCTCTTCTAAAAAGTGAATAAGTTTGAGTTTTGAATCTCGTAGACATAAAACGTTTTAAATACAACCTTTTAGACTAATAAAAATCTCCGTAAAGTATTTGTTAATGAATGGGTGAGTATCTAGACCTCGATCGATCTTTTACGTAACCCAAAGAAAAAAAGAAATTTATAAATTAATTTTAAAACAATTTATATATCCCGCACGTACGAACATGTGATTAATTATTCCTGGATCTCCCTAGAAAATTTCAAATGTATAAAATTGATGGCTTAACATCCAAAGTCCCCACTTCTAGGAGTAGTAGCAATCTGTGAGATAGATATCGTAATGCTTTTCAAAAGAGTTAATACATGTTATATGTATTGCCACTTAAAGCCTTAAAGAAGCCTTCTTTTTCTCTCCCTTAAGAAACGGGAAGAAGACACTTTTTGATTGTCGCACATGAAGGGGAGGGCGCCACCATTTACTACCATTATTATTCAAATATGTATGTATTTTTCCATTATATATATATATATATATATTCTCTTTGTTAAAAAAAAGAAAGTTAAATTTGGAAAAAAATTCTAAAAAAGAGTTACATTTAATTTATTTTATTTGTTATTTTGCGATAAATTTAAAAATTTTCGATTATAAATTTATAAATCTCGTCGTAACTTAAAGATTCATAACAAATTTTATGAAAAAAACTTATTATTTGTATATTTAATTCTTAGCCAAAAATGAAAATTTAATAATCGTTAAAAATCTAAATATTATTTTTTTTTATGAAAGGCAGGAAGGAGTAATCTATTTTCTATCGGTATTATTTTAATCAATCTTATAAAAGTGAAAGATTTTCTAACCTTTAGTTAATGTAATTACGGTTAGATAGGTCATAGGATTCATTGAAATTAGACGGAAATTAACTGGACGCGAGCATAATGTGATAAGTGACCTCTTAACCTTTAGACGAAAACTTAATCAAATTAAAAAAAGATCTCAAAAGAATTTGTTTGACTGTTTTTGAGACTTCTGTATATATAGGAGAACGAAACTTTTATATTAAGATTGAAAAAAAAATAAAAATTACAGAGTGATATTTTTTAGTTAGTTTACTAGTGTTGTCACTTGCCATTTCTATGAATAAATAAATAAAAAGATTTATACGTATATAAATACAAGTATGAATATGTAATTGTCAGTCCATTCACATTACAATCTCTTAACATATTCCTTTTTTTATAAATTAAATTATACTTTTTATATTTTTCAGAATATCTATTTTTCAAAACTACATCAACATTCTTATTATACAGATTATATGAATTTAAATAGTAAATTTTTTAATGTAGAGATTTAATGTTCAAATCTCTTAATAGATTTTCTATTTTATAGATTTTAGTGTAGAGATAATTTTTAAAATTTCAACTTTAGACTTTTTAAAAAGAAATTATAATCAGAAGGAAGTTGATACAATCTTTGATAAAGTTTATTTTTTATAAATTTAAAATTATATATATATATATATATATATATATAGACATAATTTTAAGATTAAAATATAATTAAATTAATCAAAATAAATTATAGGTGACAATTATTATGAAGTTTTTCTCTCAACCAAGTTCTATTGATTTTTCTATGATAATGGAAGATTTATTGCCCGTGTTTCGATAGAATATTTGTTGAAAAGCGTCAAGCGGCGTCTATGTCTTGGGCAGTTTTTATCGTACAGAGGGCAGTAGTATTAATTAATTTATACGGATGTACAGTACATATAAACCGACCAGATTATTGTCGATTTACTCACATGAGTTATGCTACTAATGAGTATTTCTTTTGCAGTTGTTAAACCAAAAGGCTGGCCCGCCTGACGCTCTAACAGCGAGGAGATTGTTCCACTACTTCTTCCTTTTATGCGCGGCATTTGACACCGGTGGAAGTTCATATTATACAAAACAAATTATTTGCCGAGAGTTTGCATACGCTAAAATGGCTAAATATTACTAATTCTAAACGATGTTTTGCCAATTTAGGTAGTAAAATGAAGGATTAGTGTCTATTCAGATATTATATGAAATTATTTAAAATAAATGAATACTATATGAAGTCGAAAGATAGATAATATCAAGCGCTATAATGACGTTAGGCGATAAATAACTTTTTAGCGCATACACGTGAACTAAAATGATAGAGGACTAGTTAGTGCCTAGACGCGAACTAATTGAATTAGGTGGAGTTAGACGCAAGTCGGCATTGACCATCGGCATTGAACAATAGAAATCCGTCTAGCGCTTGATCGAGAGACTAATCAAATTATATAGAGATTATTTTAACAGTGCTAAATATAACCAAATAAAAAATATTTTTTTTATCTTTTAGGGATAAATCACTATAATCGCGAAATTCTAAGACTATTATTATTCTTATACTTATGCGAATATATTTTAATTCCAAATTAAATGTGTTATATTTTAATTTTTTTGTATCCATTTGTAATTTACAGCAATAGGCATATATTTAGTTAAAAAATCATTGATACAGTCAGTTTTAAAGTTAATTTAGGAATTGTAATTGCAATTTTATTAATTATAATTATTTTAAAATTTGATTTTAGTAACAAGTGTAACAAATTTGATTTTTTAAAACAACTCAACAAAATATATAATTAAAATGTTATTTCAATTTAGATTTGTGATACAGTGAACTGACTCGTTGAATCATTTCTTAAGATTATATTTGTCATGTCCAACGGGAAGTCAAATTTGACTCTCTTTTTTTCCCACTAAAATTGTGGAACATTATGTTAAGATTGTGATGTGTTAAAATTTGAAGCTACTAAAACGAAATACTTCACTCACATAAGTGATAATTGTATTCCGTAAAAACTTAAACAAGAGGCGGGGTAGGGTGGCGAGGGAGATTAGTGTGCGGAAAGTTAGAACACAACACGTGGGCAAGCTCCTGTCTTGTACAGACTGTAAAGACTAGAAAGTGTATTACTACTCGTACTTCCTATGTATGTAGGGGCACTAGGTGTAAGTTCATATAATTAATTAAATAGTAAAAAGTTGTCATTTCACGAGCACTTCATATTACCCAAGTAAAAGCATTATTGACCACAGTTATATAATTATTTTTTTAAATAATAAAAATATTAAAATTTTATTTGACCACAGTTATTACTTAAAATTTTGTAAGTTCTGGACAATGGCTATATTCACAACTTTAAAAAAAACGTAAACTATTATTGGAAAAATGATTCGTACATATATTTAGTTAGAAAAAATTTCAATCTAAGAGAAGACGTGTTGTCGATTTTTTTGAAAGCTTAAAATAATACAAAAACTCGTTTATAACTAAAAAGCCATAAAAATATTATTGGAAAATGATTCACATATATATATTTTTGCTATATTTTTTAAAGTAAATAAAAACACGCCAGTGACCTATTTGACTCGAGAGATACAAAAATTGTAAAATAAGAACCGTAAAAATTGTAAAAAGTCACCGATACAATACTTGTTTATTCCAGAAACAACGCAAAAAATTGTATTTGTAGGCATTAATCCAAGAGGAGCAGAAGGGTGTTGCAGAGAATAATTCTGACGGAAAGTACTAACGGCGAGAGCGAACAAAAGATTATTACTGTATCCATTTTTACTTAAAAAGTGACTTTGTCTTTAGCAAGCATCTTTATCCTTATAAAGCTTCCTATGATTATTACTGTACGCTTCTCCCTTCTTCCCACCAGATCCTTCCGTCCTGAGATGAATATTACGTACTACTACTAATTAAATAAAATATCAAAGAAAAATAAGAAAAATGATTTAACTATAATTAATTTTTTTGTTAATCTGATATACATATACATAGTTTATTTTTTATTTATGTTATTATAGAAGAGATCAGAGCTTACAAGTTCAGGTGCTCATTATGTGTTACATCTTTAAAACTTACATCAATGTTCCAAGAGGTTTGCAAGGGGGTATAATCTTGAATGGTGTAAATTGTTAGCACTTACTCCCTCCTAAACCCAAACTCACTTTTTGTACTTATTTTTAACTATAACTCGGTACATTTAAAATGTGTTATTTAGTTTAACAAAAATTGTAAAATAAGAATAAAATTTAATATTATGGAAAATTTTGAATTATCTAAAATACTCGATAAATATTTCCTTAACTTCAAATTAAATGTCCTAATTTGACTTTTATGAACAATTTAACTATTTTTTATTTTACAATTTGACAAATATATTCATATTTTAACGATTATAAAAAATAGAATCTTGTAGTTTATTCTATTATAAATAGTTGAAAATTTAATTTTAAAAATGATAAAATCAAATTAGATGACGTTTATTGCTAGACTGGAGAACTGAAAAGGTACTCGGCTATAGTGTGTAAGCCAATTTTTTGGACTGAGGCAGTAAAATGATATAGGGAGTATTATATAAAGAGGCATAAACAAAGGAAAAGAAATGACGCCAACAGAGTATCGCTTTTGTCTTCCCGGCCAACAGGCAGCTGCTCATGTAAACCTTTTTCTTCGAGATATCCATCTTTACAGTACTATAATATAAGGCCACGCTTCTCCCCATAAATTTAAGAACCCCATTAGCTCTGTTCTGAAGTAGAAGCGAATGTTTGTTTGAAAACTAAAAAGGAGAAGAAAAAGAAAAGAAAAAACCAGATGGAGATGTGTTCAGATCAAAAAGAAGAAAACCAGCTGCAAGTACCACCAAAGAAGCAAAAGGGTGGCCTCATCACTATGCCGTTTATCATAGGTATCTGTAGCTACCTACATAAGATGTATGCCATTTACACACACAACACACACCACCTGGCATCCGATTGTGTCTTCTTTCTCTCACCTCCCTCGTTATGTCATTCTGGTTCTAGCCTCCCTCGATATATCATAGATATCTGTAGCTAATGTATGCCATTTACACACACAGCACACACCAATTCGCCTTCAATTGTGCTTTCTCTCTCCTCCCTCGATGTGTCATTCTGGTTCCGCCCCCCCTCCCCCCTACTCCTCTCTTGTTTTGAATTTGTGAAAAATAAGTTGTGATGAGACTGATAGAGAAGTGTATGCAGCAAATGAGGCATTTGAGAGGGTGGCAAGCTATGGACTGTTGCCCAACATGATACTGTATCTGATAATGGACTACGGAATGGGGTTAACCAAAGGCCAAAATATTATCTATTTATGGAATGCTGCTACCAATTTCATGCCACTAATCGGGGCTTTTATTTCCGATTCTTATCTTGGTCGTTTCCTCACCATTGGCTTTGGTTCCATTTCCAGTCTTTTGGTAACTCCTTCTCTATATCTCTAATTTTATTTCTCCATTTTGCTAACTTTCTACAACCGTATTCTTACTTCTGTTGTAAAATTTACCCCGTCTAAAGTTGGGGTGTCAATTGGATACCACTGAATTATTTTTGCTATTTATTGTATTATTTATGCTTTAAATAATAAAACATACAGGTGTAGTACATAACTGAACCCATTAAAATTTTGTAATTTATTTTAGTAGAAAAAAATTTAGGTAATAGAACCTTAGTGCACGTCCAGACATGTTATCGATGTTTTTGAACGTTTACAGTGGTATTTACAAATTATTCACAGTGATAGTTAAAGATTATCTATCAACAAACACAGTTAACAAGATTCAAACTTTCAAATGGGAGCTATTACTGAGTCTTACCAAGTGAATTAATCTTAGTTGACTAATTTTTAATTATTTTTTTTAATACATAAAGAGTCAAAACGGAAAGTTCACTACATTCAACAATTTTCTCGGTTCTTTATTTGACCATTCACCGGAATGAACATGTTAAACTAGAATTAACTGCCTATGACTTAATTTTTCCTATATAAATATACATATAAATTCTTCTTCAACTCGACAACTCTATATACCAATTCATCATCAAGGTATATAGATTATTATTTAATTTTTTAATTCAGTGTACGTTTGAATCAAAAAAGCTTTTTTTTTTTTCCGATGCTGATATTGTTAGAGCAAAAACTTCACTTTCAGCACCAGTAAACATTCTATGGAGCATCTATTACAAAATATGTCGTAAAAGAAATAACTCTCTCAAATAATTCTTCTTTTCTTGACAATATTAGCAAATTTTTTTTTTCTACTACTCCTGACATACATTTTTGTGTAAAAAACCAGGGGATGATACTACTGTGGCTAACAGCTATAATTCCACAAGCAAGGCCTGGCCCTTGTGATCCCAGAATTCAAGTCTGCAAATCAACTTCACCATTCCAGTACTTTCTCCTGTTCTCCTCCTTTGGCCTAATTTCAATTGGAGCAGGTGGCATCAGGCCATGTTCATTAGCATTTGGGGCTGATCAATTGGACGACAGAAACAATCCCAAAAACGAAAGAGTGTTAGAACGCTTCTTCAATTGGTATTATGCTTCTGCATCCCTTGCTGTTGTGATTGCTTTGACGGGCATTGTCTACATTCAAGACCACAAGGGATGGAAAGTGGGCTTTGGGGTGCCTGCAATTCTCATGTTCCTATCAGCTTCTCTGTTTTTTCTTGCTTCTTCCTTGTATATCAAACAGACGGTTAGAATGAGCTTGTTCACAAGTTTTGCACAAGTGATTGTAGTGTCTTATAAAAATCGAAAGCTCGCCATCCCACCTCCAGATTTTGGTGATTGGTATCATCGAAAGAACTCAAAGTTTCATGTGCCCACGGAAAAACTAAGGTACATTAATTCCTTTACATTGTACCATTATGATCGTCGTTGCTATCATTTTTAATTACTTTTTGAAAATCATGTCATATTTTTTGTGATGATGTATTGCAACTATTGGTTAGGATTAGGACCGTATCTGTGATTTTTTGTGGTGATTATCTTTTTTTTTTAGGTTCTTGAACAAAGCTTGCATCATTAGGAATCCCGAGGACATAAGCTCAGATGGAATAGCCTCAAACCCGTGGGCGATTTGTTCGGTGGATCAAGTTGAAGAGCTAAAAATATTAATCAGAGTTATCCCTTTATGGTCTTCTGGGATCATGATGTCTATAAACATTAGTCAGAGTTCATTTCAACTGCTCCAAGCCAAGTCCATGAATAGGCACCTCAGTGGAGGCTTTGAAATTCCAGCAGGCTCCTTCGGGTTGTTTACAGTCATCTCCTTATTTGTTTGGGTTATCCTATATGATCGAGTAGTCCTTCCGGTTGCATCAAGGATTAGAGGAAAGCCAGTTCATCTAGGCGTAAAACTAAGAATGGGCGTCGGCTTATTCTTTTCGTTGATGGGGATGGTAGTTTCAGCAATTGTGGAACACATTCGACGGGAAAAAGCAATCAAACAAGGATTACTAGACAACCCGACTGCCCTGGTGAACATGTCCGCGTACTGGCTTGTGCCACAGCATGTGTTAAATGGATTAGCCGAGGCTTTCAATGCAATAGGCCAAACAGAATTCTACTATTCTGAATTTCCAAAGAGTATGTCCAGCATTGCATCATGTTTATTTGGATTAGGAATGGCCGTGGCGAATTTGTTGGCCAGTGCCATTCTTACCACAGTGGATGATATTACAAGGAGAGGGGGTAAAGAGAGTTGGACTTCAACTAACATTAACAAAGGCCATTATGAAAGTTACTACTGGCTTCTTGCTATTATGAGTTCCATAAACCTTGTTTACTTTCTGGTTTGTAGCTGGGCTTATGGTCCTTGTGTAGACGGATTGAGTGGGGATAGAACTGAGACTAGCAACGGTTCTGGGAAAGAGTTATCGCGGCTAAGCTCTCGAGTGAAGGACGAGACTGAAAATGGTGAAGATTTATTTAAATCTAGATTCTTACAACCTTGATCTATTTTTGTCGTGCTGCTGCTGCTACTTGTGTGGAGTCTGTTTGTTGCATTTAATGTGTAATGGAGAATGATTCTATGGCCAAAGGGGTTGTATCAATCATTCTGGCGCACAGTGCAAAGAGTGTGAAATACATTAGCTTCTGTTGCATTGTGCAGCGGAAGCTAATACAGAATCATATCCTCTGCACTTTGCGACAGAAAAATGTTACACCAATCCTTTGTCATGGATTCTTTTCTCTTCTTAAAATGTAAAATTGGATAGTGATTTATACTGTTAAATATAAAGATTGTGACTATAGGTTTTTGTAATATTCATCTCTCTTGTACCTACTAATACAATTGTTATGAGAATGTAGATTGCATTTTTCATTTTTTTTTGAAATTTGTTTTAAAGAAAAAGCTTCACATTTGTGTTCAATGGGCTTTTATGTATGTGGGCTGTAGTTAAAAGGGTACCTAACAAATTCTAACAATTTAATTCTGAATGAATTCAAGATTTGTATTCATCAATTTTTGAAGTAATGTTTTAGACTTTAGTGGAGTAGTTCAAATACGACCGAAGAATATTGATTTTTTGAGGGGATCATGGCCTCTTATCGAATATCAGATAACTTCCATTTTCATTTTAAGAGATTGTGACTTACGCCAATAAAACAACTTCAAACGACATGAAAGGAGCAAGTATACGGTAAACTATAGGCTATAGCATATACAACGTATGTGTTAGAATAATTCGAAATGAGTTTGATTTGTACCTTTTTATATACTCCATTCATTTTAAAATTAAAAATGTATTATATATTTTTTATTATTTTAGTATTAGAGATATTTTTATTTTATTTTTTTCACTGTAAAAAATGATATTTCTTAAATGTCATTCTACTACTCTTAACTAATTTCAGTGTATCGTTAACTACAACTACTATTATTTTAAATAATATGATAATAAAAATATATTTAAAATATTAAAATCATCTTTTTAACATTTAATACACTTCCAATTTTTTGAACCAAGAGAATGTAATATAGATATAATGGAATGATTTGGTCTCCCCTTAGCACATGTTGGATGAGCTGTAAATATATCCTTGGAAATTGATTACGCTTTACTAATTAATTACTACGGAGTATATCTTCACGTGAATATTTGTGACAGCCAAAATCATATGTACCTTCTTATTATTTTTTTTTTTGTACAAATCAAACTCAATTCGAATTATTTTAAAACAAATTAACCAATTATCAATTCATCGTGAATATATTACGTATATAATGTATAAACATTTATCTCTCTCTATATAAATATTTGGGATTCAATCAGGTGGAAATCTAACAACTGACTTCTCCGCGCACCCACTTCTAGAAATAATTCGTATGTCTAAGGTCAAAGACTAGTGGTACACTTTCACTAAAACAAACAAGAATCAATCAAATTAATAGAAAAAGCAATTTTATAGCTGAATCAATTAATTACACATTTTAAAATTTTGTTAATTTTTTTTAATTGACACATTGTGATAATCTAGATAAGTAAATGAAAAAAATTATTGTATTATCCTTATTTATTATTTATAGGGAGCATGCATACTAACTAAAAAAATGACAATTTGACAACTATTGTAAGGATGATATTATAATTTATAATTTATAATTATATTTAATTATTAATTTAATTAATTAATATACTTTTTAATATTTATAATTTCTGTAAAAAGACTGTTATTAATATTTATGGTAAACCTTAGAGAAAACTAGTAGTCCATTTGGTTTGCAGCATATAAACGGACCAATGGGCCACGAACCTGACCAGTTTTCGTTTTGGGCACAAAATTTCACGCCGCATGAGTTCGTGTTCGGTGGGTGGTGGAAGCTGCTGCTCATTTTACAATTTACCTCTTGCATAAAAAGCTTATTTTATTTTGTTTAAACAATACTCAACAATAATGGCGATTTTTTTCAGGAATAATATGATTGAGAAGATTATAGTTTAGTCTAAAATCAAGGTTTAAAAAAACTTATAATAATATTTTAAATCGAGTATTAAAAGGATTATCGATTACGAAATTTGAATTTGAACTTTTAAAATGAAAAAGTCAAAATATTATCAGCTAAGGTACGAAGCTATCTCCATTTTAATTAATACTACCCAATTTCTAATTTAAGTGTCGTTTAAAATATTATTTTATGTTACAATGTTAATTGAAGTTTTACGAATGCTAGGAGTACTTTATTAATAAGAAAAAGGACCAATAAGAAAAATTCATTGTCTCACTTTATGCGGACCGTGTTTCTTCCGATGTAAGTTGATTCAGAATTTCTTGGGAAGTATAACACCTTGGGCAGCTGACCGATCCAATGGTGCAGAATCGCTTTTATGTGAGGAACTAAACTAAACGGTTCATTTTAACGTCAAATAAGATAGGTTACTAATTTAATTTGTAATTCGCAAAGTTGCAAATTTTGTAGGTATTGCATTATTATGCTCAATTTATTTATGCATATTATGGCATGATGTCAACATGCATCTACCAGTTTAAACTGTATAATATATTTATTTATTGAAAAATAAAAACTATTGCAAGACATGTTAGTAATAACAATTATGCAAAACGATCTTTCATTTTTTTATGTGATTTGTGAAATCTGACATGCGTTCAAGATAATCATTGTGCATGAATGTACGAGTTTTAGATATGAAACTCTTTTATAATAAAAAAACAAGAAAAGATAAAAAAATATGATGATGAGATTAAATAGCTAAACTCGCACAAAACTACATAAAAAAAGTTGACTAGCTATCTGGCACTACTTATAAACATAGTATTACCCGGTACAAAATATTGTACAGGGGATGCTTATTGCTACGTATCTTCACGAGTTAAATATACTATAAAATTGTATAAATCAATGGATCCGTATTAACTAGTTGACTACACATCCCATGATGTTTATTTAAAAAAACTGGATCAAACAAACACTTCCTCAATTTCTGTGTCTCTCTTCTTGGAAGGTTGGTTGACCCCTCTAACTAGTAGGTAGCTAGAAAGGAGCTACCTACTAGTAGGTAGCTAGAGATCGAAATTTCTGAAAATGGAAATATCTTCTTCTCATTCAAAAGAAGAATTCAAACAAGAACCACCCAAGAGGCAAAAGGGAGGCCTCATTACCTTGCCATTCATCATAGGTACATATATGCACGTTGCATATATTCATTTCTCTTTGTGTGTGACTTTGTGTGCGTGACAATGTTTATTGATCTAAAGTGGGAAGGAGTTTGATTACTTTCGATAAAATTTTGTGAGTAGAAAATAGTAAAAATTGAGCAGAATTTCTATTTTTTACGAAGTCTGACTTGACTTAATATCGATTAATTAGTGTAGAATTAAAGGATTTTCAGATATAAACTAAACTTAAATAGTGTATATAAGTGTATAATAAGTAATGAATTTGTGAGAATTGATTTTTTTTTTTAAATAAATTTTTTCTTATCATGCTATATATGTCATCTGACTTTAAAGAAAAATTGTTGGTGATGAATTGTACTGATACATAGCAAATGAGGCGTTCGAGAGAACTGCAAGCTTTGGGCTTCTGCCAAACATGATACTGTATCTGATAAAAGATTATAGGATGGGGCTGACTCAAGGCCAAAACATACTATTCTACTGGAATGCAGCTGTTAATTTCTTGCCACTTATTGGGGCTTTTCTCTCTGACTCCTATCTCGGTCCATTTCTCACTATTGCCCTTGGTTCTATGTCCAGCCTCCTGGTAATCATCACACCACAATATATACATATATACATATGCATTAATATGATTTTCAAGCAACGTGTTTGTATGTTTCAACTCTTCGGATTAAGTTTATGTTGCCATTTATTCTATTGTTACCATATTCTAATTATAAATGACCTCAGATAAGTTGGCATTTTATTTCGTTGATCTTCTGAAAATACAGGGGATGATTATTTTATGGTTAACGGCTATGATTCCAGAAGCGAGGCCTGGCCCATGCGATTCGAAAACTGAAACCTGTAAATCTACATCAGGGCTGCAGTACTTGATCTTGCTCTCGGCTTTTGGCCTCATGTCAATTGGAGCAGGTGGCATCAGGTCAAGTTCAATTGCATTTGGTGCTGATCAGTTTGACAACAGAGATAATAATAATTCCAACAAAAATCAAAGCATATTAGAAAGCTACTTCGGATGGTATTATGCTTCTGCAGCCTTTTCTGTTGTGATTGCTTTCACGGCGATTGTCTACATTCAAGATAACCTCGGATGGAAAGTTGGATTTGGGATTCCAGCAATTCTCATGTTCTTTTCTGCTTCCTTGTTCTTTCTTGCATCTTCCTTATATGTTAAACAGAATGTTAGAGCCAGCTTGTTGACTAGCTTCATGCAAGTCATGGCAGTTGCTTACAAGAACAGAAAGCTTCCCCTCCCATCTCAAGATTCTAATATGTGGTATAGTCTCGAAGATTCCGAACGCCATGTCCCAACCGACAGACTTAGGTATTCGAGTATCACACCCTTGTTTAGAAAATTGTCGGCCAATGTAAGAAAATAAAAAATAATTTCTGTGCAATTTGTGTAAATTACAACTCTCCTTGTGCAGTTTATACTATTATATTACTATCTGATGATATTATTTTACTATCCACAGCGTAATTTTCATCGACAGACAGTAACATTGTACATGATAATATAGTTACATAAACTTAATGAAAATAGTTAAAAAGCACAATAACTGCACGGAAATTATTTTTGTCATTGAACATTTACCCGGAATTGACCCATCATTTTTCCATTTATCATATCAGCAGCATACATGTTTTTATTTGACTATGGTGCTTAACTGTGTTGTTTTTAAGGTTCATGAATAAAGCTTGCATCATTGGGAATCTGAAAGACATAACCCCAGATGGATTAACATCAAAACCGTGGGATATTTGCACGGTAGATCAAGTAGAAGAGCTAAAAGTATTAATCAGAGTGTTGCCATTGTGGTCTTCATCAATCCCAATGGCAATAAACATGAGTCAAGGTTCATTTCAATTGCTCCAGGCCAAGACCATGCATAGGCACCTCATTGGGGGTTTTCAGATCCCAGCCGGCTCCTTCGCGTTGTTCACAATCACAACAATATTTACATGGATTGTGCTTTACGATCTGGTAGTTCTTCCGGTAGCATCAAAGATGAGAGGAAAACAAGTCCGTCTTGGCCTAAAAGTGAGAATGGGGATAGGGTTATGTTTTTCTTTCATGGGGATGGTAGTTTCAGCCATTGTGGAGCATATTCGTCATGGAAAAGCAATCCGAGAAGGCCTTTCGAACAATCCAAGTGGTTTAGTGAATATGTCTGCATATTGGCTTGTGCCTCAACATGTCTTGATGGGATTAGCAGAGGCGTTCAACGCGATAGGCCAAACAGAATTTTACTATTCTGAGTTTCCAAAGAGCATGTCTAGCATTGCATCGTCGATGTTCGGGCTAGGAATGGCAGTGGCAAGCCTGTTGGCAAGTCTCATACTCACCACTGTCAATTCTGTTACAACAAGAGGTGGAAAAGAGAGCTGGACTTCTACTAATATCAACAAAGGCCACTACGAAAGTTACTACTGGCTTCTTGCGATTATAAGTGCAGTAAATATTTTCTATTTTCTTGGTTGCAGTTGGGCTTATGGTCCTTGTGTTGAACAAAAGAATGGGGTCAGGGCTAAGACTAGCAATGGCTCTAATTCTTTCGGAGAAGAGTTGCTCAACTTGTACCCTGGACATGGAGTGACCAATGGAGGCGAAACTGGTGAAGAAATGGCTGATTCCATGGTAACACCAGCTTGATTTTTGTGGCTACTACAATGTTTTGTGTAGTCATTAATGTATAATATACGTCATATCGTATGGATTAGTAGCATATATATTTTGTTTATACATCTTTGGAGCATATATATCATGTATCATGTACGTATAGATATACCTTATTTGTTTCGGCTTAAATTTTAGAAATTTTAAACTTTTACAATATAATTTATTATAAAAATTTAAGCCGAAACAAATTAACCTAAAAAATCACTGTCTTACCGACTACTATTATCAAAATTCAAACAATCTTAATCAAGCTTAATAGATCAGTAAAGTTGTTATTTAATGTAATAGGCCAAATCGAGCTTTATTTTTATTTACGGAGTTCCCACATGGTATGTCCAGTATTGGATCAGCTTTCTTGGCCTTGAAATGATCATTTGGAAAGAAAGAAAATGAACAAGGACATGAATAAAAAAAAAATTATGCATGTCTGCTTCGGCAAGTGGATCAATATGTACAAAAGAAAACTTATGACGAAGTATGTCATCAAAATAGCACATATGGGTACGTACATCTCTACCAATAAACATATTTTATTCCAGATTTTCAGTGCATGATTTTGGACTTTTTGAACATTAGCAAACTACGGAATATGACTCTTTGACTTGTTTAGTCGGACTATATGTTTAATAGAGCTTCTGGCTTTATTTTATTTTGCTCTGTGTTTGTTGTTAAGCAATCGGAAAAAAATGCTTCTTTCGTTCTTTGTAGTTTTCTTTTGAAGTTTCTCCAATGCCAGCGGCATCCGGGTCTGCAACAAGAAATTAATTCATAACAATAATATCTCTATCAAAAAATTGAATTATTTAATTTAGTCAACCATATTATAGGCACCAATTTTAATATTATACGTTCTTGAAAAATCTAACGGATGCAAATCATATATCTCCAGCTTTCAATATAACATCAACAGCTGCTAACCTATTTATCTCCATAACCATAATAAATTAATTAAAATGAAATTTATTCGGATACTTTAAAACGTATAATCTGTATAATTCTACTATAATATATATGATACATAACTGAAACTAAACTATACATAAAATCAAGCTGGTGATGCTACAGATTTAGATAATTCCTCATTATCTTTGCCTTCTTCATCAGTCATCACTCGAGGCCCTAGCTTCAACAGCTCTGGCATTGCTCTAGTTTTAATAAATTCCTCTTCATGTTCGCCTTCATCGGTCACTCGAGCATTGCCGAGCTTCAACAACTCTTGTCCCGGAGGACCGCCGCCCTTCACCGTCTCGCGTCTAACGCCATTTATTTGTTCTACACAAGGACCATAAGCCCAGCTACAAACCAGAAAATAAATAAGATTTACAGAACTCATTATAGCAAGAAGCCAGTAGTAACTCTCAAAATGGCCTTTGTTAATGTTACTTGAAGTCCAACTATTTTTGCCTCCTCTACTTGTAATATCATCCACAGTGCTAAGAATTACACTGGCTAACAAACTAGCCACGGCCATTCCCAATCCGAATAGACACGACGCAATGCTTGACATAGTTTTAGGGAACTCGGAGTAGTAGAACTCCGTTTGGCCAATTGCATTGAACGCCTCGCCTAATCCGAACAACACATGTTGTGGCACAAGCCAATATGCAGACATGTTTACTACACCAGTTGGGTTGTTTGAGAGGCCTTGTTTGATTGCTTTATCGCGTCGAATGTGTTCAACAATTGCTGAACATGACATGGCTAAGATAGAAAAGAATAGGCCAATTCCCATTCTTTCTTTTACACCAAGACGCACTTGTTTTCCTCTGATCTTTGATGCTACCGGAAGAATTACACGATCGTATACGATAACCCATATGAACAAAGAAATGACAGTGAACAATCCAAAGGAGCCTGCTGGAATTTTAATGCCTCCAAAGAGACGCCTATCCATGGATTTGGCTTGAAGCAATCCGAATGACCCTTGGCTCATAGTTATCGCCATCATGATTGATGTAGACCATAAAGGAAGGACTCTGAATATTACTTTTAACTCTTCAACTTGATCTACTGTGCAAATATTCCATGGGTTTAGAGCTACTCCATCTGGGCCGATGTCTTTCGGATTCCTAATGATGCAGGCTTTGTTCATGAACCTAAAAACAAGAAGATAACCAATTACATAAATGATGTTAATATTGTTGACAATTAGAGGGGTCAAAATGGGTTTTTCAATTTGTAAACAGATGACATCTTGGTGAGTTATCTGTTATACATTTATGACACGTTTAGCTACCCATTTGACAATGAGAAGTGATCGATGATACCTTAATCTGTCAGTTGGGACATGGCGCTCGGAGTTTATGAGACTAAACCATTTTTCAGAATCTTGAAATGGGAGAGTGAGTTTTCTATTCTTGTAAGCGACTACAATAACTTGCATGAAGCTAGTGAACAAGCTGGTCCTTGCTTTCCGTTTGACATAAAAGGAAGATGCTAGCAAGAACAAAGAAGCAGAGAGAAACATGATAATTACAGGAACCCCAAATCCAATTTTCCAACCCTGGTGATCTTGAATGTACACAATCGCAATCATGGCAATTACAACCGAAAGAGCTGCAGAGGCGTAGTACCACCCGAAGAAGCTTTCTAATACTTTCTCATTGTTGGGATTATCTTTGTTGTCCAATTGATCAGCCCCAAATGCTAAAGAACATGGCCTAATGCCACCTGCTCCTATCGACATGAGTCCCAAGGCCGAAAGCAAGAACAAGTACTGCATCCCGGAAGTAGATTTGCAGGCTTGTGTTCGAGGATCACATGGACCAGGCGTCAGTTGTGGAATCATAGCCGTCAACCATAGCAGTGCCAAACCCTGTAATTTGAGTTGGAATATATAGTAAGGACTATTACTCTATTCAAAAAAGTGCTGATGGTTGTGTACTTGTATATAAGTCTATTTGTTTCGGTTTAAATTTTAAAAATTTTGGAATCTTGCAACAGAATTTATAATTTTTAAGATTTAAACCAAAATAAACATTATCGTAATTAAAAGAAAATTATAGAAATATACCAGGAAACTGAAGAGGGAACCAATGGCAATGGTGAGAAATCGACCCAAATAGGAATCAGAGATAAAAGCACCAATAAGTGGCAAGAAATTAGTTGCTGAACTCCAATAAAAGAGTATATTTTGGCCTTGAGTTAGTCCCATCCTGTAATCTTGCATCAGATAGAGTATCATGTTTGGTAAAATCCCATAGCTTGCTACTTTCTCAAATGCCTCGTTTGCTGCATAAATTTCACAACTCATCACCCCACAAAATTCAAGAAATTTCAAAGACCAGTGATAACATAATTATAGCAAGTACGTACCAATTATGAAAGGCATCGTAATGAGGCCACCCTTTTGCCTTTTTGGTGGTTCTTGCTTGTACCCATTTGAAGATTTCTCCATTTCTGATCTCTCTCTCTCAACTAAGGGGTTGTTCGAATGAATACGGAGAAATACACAGGGAAATGGAGATAAGTAGTATCTTGAGTAGTTAGCTTTTTGGGAAATGTGATATAGAGTTATATAGTACGAGTAATGAAGAAATAGATGAGGTGAGAATCAGAATTTCCTAGCATCATCCTTGAAGAGTCCACACTTCTATTTCAACTTTTTGTTTTACTCTATTATTCAGATGAAGAGAGAGAATATACTTTATTGTAATATTAGATATGCACCGTATTTTTTATATTTTTTTTTTACATAGAAAGTTATTGACTAGATACGTACATTCATAGACTCATCAGTTATTTTACATAATTTCTTATAATAAATTTACAAAATTCGAAACCAATGAAAATAACTACCAGGTCATATACACGGTATTTAATATATTGTTTTGTTTTGAAACTATTATTATTATTTTTTTGTTGAATTACCGTATCATCGGTTACCATCACAGCCGTATCATCTTTTCAGTCGGCTTGTGAAACATTGAAATTTAGCACTAACCTTTACTTTTAATTTTTAATGCCAACTACTATAAATTTAACATGTAGAAGGATTGAATACCAATCATAATATATATTAATTCTAAAATTCAAATGAACTCATAAATAGCCCTCTTCCTTACAAAATCATGAATATGTCTTAACATCGATGTTTAATTTTTTTATAAAAATTTGTGCTTCCTATAATACCCTCAAAAGTATGAGTATATCATTTCGAGCACTCACTTTAAAAAAAAAAATTTGCTTTGATCACTTGTTTCCCAGTTTTCTTAAACTAAAAGTAACTTCTACTACGCCAGAGATTTAAATACCTTATTTGGTTTATTGAGGACAACGGTTAGTTCCAAATTTTATGTTCATGTATCTCTATTTTCAAATAAATATAAATTTTATCTTTCAAATTTAGAATGAGGAAAATTTGGTTGAAGTTATTCTCTGGTGAAAGAAAAATCTACATTAGTATATTATTGATAATGACATATGAACTCTTTATATGGAATCATGGAAGTAATTTCTAATTTAATTACAGAATATGACATAAAAAAGAGGTTACTTATCCACGTTAAGAAAGCGCAGATATATATAGATAATTTAGTTTACAATTTTTAATGCCTTCCACAATAAAAAGTATGTCTTTAAACATAACGAATAATTATTATAAGTTACATGACATTTTATTAAATTGAATGACAAATTTGTATAATTGGTACAGTTGCTCATCAGTCACTACACTTGGATATACTTGATTCCGATCCCCTCCACTTGGATATAGTGATTATAATTTTTAATGGTAAATGATATTAACTCTATTAATTAAGCCTCTTTATCAGATTAAAAAAGCGAGACAAAGGGAGATCTCATATCAGCACATTTCAATATTGGGCAAGCAAGTACATTAAGGTTTAATCTAATATGCTATTTATGTTTTACTATTCAATTTTTTCTATTTTTAATGTCTGTGCTGCTGTGCATGTACATGCTGATCTCTCTAGTTATCTAAAAGATTTATTATCACTAAAAAGTTGATTACAAAATTGTTGCGAAAAAATAATTATCCTATCCTAATAATACAATTTTTAATCTGATAATATTATTTGTCATTTTAATAATATCAAAAATGAAAATATATCCAACGAAGTACAAAACTAGCAAGTTTTTCAATGAACACGACAACAATTTTGTACATTACGTCCTTATTTCGGGGGTAAGTAATTGCATTCACATTTGGGTAAACAACTGGACCACAACACAAATGTAGCAGTGAGCAAGAAAGGTAATGATGCGGAGTATTTAATTGTAAGCATTAATGGAAATTATTTTTCTGAATAAATTTGATGCTTTTGGACGATTTCAATTTTGTAAGAAAATAGAAAAGTTTTGGACAATGATTGTACCAATCAAACAATATAAGTAATACTATGTATACGCAGATGAATTATTGACTCAAAGTGTATAAGGTAAAATTATTTTGTAAGTGCCAAAATGCACATTACGTACAATCCAATGTTATTTGTCAATGCACTTTTACACTTGAAACATGTATACATGAGGTCGAATCATTTCTAATAAGCCAACATTTTATTAAATTTTATGTGCAACGAGTTAAAAAAGTATGTATCTACAAAATTACAAATAGAAACAAATTTAAAGATAAATCAAAGTAATAATAAAAATTAGTTTAGTCGATAAAACTCAGTGATTTCAGTCGTAAGACTTTAAATAAGATAATCTCTCCGTCCTAAGTTATTATGAGGGAAAAAAAAGAGAAAAAAAACAAATGGAAGTAAATTTTCAATGGTTGCTCATGATTGCAATTTTACACTACTGTCCTTCGAAAATTATTTAGAAGATTGTGACGAACAATTTTCATGTGTGAATGTATACAACTAAAATGTCGACTACCGCGTGAAATATAGGTGAGATGGGACAGAACAAGTCGGCCCATGGTAGGCAAATCTAAGCTAAACCTCGCTTATTGGTACAGATATAACCCATTTGTTGCTTGGATTTGGCTGTGTAATATCAAGCTCTCCTGTAAATAAATACTTATTTAGTTGAGGTTAAAATTTGAATTCCACATGCACGATAATTCCCGGCCAGTGCTATTTGGAGATATTAATTTCCGAACAGTGTTCATATATTTTAAATTTTGTCATTAGATTTATGCTATAATTTATTCTAATTTTACTATTGCACTGTTATTATCTATTGAAAAAAAATATTATGGATAATAATATAATGATATCAAATAACAATATAATGACACCAAATAATTACATAATAGCCTCAGATAATAATACTGACATAATAATATAAAATGCATGAAAACAATAATAATTTATCTAAACTACACGAAAATTATTTTCTCCTCATACACCCCACGAGAATATTTTGAATATATAAAGATCTATAACAATGTTACATTCTCGAAAAAGAGAGGAGAGAAATCAATCGCTTTATATGGAAATCATCAGCTGGAAAATATCTATAATAGTCGTATATTTGCGATAGGGCATCCATCTTAATAATTAGTTAATGGCCCAATTGCCATTGTAAAAGTGAGTGAGGTTACTTTTTGATACCAAAGACATATTACCCAATAAATCCAAATCAGGTCACTGGATTTCCGGGGTCCTATCCATTTTTAATCCCGTTAAATATGCAACATCGAAAAGATCCACTACAATCTACTAACTGATAACATCATTCAAAGTATTTCCATTTACAAGGGAGCACTTCACTTGCACACTTAAATTTTTAACATTAATTGATAATTAGTCCAAGTATTTCAAATTCTAACTTCCAATACAAAAAAAAAAAAAAAAGAAAAAAAAAGAAAAGAAGAAGCAAGAACATGAAAGACAAAAGAAAATAATAAAAAATATAAAGGAAAAAAAAAATACAAAGTGTGAACAAATAATTTAAGTAGTTTTGCTAAATCCAACCCTTTTAATGAATTGACCAAAATCTTTTGTCTGTAAATACAGAGGTGGTACAAACTAGCCACAATTTAAAATTAGTGGGCAAGTGGGGTTGGGGTTGAAAGTTTTGTACAAATTATGAATTGAAAAACAGAGACGTAGATTGTTTGGCTTTTTGATATGAATGAATGAACAGCCAAGTGAGAAGCTAACATGGCATGAGGAGATTATTCTGTTAAAGAAAATACAATGAAAGCAATGAATGTGATGGATGACTGATTTGGTCCTATCGAAGCCTTGAATCCGTGTAAGTGTGTACAAACGAACTCGTGACTCAGTGAAGCACTTTCTTTTTAATATTTGGTTGCCATATATTTATATGCTCATAAATTAACTCGAAAAAATATCTTACAAATATAAGAAAGAGAAGAAAAAGTCCGATCTCTAGGGAGAGAATAATAAAATTATTAATATGTCAAATTCTAATATTTTGTTAATTCTTCGTATTAATTTGTTTGTGCATATGTTATCAATAATTTCTTAAAATATACGTAGTACTCTCTTTCTCTTGATTTACTTATCATAATTTGATTTTACACGATTATTAAGAAAAATAAAATAAAAATAATTATAAATAAAACATGATGGAGAAAAGCATTTTTTATTACAAAGTAGGGAAACATATGAAAAATAAGGTTGCTGTATGTTTCGAACGGATAACGGTTAATTATACATTTCATTCATTAGTCAATCTGTGCTATATGCTAATACATGCATTACTGAATCATCAAATATTCGTAGATTTTTTCGTAATCTTTTATAAATTCATGTATATAATACTACCAGCCAACACTAGTTTCGAATAAGTATGAAATTTTTTAAACATTAATTATAAGAAAATAGACACGCATATCGATGCTCGTAGCGCAGAATGGCTTACTCGTTCCAACAAATAGTAAGGTCCATGTGACCATGTATTGAATGTAAAATGTGCCATGGATACTTATTTATTGTCAAATCACATATTGTACATTTATGTAAAAGGGATGTGTAACTCAGAAAAGCATAAGAGTGAAATGATATGTTTTCGAGATTTCTTAAAATTAAAGAATGTTAATGATATAATAGACGAGTACATTCCTCCTTTTTTCCTTTTTTTGTTGAATTTTAGTGCGTATGCGATCGAGTATATTAAATTCTAGAGCAAGAAATGCATGGACATACGCTAAACTGGTAACTACATTGATATGCACACAGAAGGTATTCACCGAACAAACAAAAAAAATTATATAAAATACTAAGTTTAGTCTTAAAACTAAAATGATCCTCTATATGTATATTGTTCGGTACTTATTCCTGTTCCAATTCGAAGAATATAACACTACTCGACTGATAAAAGACGTACACTTTCTGTGTGTCAGAAAATTGTTAAGATATTATGACTTATTTATTTTTTCTTAAATTTTAAAACTTTTAAATTTTGATAATATAATTTATACTATTAAAATTAAAATTAAAATAAACACATGTCTATATTTTGTGCGGAGATTGTTATACACCATCTTTTCCTAACATCTATTTTTCTTCTTTGCCACGCGTCTTCCTTCTATTGCTCAACTTCTGGAGTACAATTCCTGCCTCTGACTTTCTTCCTCCTCTATGGCTCTATATACTTTTACTGATAAGTGTATTATGATGTATAGTAATACCAACTAAATAATAATTAAAAAGAACAAAGCTTTATAGTATTAATCTAAAGATAAGGCTCTTCCACCCTACACAGTTGCACTCATACACGCATATCTCACTCTCTCCAACATATATACAGTGGTGAAGGGTGCCTAATTAGTTGGATCACTCACATGGCAACTGAAGCTACAATGTTGGAGATGATGCCTTCTTCTGATCAAGGAGAAATGAAGCATCAACAAACACCAAAGAAGAAACAAAAGGGTGGCCTTATTACTATACCGTTCATCATAGGTACACCGTGTGTGTGTGCGTGTCTTTTTTTTTTTTTTTTTTTTTTTTTTGTGGTTTTGAATTGTGGGGTGGTGAATTCAGTAGTGATTTATGTATGATGATATATGGGCATATATGAATTGGTATGTGCAGCAAATGAGGCATTTGAGAAAGTGGCAAGCTTTGGGCTGTTGCCAAACATGATATTGTATCTGCTGAATGAGTATAGGATGGGATTAACACAAGGCCAAAACATACTATATTTCTGGGGTGCTGCTAATAATTTCATGCCACTTCTTGGGGCTTTTCTCTCTGATTCCTATCTCGGCCGTTTCCTCACCATTGGACTTGGCTCTATCTCCAGCCTCTTGGTATATAATCTTTTTATCATCTCTCTATCTCTTCACATAGTGTTACATCTTGTCTTAATTATTCTATCCAATCTTTATTTGGCAAACGATTCTACTGCAGATGTGTATGATGTCTCTAGTTTTGAGGTAATTTAGTAAAAAGAATGAAAAATAATTTGGATTGACTTAAATAAGCAAAACTCATCTTAATCTCTTCACTACTAGATTTACTCCTTTTGGAAAAGTATAGACCCTTTTATTTGCTATTATATGTACTTTTGCTATTATTTTGGTAATCTATATTTTCTGTTCGATGCAAGATTTTTCATCTTTCCTAATGACAGGGAATGATTCTTATCTGGTTAACGGCTATGATTCCTCAAGCAAAACCTGGACCTTGTGATTCAAAAACCCAAGTCTGCAAATCAACTTCACCATTCCAATACTTTCTTTTGCTTTCGTCCTACGGTCTAATGTCTATAGGAGCTGGTGGAGTTAGGCCATGTTCATTAGCATTTGGTGCTGATCAATTAGACAACCCAGATAATCCAAAAAATGATAGGGCACTCGAAAGCTTTTTCGGATGGTATTATGCTTCTGCATCACTTGCAGCTGTGATTGCCTTGACGGGCATTGTCTACATTCAAGACCACATGGGTTGGAAAGTGGGATTTGGGGTTCCTGCAATTCTCATGTTCTTATCAGCGTCACTGTTTTTTCTTGCATCCTCTTTATATGTCAAACAGAAAGTTAGAATGAGCTTGTTCACTAGCTATGCACAAGTGATTGTAGTTGCCTACAAGAATAGAAAGCTCGCTCTCCCACCTATACATTCTAATGTATGGTATAACTGGAAGGACTCAGTCCGTCGCTGCCCCACTGATCGACTAAGGTATCGTTACTTTTCATTATCAGCATTTGTATCTCACCTCAAAAAGTGGGAACAGTGTATGATCTTGCTAATTATTTATAATGTTGGTTGTCTTAGGTTCTTGAACAAAGCTTGCATTATTAGAACTCCCGAAGACATAAGCCCAGATGGGGTGGCTTTAAACACGTGGAAACTTTGCGCGGTTGATCAAGTTGAAGAGCTTAAAGTACTAATCAGAGTGTTGCCATTGTGGTCCACTGGGATCATGGCATCAATAGCAAGTAATCAAGGTTCATTTGGATTGCTCCAGGCCAGGTCTATGGATAGGCACATTGGGAGCTTTGAAATCCCAGCAGCCTCATTCGGAATGTTTATGATCATAACTTTATTCATATGGATAATGATATACGATCGTGTTGTCCTTCCAGTAGCATCAAAGATCAGGGGGAAAACAGTTCATCTAGGTGTAAAACAAAGAATGGGGATTGGACTAGTCTTATTTCTAATGGGCACAATATATGCAGCCCTTGTGGAGAACGTTCGACGCAGAAGAGCCATTCGACGAGGGCTCCTTAACAACCCTGAAGGAGTGCTGAATATGTCGGCAATGTGGCTTGTCCCAACAGGTGTGCTTCATGGACTAGGCGAGGCTTTCAACGCGATCGGCCAAACAGAATTTTATTACACCGAGTTTCCTAAGAGTATGTCCAGCATTGGATCAGCACTATTTGGCTTGGGAATGGGAGTGGCAAACTTGTTGGCCAGTCTGTTACTTAATTCTGTGAATGCCATTACAAAAAGAGGAGGGAAAGAGAGTTGGGTTTCTACCAACATTAATAAGGGACATTATGATAGGTACTATTGGATTATTGCAATTTTGAGTGTCATGAACCTTTTCTACTTTGTTCTTTGCAGCTGGGCTTATGGTGCTTGTGTTGAAAGAAAGATTGGGTTTCTAAAGGAAGACAATTGTATTTCAGAGAAAGAGTTAAGGAAAATTGATACAGTAGCAGTGAAAGATGAGGAGAAAACTGCATAGTAATCATGTTTGTATTAATTTTGTTTATCAACATTGTATTACTTTATCCTCTTTGAGTTCCATACAAGACGTATCTTTCTATCTTAGGAGAACAAATTTGAGTTGTGGAAAACAAAAGCATTATGCTTTCATTGAGAGTCGAACTCAAGACCTCCCGCTTACTAAACGGGTGCTCTAACCAACTGAGCTATGAAAGCTTAACGGTTAGACTTCGCGTCTCAGAAAAGAAATATCTTGTTTCTGCCTTTGAATATCACAAATGCGGTGGTATCTCAAAATCGAAGGCGTGTATCACGTGCTTGTCTTTTATTTGGTAGATGTCTCACGTTTCATTTGTCGTTTTATAGCGGCTGCTTCAATCAATCTTTTAACGCGGCTTCTTTATGGGAACTAATTATCTATGCACAACACACACCTACTTGCGTGTTTGGTTTTTAATAATTCAAATAAACAAGAACAGAAAAATGCTGACAGAAACAAGATATTTTAAGTTATAAGTATCGAAAGATTGTGAAAATAACGATTACAATTTTGGAATGATCCGTAAATAACAAATTATTACCATGGCATTTATATATATTTTTTAAAAGTTTTATTTGTATTTTAAGTTTAATATAGACTGATAGAGTGATAGAGAGAAGGGAATAGGCTTCTTTTTTTCTTTCTTTTAAATTATTTGTTTTTAAATTTAATATAAATTTATTACAAGTTTTCTTCCTTAACGAACGAGGGCATCGATACTTAGGACAATAAAGTCAGATCCTACAATTATACGGTAATTATAGTCGCACATGTAACTTAGTAGGAAAAATAGGTCTCTAATTAAACAACGTCATATTCATTCATCATCCATTGAATTCCGTTTGATTTTGCTATTGGCATAAGGCATCTCGGATTCAGTTACAAATGGGATTGAAGGGTATTTAAAAACCTCAAATATCAACAGCAAAGGAATCATATGATATGACATGAGTTCAAACTCTTACACTTCCTTTACAACAAATAAGTTGGTCTTTCACTTCTTAAATGTAAATTAAAGTATTCTCAAATTTAAACTGATCGCAAACTTTTTTAATGTTGGTGACTTTTTATCATATACTTTTTATACTTTAATAATTTTTTTATTAAATTCAAAAAGTAATATACATGGTGAAAAAAATATGGCAAAATACATTGCACCATCTGACCTAATTTATATTGTACCATATATGATTTTAAAACTCTCAAATAATCACTTGTAACTCTAAATTTTAGCAAATTATTACTTATTTGTCGCTATTTTTTTATAAATTTGTCGTTTATCATTATATATATCAACATACAACTACTTGTAATTCTAAAATTTAACAGATTACCTATTTATCTGTCGTTAATTCTTTATAAAATTAATTTGTCACTTTCGTTATATATAGCAACATACAAGTGATAACCTACTAATTTTTTAAAATCACATGTGCTTATTTAAAATTTTTAAATCACATGTGATACAATGCAAATCGGTCAAACATCGTGTGAATATATTCTAACACTTAGTAATATACTCATGTTGAGTCCTTATAATAAGAAGTATATACGGTTCAAGTACTTACCCGATAGAATCTAATGGTCAAATAATAAAATTTACAGAATACTTCTTTATTTTTATTTGGTAAAGTTACGGAATACTCCAATTTCGCGCACACATACACACAACGTTCTGTCATAATTATTTAGTGTGCTACATATTCAGGATTAATTCACTCAACAATATCATAAATCTGTAAAAGGTGAGGTTCAAAACATTTTGCTACCCTTAAAGTTACTACTCAATTACAAGAACAAGAATTTGGGGACTTCTCTGATCTCTCTTACTCTCTGACATGAAAGGAAAAAACAACCAAAATATTACATTATTCTTGTTTAATTTTTGTTTCACTTTTTCCCTTTTTCAACTAAGGGACTTTTGCCACTATAATTTGAGCAAGGCATTGGGCCATAAACATAGAGAAGAAAAATAAAGGGGGTCAAGGGCGTAAGATTAACGTGTACATATCTACATATACCACATCATAATATAGATTTGAAAAGATAGATTCAATCCTTTCCTTAATTAATTTCAGCTGTTTCATGTCCATAAACAAATAATTACATCTTAAACTCAAAAACCACCAACAATTAGAAAACCCTCCATAAGAAATCGGTATATATTGCAAATCCAAATGATCACATCCAATAACTGTCGATGACAGCCCCAATTAGTGCATTAAAGCATCTAAGTAACAAGATCATCAACACAAAAGCTAACAAACTAAATAATCACAAATAGAATGGAGTAATTATTTTTCATCTATAATACTAGGACCATGCCGAGGTCCTTATCATCAACACAAACATCCTATTACAAGGAACTTTTTCACCGAGTAGAGTACCCTTCTTTGCACAAATTTTATATTTTTATGTTCTCAAAACAGTGCTGAAAATGCATACCACGGGGAGAGCACATCACTTATGATTCCACCTTCTCCACCAAGATGAGAAAGGGGTGGTTCCTTGAAGGTCAGAAGGTGCAAGGAGCTCTAGCATGGTTTCTTTCTCTTTTGGGGTCAATGGGACTCCTCTAACAAGGTTCAAGGCCATTATGTGGACATTAGTCCTTTGTCTGTGCTTGTTGTAAGCCCAAATTCCTCCGGCTGCACCAGCAACTAGAAGCTGTTCCAGATACCCGTATACTTGTATAAATAATTGTAAAATGACCTTGTTTCGATTGAAAAAGTTTAAAACGAATACTATAATAATTACTACTCTATATGAGTTTAAGTAGTATTTATAAACTTACTGGTGATAGCCATAAAGCTGCAGTCTGCAAATCAAATCTTGGGGCATAAAGAACTGTTTCCCCAAAATCCTCCTCAAGCTTTTTGTAGATCTCTTTGTCACTTTTCCCTGACTGAATTTCATCTCGAATTAACTGAAGAAATAATCAGCATGACAGGATGAATAAATAAATCTATAGGACCACAGAAAACATAATATAATTTAAGATTAGCCATTTACCACACACTCTACAAGTGCGGTTTGAAAGTAGTATTAATTGCAATGAACTTAAATTAACTGCACATGACTCAAACGAAATCAACTACAAACGAATCTAGAATGGGGGATAATGGATAAATTTCAGCACTTGCTTTGTTTTTTGGAGATATTGATCGATAAACTTCGTTTTAAATTTATTTTGGTGAGGCTTCACTAATGAAGCAGTTAAGAAAGGAGCCTCAGCCCTCAGGTTTTATATATACAGATGAGAGGACAATAAAATTTGGTGAATAATTTTTTTCCCCAAAAACTTTTAAAAGAACGTGAGCAGGAATTCAATTCAGTATTAAAATACTTTCAGCATTTTACATTTTACAAACCCCATTTCACATAACTTAAGAACAAAGCATGGCACATAAATATGTCAAGTAGGAGCTTGATTCTAGAAAAGACACTTGTTATCATATGATAAGCAAGCACTAACAATAGGCAAACACAGATGATGATCTAGGTTGTGAGTTAATTCAAGTGATAAAACATTCCCGTATGACCTTGAGGTCAAGAGATCAAACCTATGTGGTGAAAATTGGGTTAGTAGTGGTAGGAATTTCACCAATAAAAAAAAACACAGATGATGATCTGTGGCAAGCAATGGCAATTCAAGGAAGTCAATAAAAACACAAAAATACAGATGTTCATCTATTCTTCAAACCAAATAAAATAATCCAAACATAGTGCAGCATTTCAACCATGTTATGTTATACTCCAACATTAATCCTTTCATTTTTTTTTCCCACAAAGCATTAGGAGCAAAAAATTACCGAAATATTTCCGGATTTCAAAAACTAGGGAAAATTTCAATCGCATGCCTCAGAAAATGGTTACCTTCCTAAGGAGAATGGCGATATCAGCTTGAGAGTCTTCAATGGACTGACTACCACACTCTGTGCATCGAACATTGTGACTGATGTTTCTAGCCCGAGCATCCAACATCTGAGATTTCTTCACCTCATCTTCTTCGCTCGCCATCCTTATAATTTTATAGAAACTACGAAGATAAATCAATACAAGAAGTTATAACAAAGCCAAATCAATCAAACTAGAACCATAATCTCGGTCACGCATTTCATCAAACATATCCCAGGCCCAACTATATTCGTAGTATAAATCAAATTTCTTACGCATATAGTTTTCAATTGATTCAGATGGGTTATGGTATTAGAATTGAAAGACCTAATAAGATAACATTTCGGGGTTTCTCGTGACAAAGAGAAGCAAGAAATGTAGTGAAGAGCAAAGGGAAGAATTACCTCGACTCAGAGAGAAGAAAGCTGGCGACACTTCTTTAATTTTCGTGAAGAGATCGTCCTGTGTATATTGGTTTGTATGTAACTCATTTATTTTCTCATTTTAATCAGGACCCACACATTAACCGCGGGAAAAATGTAAAATTATCTCTAGAATTTATTCGATAATTTGTAAATCTCTCCCCTCCAAATAAAATCTTTGTAAAACTCTTTTCTTATTTTAACAAAATTTATCAAAACTAACGGATTCAATTTTTGTCCAAAAAATCTGACGGGAGTCAATGATAATTATACCATTTAACTACGAAGGCAAAATAATCATTTAAATAGCTAAAGGTAAAAATAAAAATAAAAACATAATGCTCATAATCATTTAAATGATTGTTTTGCTCTTATATTTTTTGATAAATTTTTAATTGGGAGGGTTATGTTTTCATTACTTTTTATTTTTAACTATTTAAATGGTTTTTCTGCACTTATAATAAATAAATCATATAATTTTTTAGATGAAAAATTAGATCAAGCTGGTTTTAAGAAATTTTAACATGATAGAGGACTAGTTTAACACACACACACACACATACAGATATATATATATATATATATATATATATATATATATATATATATTATGGGGGTTTTACAAATGATCCAAGAATTTGAGAAACAATTTTGTCATTTAGTTCATTAACCACTCACTATTTTATAATACTCTCACCGTTCCAAATTTCTTTTAATGTAATACTCATTCTGTTCCAAATTTAAAAATATATTTTTAAAATAAAAAAGATTTTAAAGACAAATTTTACATTTCAAAGAGATATATTTGTCGCTAAAATTAAGATAGCCCTTATAATTTTCATTATGAGGAATTATGTGGAATCCCGTAACATAGATAAAAATATGCCATAACACATGAAATACTGAAATAGAGTCATGTTAGGACACCCGAAACTCCAAAATATGTACTTCACATTCTTCGGACACAGTCCGATTCTGTGCTGGGCAAGTAGGTCTCAAGTTCAAGAAAGCTCTGCTTAGTTGAAACTTGAAACATCATAAATACCACGGATTGTTGGAACACAAAAATACAGCACCTGCCCAAAAGAAATTTTCAAGATACACGAGTTTCCAATGGCAGCTTCAAGGTTTTCAGTCTTTATGCCCCTCTGATCAGAATAATATTGTATTTTTTATATAAAAAAATAATAATATTCATATCTGATGAATTTGACAACAGGGATGATATACCCATGACTAGACAGGTGGAAGAAGTGCAATCTCAATTTCTTGGAGTGTTTTTCCTTTTGTTTCGAAGATATTTCTATTCACGAAAACCGCTGCCGATAAGCAAAAGGTGGCAAATATTGTGTACAGCACTTGCGGCCCAAGTTGCTCCAACAAGCGCAAAAAGAAGAGACCAATAAGAAAATTTATCACCTGCATATTACCCCAATTTTAACAAGAACAAAACATAAGAACAAACAAACAACCTGGTCCGACCTATTATTAAGTTCAACAAAAAGTACAAATTCACCTTGATAACTTAACACACACACACACACCCCAGTGAGAGAGAGAGAACATTTGCAGCTAATGTTGACTAAACTGAAACGGGAATAAAAATAAGAAATTCATGCTAATATGTAAGTTTGGAAGAAAATTTTATTTACCCAATGTACAGACATACAGACAGCCATAGCTTTTGCTCTAATACGGCCAGGGAAAATTTCTGACAAGAGAAGTCCAGGAATTGGCCCAGCACCCAGAGAAAATGTCAACACAAACCTGCATATAATTTTGGCATTATGAGTAGAACTGTAGAAGTAACTTCACAATGAAAAGTTGCATTTTATCTTCAAAACACCTAGTCGTCTAAAGAAAAGATACAAGCTACTTCCATATGGGTATTAGTCTGCTTCGTATATTGGACAATATTATGAAGATACTTTATTACTTTCTCAGTTCTAAAAAAATAATAATATTTCATTTTATTTATACAAATCTATGAAATCTGATATTTATATTGTGGCAATAGTTTAATAATATTTTAGTATAATAAAAAATTTATTTTGTTGGATTCTTAGTTTATTTTTAAAATGTTAACTCTTTTTTTTTTTTTTTTTTAACGGAGGGAGTATAATTATCTCCTAACAAACTCAAACTGTCACGCTTGATGAAAGAAGAAAATGTGCTTCTTACAGCTAATACAAGATTGCTGACAGAAAAGAAAATAGCTTAATTTACACCACAGTAACATCGTACTAGCCCCAGAAAGCCTGATAATGACTATTCCTCGAAGCCTGTTTTGCTCTTTTATAAATTCTCAATCTAACATCAAGTACAGTGAACATGTTTCTGATGCATTTGTTGTTATTGCCAAGTGTAAAGGTGCTCGACTACTTCAAGTATCTGACCACAGTAAGGAAGACTACTTACAGCATCGTGCCACCAATAGATAGGTAGCTAGAGCCTAATACAGAACTTGTCGCAATCACCTGGATTCCCATCGACACTGCCTGAACACATCCAAACCATTACAAGGGACAGAAAGAAACTAAATGACATTTGGAGAAGCAGTAATCTAAAAAGAGTGTTTCAGATAGCCCAATGAGAAGCAAGTTTGGAAAGGATTTACAAAGTTTGTAATTCCCAACATTTCAAATATTGGAGAGCATTCTAAGAGGAAACAAATGTCAGAAATAGAACATAATTGTCTATATTCAAGGGAGCCAGTATAGTGTACTTGCCATGCCCAAGAAACTACCCAGAAGAAGCACTCTCCTTCCTAGTCTATCCATCAAAATTGTGGCAACAATGGACCCTGAGAAAGTTAAGGATAATTTTTTCAAGTAGTTCTGATAAAGTTTCAAAATGCCCGAGATACTTTGCAGAAAGTAACATTACCTGATAAATTTACAATTCCTACATGTGTTCGCTATGTCTGAAGGAATCCCTGCACTTTTGAAGACAGTTGAAGAGAAATAGAACACAGCATTTATACCAGATAGTTGTTGCAGAGCAAAAAGCACCGAGCCCATAAAAACCACTGAAAGTGAATGCAGGTATGTTATTTTACTCTGAAGAAAGCAACAACTGAAAGAAGGGAAATGGATATGTACAACAGCAGAGACCTTTAGAGTGATGACCATAAAGCAACTCTGAGAACCTAACAGCATCTGCAACTTGCCCTTTATCTGACTTGGACAGTTCTGCCATGGCAAGTTTAACATGCCCTTCTCCAAGAAGCTTCGCAAATTCAGCTTCTGCTTCAGCACTTCTCCCCCTCTGAGCCAAGTCCAGGAACAGCGGTAGCCAATATTGTATGTCATACAAAGTGTTAAATGGTCAATTCCATACAAGATAAAGCTTAGATCCAAAAACAAGAAGATGATCAATCAACCATATGTTAAACTGCAACTCTGTGACACCTTCATTCTCATACAAGTCCATGACACATTGATGTCAAGTAGCAAGAAGCATAGGCACACACAATAGATATTACTAATATAATGCAATGAAAGCTGCAAATTATTATATGCTGTTGAAAGTTAGGCTGCTTGAAGCAGATATCAAAATAAAAGTCTGATCCAATTTCAACCTGAAACCATAATTGTGGAATTGACTATGTATTCAGTTTTCCAAAATGTGTAATTTCAATTCAAATCAAACTCAAATTATTTGTCAAATCAGGATAATGCACAACATATTAAACTTTTGACTGGTGCCACATGGAAACAATTAAACAAATGCATATAACAGACAATACAAGAGAGCAGTCCATAACCGTCTTAAAACTTAGTGCTAGCATCAGTTTAGAGAACCGACTAAAGACCAATTAGCATTTAATTGAAAGGCCACATTTATATATGCGGTAGCTTGAGAAGTATTGGAATATTGATATGCAACAGGTTCTTACGATCAAACTTCTAATCCCTAGAATATTGCTTAATTAAAACCCAAAATACTGAAGTTTCTACAAGCATGTTATGGATAAGAGAAAATCACCTTAAAAAGCCAATGAGGACTCTCTGCGCAGAACTCCATCAGAAAGGCCAGCAATACAGCAGGTACAATAGATACCCAAAAGCAAATTCGCCACCTTTATCATCGACGTAAGACAAGTGAATGTTAGAATTTAATCATATAAGGGACTATCCGCTCCTTTTCAATTGTTAATCTCCATATCATGCTTCTTAGTTCTTACCAACCCACAACATTCTTGGCTGGAATCCCAATAAAAAGAGCTCCCATTATCCCAAGACATGATGCAATTTGAGTGAAGCTCCCATATGTACCCCTTACAAAAGTTGGAGAGGCCTGAGCATGAGAACGGAAGCATAAGCTGAAAGATTAGTGTCATGAGATGAGACATGGAACACTATTTAAAAAACATTACAAAATTAGTGACAAGAATGAGTTTTGAATACCTCTGCAACATAAAGAGCTGCAACAGGAGGTCCAAGATCCATTCCTGTTCCAACAAGTACCCTTCCAAGAAGCATACCGCGCAGCGTATTTGTTGTGGCACTGTATTTCAAGGTTTCTCTGGTAAGTCTTGTAATGAAAAGTTTACAGAAAAGGATGTAATAGCTTTGTTGTAGAAATTTTTATAATAGTGACAACATAAATATGAAGGTGAAGCAATATGGTTGTAAAGCAAGGGTGGTCGAGACCACCTCCTTACATCACTTATCAACCGCAGATGTCACCAAGAAAGGAGATGAACTACTCCTATTTTGAAAGCTCTAAACATGGATACTTTTCGACACCAACAGTATAACAGCTTGCACAGCACACCACACCACAAAACCATATATTATACTCTCATTTGTTCAGACATCCAGTAACAGTTCACATATTGATAGAAATGCACATAATATGTTAGCTCCTAAAAGATGGAAATGCATATATACGTGAACAATTTCAAAAAGAAAATATATGATGCTGTAAACCATAAAATAGAAGGTTTGCCCCAAACTGTCAAACGGAGAAAAGAAAAGGTCCATTAACTTATTTCCTGTCAAAATTACCCACGGAAGACACCCATCACATGTTACCCAAAAAATCAGGCTTCATTATTGCATAAATAAAAGAATACCATGAGCAGAACACCTTATTGAAGCACCAACTGTCATTGGTAAAGCACATAACTGGAATGCCCTTCTGCGACCAACCCCGTCTGCAATGGAACCACTAAGTAATGATCCAACAAAGGCACCTCCTAAGCATGTACTCACCACTAGACCTTCACTTGAGAACATATAAACTTGTCAAAAGGAGTTTTCAAATAATAAATAAAGACAAGCATATCGAAAGTCCAGTGAATAAAATACCTTCTGAGAGCGTACTCCCGCTAAAACCAAGGTCTACTGAAATGCTTTCTAGTGTGTCATTAACCACCCTGAAAGAAAGAAAAAAATAGTAGATGATTTTTTAAAAAAAAAAGCCGATTATAACAGCCCCAATAAAAGAAGCCAAGTGACTCGAGAATTCCAAAGATTGATTGAAGCTATACCCAAGGTGGTAGCCAAATAAAAATGATGAAAGAGTTGCCACCAGTACATGTGGCAATGAGCGCTTCCATGAGGGCTTTCCTGTTTCTTCACTATTGATATTCTGCAAATGACCTACAAAGAATTACATTAACAATCATAATTGAGGTTTCATATGTTTTTTTAAGCAGGTCGCCCAAAAAGGCAAAGTTCAAACATGATCTCTCCTTTACGTTTACATGGACTTCTGAATGGATTAAGCTTCTGCTTTTTGCTTTTAAGCAATTGTTGATATAATCTCAACTGGTAAGAAAGCAAAACATGAAGTATAAAACAACGTAGTAACCAAAGAAAGAAAATCAACCATAAATTAATGTGGAAATACCTAATTCTTCTTCTCTATCAGTGGCAGCACTCAGATGGTCTCGTGAAGTCCAACGCTTGTACGCAGTGAAAATATCGTGTTGATGGCCTTGCATACCCAAATCTTACCAACTGAAAATTTCAATTCAATAAAACAGAACAAATTCATTCATAAGTTAAAACCAGCCTGCTTAGGATATAGTGCTAACTTTAACTAAAACATAAAATGAGACCAAATCCCGCAGGCCTTACTGATAAACAAGTGACTAGTTTTGCTTCATGGCTTGAGTGTACTCCATGCGTTTTGTTGAGCAAATATAATCTTGCCAATCACGACGTTGCGAGAGAAATTCGGCCTAACCTCACAACTACAATACGCAGAGCTTTTGATTAGAAAAAAAATAAAAACAATAATGTAGAAACAGAAATGGAACAACAACCGAAGAGAGCCTAAGCGTTTAAACCTAAGCATTTCTGGCAGAGTATTGAAACTTTACCTTTAGCAAGGGATATTTACATATATGAAGAATGACTTAGATGAGATTGGTTTGGATTAAAACCAAGCCTATATATGGATCAATTAAACGTACGTACCAAAGTGCATACATTAGCAAAATTGCCACTATAAAATAAATGACATAATATACTGATGTGATGTGTGTATAGTAATAGAAGAAGAGAGAGAGAGAGAGAGAGAGAGAGAGAGAGAGAGAGGATTAATTGAAGCCTTTGGAAGGGAAGAACGACGACATTACCTAAACTGATACAGTGATACGTACAGACTGAAATTGAATCGAATTGAATTAAAGGTAGGTAGCAGCGAAAATGGCTTTCATTATAACATGCGCGCGCCGACTGGAATTCACAAATCAAATTACGTACGATCAGATCATCGTTTAGCGTCGCATGGCATTGGATCTGATGAAAATAGAGAATTTAATGGGCCAGTGGAGTACTCCGTGTATTATATTGTTACGTTTATGTACGTACCTCGTGAGTAATGCGGGCTTGCTTGATGAGGTGAGGTCTGTATGTTAGTTGTGGAAGAAGCAAACAGAAGACGGGACCAACTACCAAGGAACCAAAATTATACCACTCTACTAGTACTATGTCTCTTCGCGAAAACACCTACATTTTATTTCATCTCCATTTCACAATTATTGGCGTCTAAAATTATGGGTAAAAAATTTAAAATGTCAATTATTATGAAACAGAGAGAATAATAAATTCAAAAACATACTCCCTCCGTTCTAAACTCAATTTGCAACAGCTGATTTTACACAATTATTAAAAAAAAAAAGTGAATCTTAAATGAAAAGTCTATATTATCATTTAGGAAAATGAATTAGTTTGAAGTTGTTGAAAATAGTGGAAAAGTAAAAAGTTTGAAGTAGAGTGATGAAATTAGAAGATGAAATTTTTTAAAAAGGATATGTGTAAATGAGATATATAAGAAAGCGTATAAAACATTCAACGATTCCAAATTTCAATTTGATTGCATGATTTTGGAAATTTTTTCACATTTTATATTTTCTGTTTCAAGACGATCAGCAAATTATGTGTAGAGCGGAATTATTTTATGCGCAAAACATTTATCTCTACCCATTACTTGTATAGGAAAGTGATTGACTTGATCTGTGTTTGCTTTTACAAAGTGAATTTTCCTTTTAACATTTTTTGAAGTACATTTGTGGATTATATAAAGATTTTCCTTCTTTCAATCCGAATTATGTTGTCACCAATATTCAACCGCCACCAACATATATACAATGGTTAATAATATAAAATTCCATAAAATACTATTACAAATGTAAAATTTCGCTACCTTAAATATCATAAATCAACTCTGCATTTTCGGTCTTAGATTTTACAAAGTTAATGCAAACGAACTTTATATATCACCCTTTTTTATGCATGGACAATGGAGTGAAGTATTAAGGTAACAAAACAAAATAGTTGCAAACCCGTTGAAAAACATGTCTTACACCCACCAACACTTTCTCCTCCGATGCTTCATATTTTGCCTAGTGATTGTACTTAAATTAGTGCTCAGCATCAAAGTTATAATATACAATACTAAAATTGGTTCGTCGAATACAATGCAAATACAAAACTCAACTGTAAAATATCTTACAGAACTCTTTTTATTCAACTCTAAATTATATACTGTAAAATAAGTAGAAAATCTAGATTCTCCAGTGATTTTCTTGTTTTGGTTTCAGTTCTTCGATGATGTTTCTCCATTTTCAAGTTAAAAGAATCGGATCTTGAAGCCCATTGATTTGTCCAGAACATTTGCCCAGGAATGGAAAAAACACAAAGAACACAAACACACGCAGAGAGGGAGAGAGAAGAAACGATATTGTACTCCGCAACAATTATTATATCAGTTATACAAACTCATACACGAAGATTGGATATCCAAACTGCCATACTTGGTAGTCAGCTTTGATCTATACAAATTTGAGCGGTGTAAATTGTGGTACAGATTAAAAGGAGAAAAACTCTCTTTCTTACATGCATAGGCAGTCAAACCAAACGAACATGGTAAACAAGATAATGATTATAACAAATGAATGAAATTTTAAATATCATCGTCTTTACCAGAACTATACCACAAAACTGGCATTTAGCCGGGATTGGCTACCCTAAGTGGTAGCCGTACATGATCAGGCATTTGATCAGGCATTCAGGCAGCACCTATTACCTGAATCTGTAGATGAGTAAAATGATAGATTATCATCAAAAAGATCAAACTAAGAGCCAACATATAGAATGTTGAAGTGAATACCTTATTTACTAGCAGGTTTACTTGTTCTCTGTACATCTCCTTCAAGTCCACAATATCCGCACGGAGTTCTTCAAGCTACAATTAGAAATATCTTTAGGGGTATAGAAGAAATTAAATAACTTATAGTATCCTCTTTTATATGATCAATCAAGTAAAATTTAAATAGTCATAGCCACGTTCTCATACACATCAATGCTATTGTTTGGAAACTTTGTGGCAGAATCCGGGTAGAATAGTTGAAGCTAATAAATGTTTATTTTAGACCAAACGACCTATTTACAAAACAATTCATTTAAACCACCTACTTTTTCTTTTATCTTTTTGTAATGTATACCTCAAAATATAACTTACCTATTTATGCTAGTTTTTGAAGTCAACAGACTAATAAACCCTTTTTATTTATTAAATAAATGTGAGAATATGTAGTGATCAATGCGTTGTTTAGAAAACCACTTGAAGTGATATCCAAGTTGATATTGATACACCACCTCACCAAAACCATCACCAAACACTACAACCATGAACTATACCAATATGGTAAGATAGTTTACCTCCTCATCACGCTCGCCCATCAACTCCAGAGCTGCAGAGTGCCTACGCCTTAATGCTTCAAGTTCTGCCCGTACACCAGGCAGCATGGAAGCTTCTGCCCGTAACTTCTCACACTGCAAGTAACAGAGTTACTCAAAAGTAAATATATGAGACAGACAAATCAAACAACTTCTTGTTGCTTTCCTACTTCACCTGTTCTGTCATCTTCACCAATTCCTCAGCAAGCGAGTCCCGTATAGATTCCATGGATGCCTGAAGTATTACCACTGAATAACTTGAATAAAACGGGACAAGGAATGACTCTGAACATCATAAACACAAAAAAAAAAAAATACCATTTGACAAATTGAAAAGTCATCATCACTTCTTAGGGCATAGCAGCTCTCAACTTGTTAGAAGAGTAGAAGGGATTATCAGACTACGTATGACTGAATCTCTTTGTGTGCATGTCCGCGAAGTTTTCTTTCTTATTCATTTATTTTTAGTTTTACTTTTGACTGCTTCGATTGAAAAAGAAAAAAGGAAGACTATATCCTGGTAGAAAGTAAATGGAGGATTGGAAAAAGACGCTTGGAAGAAAGGAAAGCTGAAAAATCACTAATATGATGTAACTACAGGAGATATTTACATACCAGTCGAGACATATAAGATGCAAGTTCACCCTCCTTTTGACGGAGAGTGGCTTCAAAAGCATTTGGAGTCATATTTCTCATAGAATGAGTCATGATTGGCTCTCCAGAATTCCTCCGTTCTGATAAACCATCAGATGAGTCTAGAGAGGCCTGCAGAAAGTAACTTTCCTCTAAGCTGCTAGCACTTGAGAGTCTGCGGGTCAAGTGTCCTGCCAGGTGACTGAATTAAATAAGGACATTAAAAGTGCAAGCACACAAGTAAAAATAATTTAGGGATCAGTACCATTTTCAAAAGTAGATTTGTGCTTTGATAAGGGACTCTGATCAGATGCAGCAGAAGATTGCAATCGAGCTGTCCTTTCCAGTTCTGCACGAGCAGCTTTCTCCCGTTCAATCTCCTGTTCATTATAGGAATCCTGCTTTAATAAACTAGTCCAAGTGTAATGAATGCTGATTCAGAAAAAGAATATAAGATGACATCTACCAATACGCAGTTGATATTGAATAGCTTTGGCGTTTCCATTACATAAAAACAATAACTTGTAACTTGATGAGATGCAAATGGAATAGCATCAACCATCTTGCAATTATCCTAAAGACCACAAGTGCTACCTGCTGGAGAAGTTCTCGGTGTGCCAGTGCTTCTTGTAACTCTTGCTTGTGTTTTCTCTTGAGCTCCCTGATCTCTTCCTCAAGTTGATTCACATGACCTTCGTGTGTGTCAGCTTCCTCCTTCGAGGCAAGGTACTCTTGTCTATTTTCTGCTGCTCTCTGTCTTTCCTTTTCAAGGGACTTGCTTAGTTGCGTCTGCTCAGCTCGTAGGCAAGATATCTGCCACATCTCACTAGCATATAAGCTAACGGCTGTTGTGGAACTGCATCGGTAGTAATATATATATAGCAAGAATAAAGAACCACCTGAGCTTCAAGAACATTTATCCGAGATAAGGTCTGAGACAAGCGATCATTCACAGATCGCTCTCTTTCCTCTGCTGCAGCAGCTTTACCTTCCGCTTCCTGCAAAATCAGATTTAGAAAAAGTCTAAAGAGTGAATAACATAAATATAGCACCACAAACATTTTTGACAAACCTGAAGACGAGAGTTGAGGGATCTTTCAACAGCAGCCCAAGCTTCCGCCCTTCTGCTAGTTGTTTCCTGGCAACAGTAAAACCACATAAACAACTGAACAAGTGCAATGCAGGACATTATTCAAAAGAAAAATATTGCAGCGCCATATGTATGAACCTGCATAGCCTCGATCTGCCTTAGAAGGGGCCTAGTTGATTCAGGAACTTGAGTAACCAACTCTTCACATCGACGTTCACTTGCCTGGATACCAACTTTTGCCGCTTTGTTATCTCAATTCATTGATAAGGTGTAGGTTAACTCGATCAAAAAAAAAAATTTGTTCTACAACCTGATATCGTTTTTGAAGATCCTCAATGTCTTTGCGTAACATATCTTCTCTGAAAACTGCCTGCAACATTAAGATGTCATGCTACTAGTACATCACTATATCAAATAAATTAAATATGAAATCCTAGTGTTCCTAAAAAAACCTGCTGTTCCTTCCTGCTCAAGGTTTGCCTTAACTCTTCAAGTGCCTGAACAAGCATAGTTTCACGTTCCTCAGCCTCCCTTAGACGACTCTCGACTTCAGTTCTGGCTTCATTGTTGGCTCGTGCCTCTGCTAATGCTTCAGCCTCCTTGGCTGCGGTCAATGCATTTGTGTAGTATTCTTTTTGAGTTGCAAGTTCCGCTTGATGCTTTTCTATTGTTTCCTGTAGCAACTTCTCAGTTGCAGTTTTATCCTTCTTTATACTTTCTACTTTATTCTCTTCAACCTGGAAATTGATGCAAACATATGTATACAAGTATTAACATGAAGAAATAAATGATAAAGATTGCCTAAAAGAACTGCTATCACCCTACACTCTTCCGAAACGATTAGGATAACATTAACTGATACGAGGACATCATGGAACTTATGCAGTGAATTCTTCAATTAGAGAGGTTCAATGTATCATGTATGGCTCATATAATAACGATTGATATATGAAAACTACGGTGTGGAACTGCCACAACAGGTGTGATAAATTTTGTTCCATCAGGATTACTTATTCATCCTTTAAATACAACTTGTTAAGTAATGTTAACTGTAGAAGATTCTATAAATTAGAACCTAATAGACTTGGGAAAATGCAGTAACACCGAAGAGGGTACACAGATATGTCTCCTCAAAGAGCAACACCTCACAAAATTGTCATACATCCTCTGAAAAGTAAAAACTGATAACGGAGAATGTACTTAGCATTCGACAACCAAAAAGCATATAACCTCAACATTTAACATAGAGAAAGAAATATCGGAAGAATATTTCAGAAGACAGATAAAGTCAATTTAAGGCCTCTAGCCCTCTATATAGCTGGATATATTGAAGAACAAAATAAAGTAAATATTTTCTCAAAGTCTATCTCATCACATTTGACATAAAAAGAGAATGTTTTGTTTGGTTATGGTAGTCAAAAACCCAATGCAAGTTCATTACCTGTAGCTTGGTATTCAATCCTTTCTTCTCTTCTTCAAGCTCTCTAATCTAGCTTTCACCAATAAATAAGTGAATTAATAGACAGATAAAGCTGAAACTAGAAAAGGTCCAAGTGAAATTTATATTGACAGACAACACCACAGAGGCTTTCAGTACCTGTGCCCTTAATTTCCTAATCTGAGATTCTTGAGCAGCTTGCTTCTTTGAAAGCTCTTCTCCTGGAAGAAATAAGAATATTTTCAGAGAAGTGATATTTCCACAAGATATTTATCACTCTACAGTCGTGGGGGCTCCAAAGAAGTAAAGATACAACACAGAACTCAAAGTTTCAAACCAAGAGGGTCATCCAATTTAGCAAGGGACATAGGGCTTTATAGGCCACTAATTAACAGTTAATCATATAACCATTGCCCTGTGGACTACAGATTGCTTCAACCTCAGATAATAAGACCAAGACATGACATAATGAGAAGAACAGCCTGCGGACCCACCTTGTAAGCATACAGGTTAGAGTAATCATACCTTCAGCCATAACCTGGTTAATTATTTCATCCTTTTCCTTCAGAAGAGCAGCAGCATCGCTTTTCTTACTCTGCTCCCTACGCAGAGTATCCCTTTCCTTCATGAGAGCATAAACCTGTCATTGTATAGGCAAAAATTTTGATTTAAGTACAAAGAGTACCAAATTTGTTTCAATCTTGCAAAAATATAAAGGCACAAGCACTTAAAACCTGAATAACCAAGTTGTCTAGAAAGCTTTCTGAAACAAGCAACAACGACAGCAAAATGCAGACGTCGTACGAAATTACACATTTCTAACTAATATGATTCATGAGAGGCGCCATGCTGACGATAACAGATAACAATTTGATATAGGGACTTGATTACTTAGGGTGTGAAAGAAATCAAAGAACAGACAGGAACACGAAGTCTACACCATGGCTCGTGTAAAGGAGACTATGTTTACCTAGTTACCCTCATGAATAAGCTCAAGAAAAGTTTAAGAGTCAATGGATTTGTTTTCTCAGTTAACGAGAGCTAAAACGTTTGAGTGACCAACATTGTCAAAGCTATGAATAATATTAAACAAGGGGATTACACAAAACAAATGATTTATCAACAGAATACAGATTCGAATACTTGTTCCTAAGAAAAGAAAGAAATTTGTGAATGCTGATCGTGCATTATGATGGTGCAACAACCTCTATCCAATAAGTTCTATTAGAATTGTAATGACAATAATAGAAAAGATATATTTACCTTTCTTTCAAGAGCCGATACCCTTTGATGGTACTCCTCTTTTAGAGATTCAATTTCTGCTTCATTGGATTTCCTCTGTTTGATGATTCACAATGTTTACCAATATTTTCAGTAAAGATAAAAGAAGAAAACCACACACACTGACTTTATGAATACACAATAATTTTTTGGAACGGAAGAAGAAAAACCCAAACAGGACAACTGAATAGGACTGTTTTGATGGTTTTCAACGTTGAAAATTACTTAATTTGCGGAAACTCTTTTCACTTTCAACTATTTTTAGAGTTGAGAACCCTTGCCACTAAAAAATAGATTAGTTAACAAAAAACATTCGATTTATGATGCTTGAAAGGACTTCGTGCTCATGAGAAAGAATCAGTAATTTTTAGTTATCATTTATCATCCACATCCTTGCAATTTAGCTTCAGCTAAGAGCTTAAGATTTTACAAAAAAACTAAAAATAAATTATTACTACAAAAACATATAAAGGGAAGAGTTATGGAATATTTCATATGTTCTGCAACGAATATCTTAGCATTGCTTATTAGCTTTTTCCATTTGGCAACATAGCTCCAGATTTATCATAAGGAAAAGGATAGAACCAGACATACTCTCACATCGTCAATTACAGCCTTCAAGCGCTCATTCTCATTCATCAACTTTGCAATTTCATCGGCTTTTGCCTGGCAAACATAGAAGATAATAAAATGAGATACATAAATATCTAGTAACCTCAATCATGTTTTTTTCTTTCTACATTTTCTTCTTTTTCCTGTTCTCATACTTTTTTTTTTCAAATATTTTGCATTGACTAATCTTATTGATACAACATATTGAGTAATACGCTATTTTTTACTCCAATCACCAAATGAACTTCAACAAGTTTGTTAGTGTATAGTCTAGAATCTATGGAATAATATGCAATAAACTTAATGTTTAATAAATCATTTATATTATATAAATAGCTTAACACTCTCCTGAAATTACTACAGGCAGAAGATATCATCATATCTTATAACTAAGTCAAATATAGACATATAGGGCAGATCAAAGAACCAAGCATGAGTCACATGACATCGCAAACGCTGTGCACTTCTCCATGCACATAATACAAATCTTGCTCATTTGAAGTAGAAAGCGTTATCAAACATAAGCTGCTCAAGTATCCCTCCAGATAGCACATATGAACTCACATATTTTGTAATAAACAACAACAAAACCTTCATGCTTCAGTCTCACTAGAACCCGCAAATTCTAATTTTTAGGTATATGATGCCCATCAGTCAAGAGCAGTTACAATTAATAACATGGCATGCTGTGTCATGTTCTATGTCTAAGTTCTGATAGTTGAGAAACCAAGGAATCATGCCTTTACATTGGATGCAATTTCTAACAACGATTCATAAGCATAAATACCTGGGCCTGTCTAGCTGCACCTTGCAGTGCAGTTTCCATCATTTGCATTTCCTTTTTCACCTTTTCTAATTCAATCCTAGAAACCTGAGTGTCAGGGGAATTGCTTCCCAAACTTAGACCTTCTGTTCTGCTAGTTTCGTGATGACTTCTATCTTTGCTGTCTTCAAATGTTCTAGCATCACCTTCATTTGATAAATTTTCAGGAACCATCTCTGAAGCTTCATCCAAAGGTTGTGCAACAGGCAACTGAATGTTAGAAATTTCCTCGGAACTTTTATTCTCATCTGAAGTGGGAGATCCCGACCCAGGAGAATTCGATTTAGGGGTTTCAGTCTCACTTCCCATTTGTCTATCAATTGATGACTCATCAGCTTTAGTGGGATAAACATTCTCTGTATCATCTTCTTGTGTCTTCTGTTCAACAACATTACTCAGTTCATGTGGCCCAATAATAGTACTCTCCGCTTCATCAACATGATTATCAGACTTGGCTACCAGTGGACGAATATTTGGTAAAGATAATGTTTCTGTCTCCTCCTGATGGGGGCGGCTCAAAGAATCTGCTTCCTCAACATCCTCAGCACTGGGTTCATCTAATTCAGTAGGGACTGACTGAGAATCAGCTTCAGCTTCACTGGATTCAGAAACGATGACTTCTGAGCCTTTGGAAGACGCCACATATTCTCCCTCTGCATGGTTTGGATATGCATCAGACTTTGTTGTTTCTTCAAGTGTTTCTTCGCTAGGAAAGGTTTGTTCAATCGCAGGAACAGCAGAGCTATCTGTCTCAACCACATTCGTTTCATTAGAAGGAGAATGAATCTTTGAGTAATCAGGGTTTTCCGAGGGTTCATTACTATTTTCCTCACTTTTGTGCCCCGTTAAGACCGTGGCAGGATCAGTTAGGGATTTCTCATCTGTAGGGGAAGGCGAAAACCCTGAACCTAGCATTCCAGGAGGATTTTTTGAGAAATTGACGTATATAATCACTAGTTTTAAACTTTATTATGCACATAGATAAAAAGAACTAAGTATGAAGTATATGATTCAAATTGCAAGATTGTAATGAAAATATAAACAACTACTACATAAATATGATTTTAGTTACATGTTATCTCTGGCTTAATGATACTTGGATTTCTAAACAGGGCAACGTGCAGTTACCATAAATACTGACAGGGTGAATCCACTTATAGAGTTAAGCAAATCAAAATTTCAAGTCGAGCATTCTTATAGCAGTAACAGGGAGATCCTTATTAAATCATAAATACAGAAGTATGTTAGAATGAACATGAAGAACGATATAGACTCTAGATAACAGATAACTATGGAAATACCTTCCCCACTTGTGGCATTGGTTCTCTCCTCGAAACCAAGAGCATTGTCGAAATTCTTCTCAATGTTCTTCACGCTCTCACTGAGCTTATTGACTGCATCAGAGAAGTCCGGGAAGTTCCCTAACGAAACTTTTCCACTAAACCACGACATATTCCAATCTCTTTCTCTTTAAAACTCAAACCAGAACTCAAATTTCCCAGATCACATACATCAAGAATCTGATATTAACAACCCAAACTAGTTTAGATCATAATTAAAAAACGAATAAAAACAAATCAAACATTGATATTTTACTAATAATTGTAAAAGAAACAAGAAAGGGATCAAAACCAGAAGCCAATACGAATATCCGAATAGTGATGAAACAATTGAGAGACAGAAGAAACGGATTAAGCTGTATTTATGAATCTGAAGCATGTGAATACCTGTAAGCATTTGAAAGAAATCCAAGAAGCTAACCTTGTCAGAGATCCAATTAATGGCTCATTTGAAAGAAATCCAAGAAGCTAACCTTGCCGGAGATCCAATTAATGGCTGTGAAGTTCGAAGAAAGGTCTAGAAATTTCCGAATCAATTTATATGCATCTTTCTAGTTGCAGATTGAGAGAGAAACAGATCGGGCAGCGGATCGAATTTGGATAAAAAAATTAGTCGGTGCAAGCGCTGATGCAGGTTCGTTGATCAGGCCCCTCCGGAATTTCTATAATTCGAGGCCCTAAAAATTAAAAGAAAGAAATATCAGTATCATCTGTAAAATTATACTCCCGAGCACGAAACGACGCCGTGGCTGTTTGTAATAAAAGTGGACATAACATGAACTGTAATTGCTCAACTGTTGACCCGTTGTAACGAGGGTTTAAAGTTTAAACTTCATTATGCAGTGTACTAATTTTCATTTTTATTTGTTTTATTAATTTGGTTAAACTTTTTATTTTTGCTAGTGTAATGAGGTTTTTTTTTTTTACAATTTTTGTTACGCAGTGTACTGATTTTTTCTTTTTGATATTATTAAGAAATTCAACTATTGCAATAGAGATATTTCAATTTAGATTCCAAATGAAAAATATTCAAATCGGTATCAAATTTCCAATTCTCTCGCTAAAGGTCCTCTCAATAATATTTAGATTAAGTTTTCTTCACCCAAAACTTTTATCATAATAAAATAATAATAATAATAATTTCATGCATAATGTTATAATATTCTTAGTAGTTATCAAAAAAAATTAATTTAATGCAAGTATGTAACGATAAGGCTTATAAGCAATAAGGTTGGATGTGGGATATATGGAGATTTCCAACCTTATTGGGCTACAGAGAGCAAGCAATATCTCATATTGGGCTTTATTACAAGCGACAACGTCATTAGAATTAAACATCTTTAATATATCATATTAAAGACTTAATTACAAGCAAAAACGTTATTATAGTTAAATATCTTTAAAATGTCTAAAGACAATATTATTTTTATTTTATAATTTTATGCAAGTATTTGTCTCAATTTTACCATCTACCTTAAATATTTATTAAAAAAAAGCGTCTCTCAAAATTTCAAATTTCGAACTATCAAAAGTACTATATAATACTTGCGGTATAAATATATAGTAACTAACAAAAAAAACTGAAAAGGAAAAAAAGAGGGGCAGCTGTCATAGCTGAGGTTCGCTCTTTTCTTTTTAAAATTTACAAATTTCATAAATTAGTCGGACGTTAAGAGCACAGCAGTGCTTTAGCCGTATTACCTCCTTCGATTTCACAACCTTCCGTGCATTTAAATGTCAGTGGCAAAACTCAAATTCTCCGGCGATTGACTGAACGGAATCTGACATTATAATCATCTGGTAACTCAAATCTACTTTCACTATCAATGTAATTACCTTTATATTTTTGATTAAGCGATGCAACAACCGACATCAGAGATTTCATGCGCATAAGATATTGACAATTTGTCAGATTTCAAATTCCACCACTATTCGATCGCTGATCTTTGTTTTTCTCTACTCGGAACGTGTTGCTGAATTGAAACAAAGTGAAAATGGAGATTTCCGGCCAAAATCAACTTGTTTCAGTTGATACGACGGAATCAGCGGTAGAGGAATCTTATTTCCCGCCAAAAGAGCTTGCTGCGAATCTAGATTACGCAGAACTCGAAGCCACCGCGTCGCCGGAGCGATCACGATCGCAGTATCCACCGCCTCTCCGGACGTCCTCTGCATTGTAGGTTTTTAAGAAATCTTCTTGATATCATTCCGCGTCGTGTTACGTTGTTTCACATTTTGCACTCGGTATCTCCTACAATAACTCCTTTATTCAAATCGTTGATCGTTTGAGTCCATTTTGCTGTACAAATTTGTTCGATTCGAGTACCAAACAATCATAACTAGTTTAGACTAGCTAAACTACCACCAATTTCGTACTCCATATATCATAATTCAAAATTGATATAAATTCAAAAAGAGTATTATGTTCGAATTCTAGAATTTTTCAAATTAGAGATGTATATCTAGTTTTGTGAAAGGAGTACAAATTTGGTGGATAATTAATAATATGATCTTTGATGATGATAATTTAATCCTGCACTAGTAAAAGTTCTACAATTCATATTTTGGATTGGACCTGAATGCTTATTCTCACATCAGAGAAAGGAAAACTATACTTTTTGTAGTCAGCTACATAAAGTTGGATCTTCATCTCCAGAAATACATGAATTACTTTCATGTTTGTGTCAATATACTTATAAAATGAAGAGCAGTCATCGTACACAACTTTGTGTATTCAGCTATAGAAAGTTAGAATTGCTGTCTTTGCAACACTATATTTTCGCCTTTTCAACAGAAAGAGGATATTTCCGAGCAGGCAGTCATTTCCTTCCGCAGAACTCAAACATGCCTTCTTCGAGGAGCGGAGTGGTTGCAAGTGTAAACATTCAAAATGCCTTAAGTTGTAAGTGATTTTCCTTCTTAAATGTACACCAGTGGAACTAAGGTGGTTTTCATATATTTGAGTCATCATTTTTGACCTTGGAAAACCAGGCAAGCGGAATTATTATCTACCGCTAGGTGACATCCGCAATAGTTTTGATATAAAGATGTTTAATTTTGAGAAGTCTACTTCATTTTCTGTACGAGAACAATCTACAATGAAATTTCTTTTTTTATTTGACTTTTTTGATTCAAATAACTGGGAAGGTACTGCGAGTGTTTTGCTTCTGGAACATACTGTGATGGATGTGGCTGTGCTAACTGTCGAAATAATGTTGAGAATGAGACTGCAAGACAAGCTGCTGTTGAGTGGACCTTACACCGTAAACCAAATGCATTCAGGTGTATTGCTGGTCAATATAACCCAGAGGATAGTGAGGTACACCACAAACAAATTAATGTATTAATAATTTAATATGAACAAGTCCAACTCGAGTTGAATCAAGTTGAACCATTACACTACTATAATTATTGTTTTTCTTTTCTTCCTAATTTTCTCCAGTTAAGTTTCAATGCAAAGTTTTCAACGTGCAATTTCTGTTTGGTTAATATACTTTTATTGGGCCTTGACGGCTTGGGAGATATCTCATTTCGGGTTGAGCAGTTAGAATGTTCAATAACTACAAAAGTTATTGTCTAAGGCAGCCAATCTTAGGCTAAAATAAGCTTCCTTATGCATAGGAATCAGCAAACATATTATTATATCCCCAAACGAATAGTCATTTTAGCATTTTGCAGACATGGACACATGGTACTTGAGCATGCAGATATACTTTAGCAGATAAGTGCACACCAAGTAAGTCCTGGATCTTTGCATCAACGACTAACCAGCTCTTAATAAGGCAGCTGATCAGTTCATGCATGAGCCTTGCTCGACTTGAGTTGCTGTTATATTAAGATTCAGTGATTCAAAATAAAGTACAGTTTTGTTTTGATTTGTACTGACAAATACAGTGTTTTCTTGTTAACGTGCTTTATAGTAGTTATCAATTAATGGGACTTTGCATGGCCTTGGGTTCTGCGAATTGAAATTAGGCATTTTTGAGTGACAACCAGGTAACTATGTAGAAGAACCATATACGAGCTATCCTTAAGGTATTTGTAACCATTTTTTATGCTAGATAGATTTCATAATTGGATCAGAGGCACAAATTTTATTCTGGTAGTTATATACTCTGTATATGTATCGTTTGCACTTTGCACTGATGTTTTATATTGTAGCACTTTGAACAAATTTTTATTCTGGTAGTTATATACTCTGTATATTTTATTCTAATTGGATCACTTTGCACTTTGCTCTGATGTTTTGATATCTCCCAAGTATATTCCAGCTTATAATATCCATTATTTTCTTGTTGAAGTTGGAAAGATTAGAAAAAGTAGCAATTAAAGGATAAATACAGTAGGGTGGAAAATGAAGTTTCAATTGTAAAAAGTTGGTGTCAACTAAATTAATTTGGATATGAAGGTTTCTTGCAAATAAGAAGCAGCTAGGACTTGGGATTGCCTAATGTTGACCAATTCTGACAAAGTTATCCACTTGAAAACCAAATATACATTTAAAATTTAAGTGCTCGTTCTTGATACTTTTTGATGTTATATGTGTATCACTGAAATTGACTTCTTTTCCTTTTGTATCGTAACATTCATTAGTTCAGAAAAAGTTTTAAGATTCTGTCTTTACGTGAAAGTTAGTGAGGGGAGCTATACTGAACTGCTGTTATGTTTTTATTGATGACTTTGAACTACTTCTTAAATAAATATAGGACACAACAAAAGACGTAGTGCTGGAGGGATGCCATTGCAAGAGATCAGAGTGCCTGAAGAAGTATTGTAGTTGCTTCCAAGCTAACACCTTATGCTCTGAAAATTGTAAATGCATGGACTGCAAAAATTTTGAAGGATGCAAAGAGAGGTCAGATACTCTTAATAGGAAGTACAATACTAAGTTGGCCGAAATCCAGAAGACAAATGTTGCAGTTTCTAGTGCAGTAGAGCTTTCTTTAACGTCATATCAAGAACTTAAGAGCAGGAGGGATCAGAACTTGATCAGTACAGATAGGGAGGATCCACCAGATTGCAACGTTACACAACCTAAACAGGTATTATGTCTTGATACTAAAGACCAAAAGAAGAAAGAATTTGATAACTCACGGTGTTAGATGATAGTGCTTTCCTATGATCCCTTCAGTCAACTGCATAAGCGAGAATCCTGTTTTCTATCCTCTAAAAATATTGATCAACTATTATTCATTCCCATTGAGATTTGTAGTATACAAGTTCTATTTACTCAACTGCAAATGATCTTAATTTTCCATAGATGGCTTTGTCATCCAGTTTTTCATTTAGAGTACTCTGGTATTATGTAATGCGGAAAGACTAATAATATCATTACTTATGCTTCCTTCTCTAACTCGTATGTCCTCCTCTGTTGGTCAGATTCTTGTTCCTTCAGCATTCAGCTCTTCAAAGTTCAGCTACAGGTTTATACATGTGCTACAAGTTCTTTCTTGCAACCTATCACTACTATACATATGCAATCATTCAAGGATAAAAAAACTGTCCTTGGTTGTGTCTGTAGATCCCTGTTAGCTGGCCTCGTCCAGTCACAGGACATAAAGGAGCTTGCTGCTTGTCTGGTAGTTGTCTCTGAAGCTAATAAAGACCTTACAGGTATATTCTAATATAGGTGTATGGGAAGCTCATTATATACCAAATCTGATCTTTTACTTTCCGTTAATATGCCTCTCTCATGGTATTTAATATATACTCTACTCCAAAACTTGAGATATATTCTAGTTTTTGCTTGGACAAAAATAGAGATAAATCTCTAGTTAAACATTAAAATGAACCACCACCATTACCAAATTCACGCCATGACTACTAGCACCCCCACTACCATTATCATCACTATTACCATCATCATCATCACCAAGAAAATTATACCAAAGTTTGCTAAATTTGATGGGTTTTATTCAACCCAAGTAATATATTTAAAACCATCGTATTTGAAATGTATCTCTTATTTTTTGGGAACAACAAAAGTATTTTTTGTTTATGATTGATCATCAGTTAATAGATATTGGTCGTACCTGTTTAGGACTTACAAAATTTCATATCCGCCTCTGGTTGTTGTTCTTACCAGACATATGACATATTAGACGAATGAAGATAATGCTCCAGTAACTCCACAGCCAATTTAACTAGAGCCACAGAGACACAAGAGCCACAAGATCCTTGATAGAGCAACAAGAAACAGTCAATTCAATTATAATAATACACAAAAGCACCTTACTTCTCATCATCAATACTTACCCAGGCCTTTCCTCCACACCGTAATATGTTTGTTTCATGCCCTATAGGAATTTATATTTGCTCGAGTGGTAGAACAAATTTATGAAACTAAGTTCATGGAATTACAACCTTTGAAGTCCTCAAAATTTTGATCCATCTTACCTATATTTAATGTAGAAAATAAACCTTCCAAAATTGTGCAAACTGTTGGAGCCAACCAGATAATTAGTTCATTTGGCAACAATGATGTGGACAACTCCCAAGAGGGACCTGTGGATCAGAAAGGTAACTCAGATTACAACTTGCAAGGGAAACATGTTGATGCAACATCTGAAGATGATTGTAGATCTAGTGACACTGATCAACTGAATGGAAGGCCAGTTTCTGCTGGAACACTTTCATTAATGTGCGAGGCGCAGGATGCATTGTTCACCACAGATGCTTCCTTGGATGGAACTCTGAACAATGACTTCAGTAGGGTCATATATGCCGAACAGGAAAGGCTTGTGTTGGTGAAATTTCGTGATTATCTTAACAAGATCATCAGTAAGACTTCTATACCCCATGAGCTCATGTACAAAATGTATCTATCATCTCTTCTTCCTTCTATATTCCTAACTTTGTTACCTATCTTTGTGGACATTGCAGAAAGAGAAATCGCAATGTCGGTCAGATCTGAAACAAAGGATCAGCAGAAATCCGTCGCTTTGCATCATGAAATGGATATATTGAGTGGACAAGAAATATCTAGAAATGGCGTCAAGGTCGCTAGTAGTTCAGAATCCTCAGACTCTGCCATACGTCCAACTATGTCTGCGGCCACGAGATCTATTGATAATCAGCTTATGAAGGTAGAGAATTCCTCGGAAAAAAAAATAAAATATGAAGCACCAAAACCTGAACAGGATTGGTAGTAGAGGTCAAACCGTGTAATAGATATTCATTCAATAGTTTTGCAGATAATAATCTTCGCATGGTGAATTCCCAGTACTTCAAAAGACGAAATGAAAGGCTTTTTTCACCAATTTACATGTGTGACACCTATAGATTTTTAAATTAGATACTATTCATATGTTGCTGGGATGCGGTACACCACTGAGATAAGTAAGAAAAGAAATTCATGTCTGGATGTTAGCTTTCAACAATTATGGGAGAGATATGTGATGATATTAACAAAAATTACGGGTAGAGGATTCGAAATATGAATTTATGTTTTGTTGGGATTCACTTTAAATTATCAACCAACTCTACATACTCTTGGTCTCGAAATGGTAATGTTAATTGGTTTGAAAGAATGGATCTATGTAGGTATTGCTCTAAACAAAAGAATTTAAAGCCAAAATCTAGACCTTTCCGCTCAGCATTTATGTTTATTTACCCGATATATGAAATAGTTTGGGTTTGGGTTATGAGCCGAACAAGAAACAGAAAATTTCAGCTGATACACTAAAAGAAAAATAATTTATATCTAGTTTGTATATGTTTTTATTTTTCTTATGCAGTTTGTGTTACTATATTAATGTTATTATTTAAGACAATATTATCATGTTAATATTATTATTTTATGCATTATATTACTATGTACAATATAATTTTTTTTACAAATAGTAACATTAAAAAAATATAGTTCACAAATTTAATGGAAAAAATTAAAATATATGAAAAATACACGAAAATTATTTTTTTTAACATGTAGAGACCGAAAATTGCCCCAACAATATATCTACGGACTACTGCCCTCAAAGTACCACTAGCCCACTACCATGCGACTATGCGAGCCCAATTCTTTGTTAACAATGTAAAGCAGTATAGGTGAAGTGGGGTTGTTTAAAACTGTAAATCATAGAAACTGCAATCAAAATGGTAATAGTGATTAAACCAGGCAAATAGCCGAAAGGTATGTGCTACTCATTATTTTCTTTAAATTTTGTATTTTTATTGTCTGTCAACGATAAAGCATATATTCAAATAAGTAATCTGAAAAGCTTATAACCACAACTCCACAAGTTATTGACAAAATTAGTTTGAACAACCTTGTGTACAAATTCTTTTTAAATAATATTAAAGTTACTAAATCTAGTAATTTAAAAGCCTTACAGAATACAAATATAACTAAAGTTAGAATCTCAAAACCGTACATATATAATGAAGTTACATATGTTATTAAGAAGTTACATACATGATGATTAAGCGCATACAAAGAGAATAATCATACTGAAATGAGGTTCATGTATACTGTATAGGATAGATATCCTGGTTTTTCTTCTATATTAGATATATTTAACTTGAGTTATTCCAACAGGTGGCAGGCAGGAATTTGGTGTAGATAGATGCCCAAAAGTATAGTCTATATGCAGACATGTGAGATCTGTGTTTGATAGGTAATTATTAATGACAACAACGTGTGGGAGGATCCTAACCCTTGGCTATTGGCCTTAGCACATGAATTTAGAAAAAAACTAAACCAACCCAACTAAAGTAGCAGGTGTAGGACCTTCCTTGGACATACTACACATACTAATGGGAAAGACATAATTGCCAAAAATATTTTCATTTATTAATTACTCCCTCCCACCTCCAGACACTTTGTAATTTTAAATTCATACATTCATGTAATACTACTGACAGACTTAAAATTATAAAAATATAATAAATGGTTAAAAGTAATGATACCTTGTTTTACATTGTTATTATGAAAATTTTGGAAGAACACGTCATAATTTAAATTCAAGACATTAACAAGTACTTCATTAATATACATAGATGTTCTAATTTTTACTAAAGAATAGAGAAGTGCAACTTTATGCCGTATACTATCCTTCTTAATTATACACCTCAGCGGAGTTCTATTTTTTAAACTTTTTGCATAATATATTTTTTATTTAGAGAGTGAAGCCTTTTTTTCCCCATAAAGATGATGAACTCGTGGATCTAAATAGAGTTTAATACTGATTGATTTGCCTCTCCAAACTCCCCAATATAAAAAATCAAAATATTAAGAAATAAAATTAAGCTAGACGATAAACAAAAATTAGTTTAACTCATAAAACTTAGTCATCCTTCACCTTAGACTGTTTCTCAAACGTGGAAAAACTGTAATTACAAAAATGCTAAACAAATAATCACGTTATTAAGAGAATAGGTAGTAAAAATTAAAAAGTAAAATATTATTCTAAGCTATTGCTATGTTGAAATAAGAAATGACCTAATTAAAAGAATTCATGAATGACCAAAGACTTGGTTCAAAAAATCTTGAGCATACAATATAAAAATATATTTGAATCCAAGGAGGTCCAGGTACACGTGAGTCACACTTATGCTCGGTCTTGTAATTTTTATATATATATAACTTCCGTATCACTTTGGTCTTTTAATAGTGTAAAATTAATTTAATTCCAAAATTGTTATGAAATATGTAATATGTATGTCAGTATGTATGTATATGATGGGAAGGACAGGATTTACATATACCACGGTTTGATCGCTTTTCTATTACTTTAGTTTCTCATTTTTCATTTTTTTTTTTCAGAATCTACAAAAAACGTAATTTATTAAAAATAGTAAATGAATAATTATAAGCTATGTACGTACTCCAAGTGTTGTACAATTATGGTTTGAGATTTTGATATATACTTTATTTATTTCCAAGATCAACACCAATGCACGTACGTAAGATTATACCATATGCTGTGAATTGCATAAGTAGGTTTAGACATGTAGAAAGTGATCGAACAAGAAAGGGAAACTCAACATTGCAACCTCGAACTTGAATATTACTATTCTTTATTAGTAAAAATAGTAAATATTGTTGGAGTAAAAATATCACTGTCAAAAATTATAATTTATTATATTATTTTTATATTTTAGTTTATTGACACTTGTTATATATGTCGTATAATTTTCACTCTATTAATATTAACTAATTTTAACGGTAAAACTCATATATTCCTATTTCTTACCCTTATCGATCAATGTCGGAATCCTCCTCAATGTCTAGAAATATAATAAATAAAAATAAAAATAATTTTTTATTATTATTATTATTATTATTATTATTATTATTATTATTATTATTATAAAGTATTTGAAGAGTGGACTTGATTTTGACATAAATGGAGCGAGATGAGGTGGTCCTGGTCCAGATCGAATAACATAATCCATCTCAAAGTGCTGCTCCACTGTTCCTCGATCTCTCGACACTAGGTCGCCCTATTTGACTTTTATATTTAACATAATTTGATTACGACACGATTTAAACTTTCAAAAAATACATAAATTTTGATGTTTAATTTATCTTTGTTAGATTTAAATTATAAATTAAAAGGTATTTTTAATTTGGAACAACTGATCAAGTGTTTTCTAAATTTTGAAAGTATAAAGTTGAGTTTGACATATTTTCAATTAAATTTAAATATTATAACGAGATTAATGTAAAATTTTAAGACAATGGAACTAATAATTAATAGAAAATTGTAAAAATTTTGTAAGATTAAAAATTCGAAATGGTAGAATGAGAAAGTATTTTAAAATTAACAAAACAGTAGTACAAGTTTTTTGTTTTTATATTCTTGAATAAAAATAGGCCCCATGATCAGAACGTACGTACATCATTCACTTTTCTTCTTCGTTTCTACTCTTGAAAAGCAGGATGCCATAACTACCATATATGTCGTATATAAAAATTAAATGATTGCGATAATATATACTGGAATTTTAGTTTTTTATTTTTTTTATATTTAAATCTTTTGCAGATAGAAGAGAAATTTTAAGTAGCTAGCATGGGATGTGGTAGTTTTGCAAGACATGCATATAATATTATCATGACATCTAATCCTCCTCCATCTCCTCCTTCCCCTCCAAATCCAAACCCCATCAAAGATTACTTTGCTTCTCCAGCTCTCTCTCTTTCTCTTGTATGTTAATTAGTCATTATATATATATATACACACACACGCGGGTCTATATTTATTAATTTGCACTTCTAATTACCTATTTAGCTTTTTAGTTTTTTTTTCCTATTTTGATTTTAAATTTTGTAGTTCATTACGTTCCTTAATTCAATTCATGTTAGTAGCATAAATTAGTTAGTACGATATATACATACATATATATATAAATGAAATGTGAAGGTATATGTATATTCTTTTGATTTGAACTTATTTTGAAGGCTGGGATTTTTCGACATGGAACGTCGTCGGGTGGCAATACCGAAGTGGAGGAAGGAGAGGAAGGAAGCGGCGGCGGCGGAGGTAGTAAGGATACGGTCGAAATTAGCAGTGAGAACTCGGGAGCGGCAAGATCGGCGGCGGCGTCGGATGATGATTCTGATGGCGGTGGTGAGGATAACAAGGTTAATAAAAAGAAGAGAAAGAAGTATCACAGACATACTGCTGATCAAATTAGACAAATGGAGGCGTAAGTAGCTTTATTTATTCTTTTCAAATATATATGATTCATGATAATTCTAATTAATTATTTTTCTTACCACTGACCGGATTTATTAAATTCCACAACTATAGTTAGCTGATTTTATAGAACTAAAAAGTATTAATTTTGTAAAACTGATTAATTAACAACCGCATATTTTATGTACGCAACAAGATATTTAAAGTTGTAATGTTATATTTAAATATATCATACATACAATTAATGTATGCAAGATAATTTGTATTTAAAACTATTAATTTATAGTGCGTTGCATGTGTTTGTATATATTTATTGTATATGTTTGTATATATTTATTTGTGTAAACATAACTTTGTACTCCTCCCTCCATCCAAAAACGACGTTACGAATAGATGTACGAAATTCTGAAATTTGTATTTAACGACTAAATATAAACGAATGAATGGAACTGATACTCGTAGTTACTGAGCCAAACTAGGTAAAAGGAAAACACCATATAGAATATATACGGTAAGTTTGAATCAATTTATTGTGGTTTAATTACTTTCTCCTTCCGTCCCCCTTTTTTGTTAACTAAATTTCTATATTTAAAAAGGCCTGATCAATTAATGGAATGGAGGAAGTAATAGGTTTATGTGCATCAATGCATTTTCCACTCATCCACTCTCTCTCTCTCTCTCTCTCTCTCTCTCTCTCTCTATATATATATATATATATATATATCACCAAGCCCGTTTACTCATGCATGCATATGATATGATGATTGTAGAAGAAAAATTAACGTAGATGAATTGAGAGATGATGAAAATGCAGACTATTTAAAGAATCGCCCCATCCAGATGAGAAGCAAAGACAAGAACTCGGCAAGCAACTAGGCCTTCATCCTAGACAAGTCAAGTTTTGGTTTCAAAACCGTCGAACCCAAATCAAGGTACTTGCAACTTAATTACTAATACCACTATATACTTTTTATAACTGTGCTTGTTGTTTAACAAATTGCACCCCATAAAAATTAATGTACTTTCTTCAACAAGTTGTGAAAACTGCCGCTACTTAATTATGGTAAATGTGGTGTGACTGGTGCAGGCTATTCAGGAGCGGCATGAGAACTCACTGCTCAAGACAGAAATGGATAAGCTTCGTGACGAAAATAAGGCGTTGAGGGACACCATTAGCAACTCCACTTGTCCTGATTGCGGTGTTTCTACCTCTGCCAAGGATGTTTCTACCGCCACTCCTGAGGAACAACAGCTAAGGATTGAAAATGCAAGACTTAAATCCGAGGTTAAATTAATTTATTAATTTAAAGCTACTGTATATCTATAAGCATTTACACTTACCAAACAATTCTTTGGCTCCGCTTGATTTTATGAGAAAATGATCTATTTTCATGTGTTTAGTTGTTATGTTGAAAATGAGTAAAAATGTATAAATTGTATTTGAAGAGGTAAAAAAATAATCTGTTGAAAAGTTCAAAAAAACTATAGCAATATGGATATCTATTTATTTATCTTAAAAATTATGAATTATGATAATTTTTAAATATTTTTTGAATATATATTTCTAGAGTTATAAATATTTAAAACAAAATAAGAAAAAACAAAATCTCCAAAACGATAGAATCAACTAAAATTTTCTTAATCCATCTCACTCTTGGTACATATTCTGTCTTTGTTCTTTTTTGGAAAATATTTTCCCGGTTTCAAAATGAGAGATCGTTATCCCATTTTTCATATAAGTTTATTTTTGACATGAAATTATTTTCTTTGACTCAATTTTCATAAACAATCACACATCTTAAAACAATTTTCAAGAATTGGTTTCCCCTCTTTGTTACTAAACCATAATTCAATTAATTTTCAAAGAACATGTACGTCCTAGTTCATTGAATTCAGTCCTAGAGTTTCATATAAACGATCTATTCTATATATGACAACAATTAATAGATTGAAAAACTGCGCGGCGCTGTTGGAAATTACCCTTCTGGAACATCACCAACTAGCCCTTCCTGCTCCACTGGATATAACGACGACCAAGCCGAGAACAAGTGCTGTATAGATGTTCACAAAGGAAGTTTTGGGCTGGAGAAGTCGCGAATTACAGGGATTTGTAATGTAGCCACGGAAGAGGTGATAAAGATGGCAACTGCAGGTGAACCACTTTGGATCAGAAGCATTGAGACTGGGCGTGAGATACTTAATTATGACGAATACATGAAATACTTCTCTGCAGAGGAGCCCAAGGGCTCATCTATTGAGGCCTCAAGGGAGACTGGACTTGTCTTTATGGATTCCCCTACATTAGTTCAAAGTCTCATGGATGTAGTAAGTTTCAAGTAGTACATATATAATCACTATGCGCCTTTTATAATAACTAGTTTGAAACTACATCTCTAGCATGAACTTGATTTGGGATTATATCAATCAGCTTCTTTAATTTTACTTGCAGAATCAGTGGCAAGAATTGTTTCCTTGCTTGATCTCCAAGGCAACTACTGTTGAAGTAATCCACGGTGGGGGTGGGGAGGGTGCTGATAAAAATGGGGCCATTCAATTGGTATCCAAATAACTAACCAAACAATAATTTAGTTTTCCTTTCACAATATTAATGAAGTCTCGTGTTGGTTGAATACATTCAGAAATGAACATTGATCAGCACCAAAGTTGTAAACTCTCTCTTTGGGTGCAGATATTTGCAGAGCTGCAAATGCTCACCCCATTGGTGGCCACGAGACAAGTTTATTTTGTCCGATACTGCAAGCAATTGAATGCCGATACGTGGGCGGTTGTTGATGTCTCCGTTGACAAAGTTGAGCATAATATTGATGCTCCCTTAATCAAATGTCGAAAACGTCCATCAGGTTGCATCATTGAGGATAAGTCAAATGGTCACTGTAAGGTAAGTCATATGATGCATCTGAGTATCTTGTTTTCTTGCGAGCTTTTTAACTTTGGTTTTTGTTACGTAGTCCAAGTCTTTTGGACATCTATGTACTTTTGTGTGATTAAAAAAATAAAATAAAATAAAATTTGTGTTAGGAACAGTCATTAAACAAATGGAGACACATATTACGTTATAATACATTGATGATACATATATCTATGGCGAATTTAGGTGATATGTGTAGAGCATTTGGAATGCCAGAAAAGCACAGAACACACATTATACAGGACACTAGTGAATAGTGGCCTGGCCTTTGGTGCAAGGCGCTGGATGAAAACATTGCAGCTGCAGAGCGAGCGCCTTGTCTTCTTCATGGCAACTAATCTTCCTACAAAGGATTCAAGCGGTGAGACTGATATATTTCAACATTCACTTATTCATATTCAGTTATATACATATGTGTGTGTGCGTGTGAGTTTATCAACTTGACTGCTATCCTTGCGTTTCTAGGCGTCGCCACATTGGCCGGAAGGAAAAGCATATTAACATTGGCTCAAAGAATGACAAAGAACTTCTGTCGTGCTCTTGGAGCATCAAGCTGTCATACATGGAACAAGGCCCCAAGTAAAACGGGACATGACATACGGATAGCTTCTCGGAAGAACTCCAATGAGCCTGGAGAACCTCTTGGAATCATATTATGTGCAGTTTCTTCTGTATGGTTGTCTGTCTCTCACCATATTCTGTTCGACTTCTTGAGGGACGAATCCCGAAGGAATGAGGTACCTTTGCACCGTTCCGTTGATTTTTCTCAAAAAACAAAAAACATAAAATCACCCCGTCTAATTTCATGACCTCTATAATGTGTATTTCAGTGGGACATAATGTCAAACGGAGGTCCACTACAAACCATTGTGAACTTGGCTAAAGGGCAAGATCGAGGAAATGCAGTTACCATTCAAGTGAGTTATGTTGTCTCAAGTGAAAAAACTTCTAACAACTCTACTTCTATATGAGTATAGTCTTATTTGTTTCAACTTAAATTTTGAAAAAATTATAGATTCTGACAGCACAACAATAACGAAACTTATGCCTAGCTTATGTTATTTAAACCAATTCAGGAGATGAAACCCAATGAAAACAGCATGTGGATACTTCAGGATAGCTGCACGAACGCGTACGAATCGACTGTCGTTTATGCTCCAGTGGACATCACTGGCATGAGGTCTGTGATCACTGGGTGTGATTCTAGTGATGTTGCTATATTACCTTCAGGTTTCTGGATTGTTCCGGAAGGACTTGAATCGAGGGCTTTAGTGTTAACTTCAAGGCAAGAAGACAAAAACACAGACGGGGGATCTTTACTTACCATAGCCTTTCAAATCCTAGTAAGCAACTCCACAACAGGCAAACTTAGTGCGGAAGCTGTAGATTCTGTTACCAATCTAATATCGTGTACATTACACAATATCAAAACAGGCTTGCAATGTGAAAATGGATGAATCTTAACTTCTATCATTTCATTTGTTTCGATTTAAATTTTAGATAGTTATAGTGTAAATTGCATGTTGGATACTAGAATTTTTAAAATTTAAGCTGAAACAAAAGAAACATGCATATGGCTTCAATAAGTACACGCAGCATTATTTATTGCAAATATTATCGAATCCCGAATGACATGGGGTAGCTAGCTACCTAGTTAACTTCATCTTGAAAATATGATAATTCATATTCTCATATATACGGTAGCTCCACGTATCCAGTAATTTAAGATTTACTTTTGCAATTGTGAAGTTTTGTTACTGGAATGATCTATATGTTGTTACAGACTAATTAGTCTCGTTCGTCCCGACTTGGGATTATGCTTGTGTTTAAATACAGACCACCATTTGGTCATTTCGATAAATTGCATGTATTCTCTAATACTGTCGTCCCATAGAATTTTTTTATTAATTATAAAATCGTTGGTTTATATTAAGATGTACTAGAAAATGAAATATACTTCACTCGTTACAAATATATTATAATTTCTTTTTCAAGACTATTCGTAAAAAAGGATTCAACCGCGATCACTTATAGTCTCGTTTAAAAGTTTAGAGACACCTTCTGCCCTAACAATAAAAAAATAATTAATAATAATAATAATAATAGAATTGATATTGATAAATGTAAATTTTGAAATGCTGCAAAAATATTAATTTTAAAATTCAAATTCATCTCTGAACAAGTGTGAGAGTAGATAGAGCAAATAGAATTTTCCACCGCCTCGGTAAACACAACTGGTCAACTGGGGTATACAAGAAAATTCTTTGGAATCAATCATGTTGTGAGAATGTGAGGTAAGCTTGTGACGTCGATCTACAACTAGATTCAATGAATTTCAAGCATTGGAGAGTCAATAAATGCCCGTTGGTAGTAACAGAAGCTACAAACATGGAAAGAGTTTCTCTACAAGATCATGTTCAAAAGCTTCTAAGTAATGGGAACAATGATGATGGTTCTTCTGCTCTTCCTCCACCACCAGTAGGCTGTATTATCTCCAGACCCAGTGATCGGATGCTTGAAGCCAACCCTCAAGCTTACGAGCCGCGGCTCGTATCCATCGGACCATACTATCTTCATAAGGAGACTCTACTTCCAATGCTGCAACATAAACTTCGTATCTATTTACAGTTACTGCACGAGTTGTACGGATCCACCACCGACATTTATGATAACGATATCAAGATGACCGTTGACCGGTTGGTTGACACAGCTAAGAAGTGCTACCAGGATGATTATGTAATACACGACTCAAATTCAGCCGATTTTCCTTTGATGATGACCCTTGATGGTTGCTTCATCATCCACCTTTTCCGCTCTTATAATCGACTTAACACTAAAAAGGCAAAAATATCAAACACTTCTCTCAAATTTCGTACTGATTTAAAAATCATATCTCATCTTATGTTTTCTGTCGGTTACTGTGCATTTAATGCCACATAAAATCAATCCAAAAGAAATTACTGCATATAAGTGAATAAGCTGACAACATATGCATAGAGAGATATATAAGAGTGAAAAGATAGAGAATGTGATGGGTGATCTCGACAATTTTTCATAATTTACATGATCTTGAGAAGAGAACAAACTAGGTAGGGAGGCCAATGGTGAATAGTTTTAAGCTCTCACTTATTGTTGATCTGGCAGGAAAACAATGAGGACGACCCAATCTTTAGGACGCGGTGGATGCTGCCTGCACTTAGGGTGGATCTGGTCAAGCTTGGGAATCAATTGCCCTTTTTTGTACTCCAGGAACTTTACAATCTCATCATCAGAACTAGCTCGGCCTTGGAGGAACCTTCACTTACTGAACTTGCTGCCCATTTCTTTGCTCCGTTACATGGACCAGATCATCATCGTCATATGCCTGAAGTTGTAAATGCTCGTGGAAGTGGTGGTCACGCACATCTACTTGCACTATTACATTCAACATTCAGGCCGACATGCTATGATGATGCTTCCCTGTCCATCTCGGGCAATGCTGACGAATTGCAGCCCAACCATCACACCGGTTGCATGGGTAGTATCAAGGATCTCCAAGATCATGGAATCAAAATCCGGCCAGGACGTGGTCATATATTAGATATCAAGTTCCACCAAAAAGAGGACTTGCCCAAACTAGAAATACCACCCCTTTCTATCAACCAAAATATTGTTCCAGTTTTCCTAAATCTGGTAGCACATGAGCAAAACAATCGAAGCATACCGTCTCATTGGACATCTTACCTTGTCTTCCTACTTGGGCTTGTCAACTCGGCAGAAGATGTCCAGGTTCTCCGCAGCCTCGGGATTATCAATCCTGAGCTATCAACTGATGAACAAGTTGCCATGCTATTTAACTGTCTTGCCAAAGAGGTTACACATAATGGAGATAAGTCCTACCTATCTACAACCATTAAACTTATTAACATGCGCAAAAACAACAGGTTCCAGCATTGGAGGGCAACTCTTCGTCGTAAGTACTTTCCAGAACCATGGAGTGCAAGCCCATACCTACTTTCAGTCGTGGCTCTATACCTCACCGGGATGCAGATCGCTTTAGCTCTCCTTTCTTATAAGGGTTAAAAAAATCGTGTCATTGTACTTTTATTCCCATATTCTCATGCTTTTACTCTGTTATTGCAACCGCATCACCTGTCATCGGCATGATATTCCCGAATCATTTGGTATACACACAAAACATTCTTATAACTTGTTTTTATCCTCTATCTGGTGATTGCTATGATTCACAAATTAGGTCATAACAAATTATATAACATCTGAGAAAATAAATTACAATATCACAAATGGATACGCCTAAAACAGAAAGGGAAATTTCTCACTGACATTTTCTCATACACTATCTTCAAATTTTCGATTTTTATTTAAATTCTTGCCTACAGTAATACTCTTCATTTTTCTGTCCACGTGATCTGATCTATTCATTAAGATTCCGACAAACAAACCCCCACCCCACCCTCACCCTACCCCTACCCCCACCCCCACCCCCACCCCCAATCACTTGAGCAAATGACAAATACAATCAAGGAAAACACTTGGCTAGCTTAAACTTTAAATGGCTGAACAGAGGTCATTCCATTAATAAATTTCAAAATCATGATAATCATAATAACAAAGCATTCAAACACCACACGAGGTTAAAAGAAAACAACACAACTAGCACTTATACTTGCTGAGACTCCAATGGCAGTTCAAGCTGCTGAGCTGGAACATCCTTCTGCTTCGAGGTATTCCTCGGAGGGACCGGAATTGCAAGAAATGTCTTCGTCTTGCTGATGGGTCGGGTTTTCTCAAGCTGAACAAAATCTCCAACTTGAAATTGGTTATCCGGGTCGTGAGCTTGGTACTTCTTCTTCTTCCGGACTCTACGCTTGTATTTCGGGTGCGGAGCCAACCGGGTCACTTCCACGGACACAGTCTTGTCGTTTGTAGCACAAACGACTCGGCCCTGAAGAGATCTCATGGCTCGAATTGTTGGCAAGAAAGTGAGTGGACGAGAGTTTTGGGGTGGGAGAGAAGAAGAAGGGGGTTTCGAAAGGAGGGAAGCTGGTGAGGAAGAGCCATGGATGAATGAGGAGGTGAAACTGAGGGATTTGAATTGGGATAAAGGAAGTTGCAGAAGAGGTGAGCAGAGAGACATTTTTGTGTTATCCAACTCAAGGAAGTATTGGGAGGCTTATCGATATACGAGTTGGGTTTTGGAGAATTGAAGGGTTTTTGTTCTCTGCTTTTTGCCTAGGGCAATCTACACTGAGGTACATGCTTGATCTTGACACATAAGCTCTACCTGATTATAATGAAAAACTATAAACAATAATGGAAAGAATTAAACATTTAAGCTATGCAGGTGAGTTTTAAGATATATTTTTGCAAAAATTTATTCGAGTTTTAATATCGATAAATAAGATAAGAAAATAGAATAATATTTTATGTTTTTCCTTCTACAGAGTTTTTATTTCATGAAAACGAAAAAATAATAATAGAAAATTTAACCAATTTACTTGTCCAAACTTTCTATCTAATTAAAAATAGAGAGACAAATTTTATAACATAAGCCAATTTTTTCTCTAGTTATAATTATAACTCAATTAAATAGTAGTGAAAATAGTTTTAAAAATTATCACTAAAAATCCATTAATCTTTATGTTGGAACTTTTAAGACCTATGTACACTACCATTCACTTGTGAATTCCTAGATAAATTTATTAGGTTTCTTTAGGCAAAAATAATGATTTCCGAATTTTACATTTATTCGCACACGATAATTTTAAAGATATAGCAACTAAAGTTGGTTTTCATTATAGTGACTCTTTTCTCTGAGTTTTATCTTTTTTTCCAATTACATAACAAAATTTGGGTGAAGGAGAGATTCCAATATAGAGTCCGGACATATAACAAGTTTCTTTTCTCTGATTTTTTTTTTTTTTTTTTTTTTTTTTTTTTTTTGTACTTCGAGTGTCTATTCAGAAACAAGTTGAATTTGTTCCAAGTGATATCCTATCTCCTGCCCTATCATTTTTTAAATTGAATTTTAACTTTTCATTAAAATAATTAATATAAAGGACATGTCTTTATTATTATAAAATAAATTGGACAATAAATGAAAAGGAGGAGGAAACGTATAGCCTAATCCGAATTTGTAGTCCTACGTATAATTATTCTGAAGCTTAAATTGCAATAGTATTACTACGTACGGTAATAAGTTAGAGTAGACAGCTGCAATAGAATCCTCGATTTCACGGTTTTCCTTAAATAAAAATGAGCACACAATGTGTTTGAGGGAAGTCCTCTGAAAGGAAGAAAAAAAAACTCATGGTCAGCTTCAGACGGCGGTTCAAATTCCAGAAAT
>CM025784.1:49338143-49350022 GCA_014636745.2 Centella asiatica | reverse complement strand
CTAGTTACTAGTTCTTCATATCCACATTAGTATTGCACCCTTCGTCAGTCAAGTAATTTCCCTGATATTGAATCTATTTTAAAGTATTTTGTATTAAGCTTTGCATTTGTGGTAGATGCAACTTTAAAAAATTGAGCTAAAATGGGTAATAATAAGAGAGACTGACAAGACTATAATTCTTTCTGTAGTACAAGTTAAAATTGTTCTTTCAAATACTAAATGGTACTGAATATTTTCAGAACTGTATATCTGTCACTACGCGGTGTGTACAGAAAGGAAGAAACCTATGTACGCCTGCAAATGTACGTAGAAGTCCAAGCTTTCCATCTCTTTCTGCATTTCTGCTATTCAATCTCTTCCTCAGAATAAATCTGCTTCTATGATGAAACTCATTAGTCACGTGATGTTGGACTTCTTAACCCATATTTCTCAAGCTTCTCTATGTAGGAAATTTTCTTGTTTGTGATAATGTTGGGGAGTTTGCCTAGAATTTCTTTGGATGAATCTTCTTGCGAGTCTTTCTTCTGCTCTGCCTCGCCTTGATCCAAATTCCAACCCATGAAATCCGATAATGTCATTGAGGTGGGTGCCTGTTCGGTGTTGAGCCTCTCTAGCTCTTCTTTGGCATTTGGGAACTTCTGTGAACCTGTAACTATTGAGGTTTCTCTAAAAAAAAATCCTTTTTTTTCTGCTTTTGATGGATTTTGTGCAACATAATCTGCATGAAGCACATCTTCTATACGTGATATGACTTTAAAAGCCAAGCTTTCTAGAATTCTTGAATAGCTCTCAAGAACAGCATGTCCCACATCCTACCAGACCATGAAAGAAAATAGATATTATTATTGTTTATGCACAAAATCTATTATGGATATTAAATGCAAAAGAGCATTTTTTAAGAAATGTGAATGATGTACTTTGTATATTAGAGGTAAGATAAATACCTAGTGAAGTTAACTAGAAACTAGAAGATTTTCTTGAAGAAAGATGCATGGATCATGTATTCTTACTCTGTTGTATTCGATTTTACTAATGTCTAGTGAAGACTGAGGAATTCCAGGGAATCTGTGCTTCAGTATAAGTAGAATAGTCTCCAATCTTTCTTCAAATAATTCTCTCTTCTCTAAACTCACGGCTGAACCCCACGATGACTTCCCATCTTTAGCAATCATCTTCCTCCTCCAAATAACCATAGATGCCTCGATCCTATTTTTTAGGTCAAGGATCTTATGCTCTGATGATAAGTCCATTGTTGAAAGAAAAATGTCAGGATCAAAGTATTCCACTGTGATATTCTTATAGATCAAGTCTCCGAGGCTCGTCTTCCCATTCTACCATAAATTCGAAGTAAATATTAGCTGTGCTAATTCATATCTAATATGTCAAACGAAATTCTACAGAATGAGGGTTTCAGATTTATATTAGTACCTTAGGGAGAGATTCGATGTAATTCTCGGGGATCTCCATTTCAGTAATGATTTGAGCATTTATAGCCATGGCTGCTTTAAGTACTTGGTTTACAGAGTCCTTCTGAAATTGCAGCCATTTCCTTGTAACATCGGATAAACCATTTGGAGGAACCTTAGGGGTAGGTACCCACCATTTGTCATCATTTCTCTTGTTCTTCCCTTTTTCTGACTCGTCTGAGTTTTTTGACACGTAGGAAAATTCATTTTGATCTTTGAAGTTATCTAGGCAATCCTATTCATTTGAGAAGTAAAAGATTAGTTAATATATATAATGAAAGTCGATATCTAGCTTAGAAATGTTACAGTCATAAAGAAATTTCTTACAAGTAGCATCGCGTCAAGCTTGCGTAGAGCAGGTACGTTCATGTGAAGATCTGTTCTCTGTCTTGTTGTCATTACCTATTCAAATAAACCAAGGAATATTAGTTACTGTTACTGTTGTGTGTGTGTGTGTGTGTGTGTGTGTGTGAGAGAGAGAGAGAGAGAGAAAACCTCCATATTAATCCCATTATTGTTTTGTTTGGAAGGAACAAATTCTACAATGTGATCAGTAACAGATAAGAGCCAATCGATTTCTTTCCTCCAACTTGCTTTCCTCTCTGGTTGCATGGGCTCTAATCGTGCGATCTCACCAAAAATAGAAGCTGAAAAGTTTTTATAGGAGAAAAACTTAATCATACTGTGAAAACTGTTTTAACTTTCTTAGGATTTAGATAATATAAGCATCCATGGACAAGAATTATATGGAATCCCCCTCAAAACATAATATTTTTGTATCATTACCTATAATCTATTTTTGAAGTATCAGTGACAATATTTATATATTTGTACCTGCTAGGTTTGTTATGGCATTTGACAATGCCAAAGCAGATGAAACACCCTTCCCTCCACCAGACATATCCTCGCCTAAAAGTAGCTTCGAGAACCTTTCTTTGATCAATTCCATATCTGAGTATAGTTTTAACAACACGAAACTTAAATATCAATTATACGCGAAGACATTCTATGTAAGAAAATACTAGTTATTAAAAAGTATCATATCCGTACAAACAAAAATCAGCAATTTTATGATCCTTACTAGCTTCTTTTTCGAATAAGATTATATAACCAAAGATTACATTTTCTTAACAAGTTGGAACCTGTAATATGTACAATTTGTACATGTAACTCTAATATTAAAATGCATATAATAGCATGTTAAATTCACTAATCAAACAGGTAGGAAATCCAATAAACAAACAAGAGTTTCTCTCTGTCATTTATTCAACAATGATGAGTGCATGCAAGGAAAAAAAGAAACAGGACGGACATGCAAGCAGAGAGGTTGATTTAGAAAGAGTTCTACTCCACGCTGCAACACTTATCCCAATATTGAATCTCTACCATCAATACTATCTTGAGATTCATAACAGTCAAATCTCGAGTTGTATTCAATGATGAAAATTTAATGTCGCAATTTTTATTGTGATAAATGTTGTGCCAAATATATTTGATTTAGAAAGCTTGCCTGAGGATTGCCTTGGGTTTGCTGACCCTCCACCATTTCCGAGGCGCGACTTAATTTTGTCGTGCTGGTTTAGTGCAGTGCCTATTTCTTGTATAGGCTGATCGTTGAGAGGAGAAGAGGCATAACTTCTGACTCTTCTTTCATCCAAAGGTGACATTGGCTCGGTATTGCTTTCGAGCACCATGCTATGCACTTGTCTTCCTCCTCCATCTTCATTCATTCCTCGAAAATGATACAGCCTCGCCTTCAAACTTTCTTCTTCTTCCTCGAGTGCTCGAACCATCTTGTATTCGAGCAGAGAATTTCACAGAATGCAAGAGCAGTACCAACACGTTTGGTATGAGATAAAGAAAAAGATGGAGATATATATTATCTTTCTCTTTTGTTATCCCAAATGAAAGAAAGTTTATTGACAGAGGAAATCAATTTCCAAATGTGTTGAAAGTTTCTTTTCTGTTGTTCATGATTTTTTGACAGAAAGAATGAAGTAACTGACTGTTTCAGGATTATATGGACCTGTATTAGTTTTGTGCTTTTGGTCTATTGATGAACGTGGGGTGCATGTTTAAGAAAGAATCACACTACAAGTCAAACACGAATATTTCTACAAACAGTTGCCTTCATTTCTTCTATTTCTTTATTTTTTTTTAAATTTTATATAATTTTGGATGTTGGAGGTTTAGTCTAAATTAAAAGGAAATGGATGGTTTGTATTTCAACTTTGAAGGTCAAAGGCTGTTAACTGCCAGAGAAGACTTGTAATGACTAATACACTTTTTTTAAAATAAAATTTTAGCTACTTTGGAAAGTTGATTAATTTAGCTAAATTTAGATAGAACTTTTTTGTGAGAGTTGATGTCAACAGAATAAAACTATATTGGAATAAGACAATAGTTTCTATTCAAAATTTGGCTTATGTTCAAATTATTCAAAAAAATAAATAAATATACTACCATATATGTACTTATTTTCTGCACTCATATATATATTTTTTGGGTTACCATATAATAATTAGGCTGTTATGTAAAGATTTAAAGTTACAAATTTTCACTTACCATACCATAGAGAACAGTAAATTATACCTCCATTCTTGTACCGTTAAGGAAAAAATAAAATGATTTTTTTTTCTGTATTTGTACAACTCTTGTTACAAATATATGTTCTTGTCTTTAGCGTAATTTTTCAACATAAATTTTTAAAGAATATAATCGAATTTTAGTAACTCTTTATTTTATTTTATGGAGTAATGTTCTTTTTCCGTTATTAAGCGTAAAACGGAAGCTGACCGAATAACAGCAAATGCGTAGTACTCGTACGAAATTCATACATGGAGAGTAGTAAAATAGGAGTATGGATGACGTGTCCAATGTCCATCTATCTCCAAGACCAGCTCGCCGAACGCTACTCTCTTTTCAAATCCTGGGAACTTCCGGCTCCCTCCGACTCCGAATTTCTCCGGCCACAATCTCCGTCCATCCGAGCCTTGGTCGGTAACGGAGCGTACGGGGCCGACGCCGAGTTAATTGATTCGCTACCGAGTTTGGAGATCATTGCGAGTCACAGTGTCGGGTTGGACCAGATCGATTTGGTCAAGTGCAGAGAGAAGGGGATTAGGGTTACGTACACGCCTGATGTGTTGACGGATGAAGTTGCTGATCTCGCGATTGCGCTGCTATTGTCTACCTTGAGGAAGATTTGCCACTGCGATCGGTATGTGAGAAGCGGGTTGTGGAAGAAGAATGGGGACTTCATACTGACTGCAAAGGTTTCTTCAATTTTCCTTGTTCTTGTTCTTTTTGTGCTTTTCTTTACTGTAATGTGAGAATTTCTACTAGTAATTATGCATACCTATTATCTGATCTGCTTCATCGACAGATGCAAATCTGTAATAGGCCTTTGGCAATACTACTAACGTCATCAATCATCTTCTGTTGTTCACATTGATCAAGTTTTTAGGTGTTGGAGAACTGAAACTTCAGTTTTACTCGTCTTCTCGCCCATGATTCTCATCCGTTTAGAGCCCTGTCTATTTTTCTTGTTGCAGGTCAGTGGCAAACCAGTTGGCATACTAGGATTAGGAAGGATAGGATTAGCAATTGCAAAGCGAGCTGAGGCATTTGGCTGTCCAATCAGTTACTGTTCTAGATCCCAGAAGCCAGATTCAAATTACAAGTACTATCCAAATGTAATTGACTTGGCCTCCAACTGTCATATCCTTGTCGTTGCATGCGCACTAACAAATGAAACTCGTCATATCATCAACCGTGAAGTCATTGATGCATTAGGTCCAGAAGGTGTCCTCATCAACATTGGGAGAGGTGGTCATGTTGACGAACCTGAGTTGGTCTCCGCTCTTGTTGAAGGCCGGCTGGGTGGAGCTGGTCTTGATGTGTTTGAGCATGAACCTGAGGTTCCGGAGTTGCTATCTGAGCTTGATAATGTTGTCCTTTCACCTCACAGGGGAACTGCCACAGTAGAAACCCGTGAATCCATAGCTGATCTCATCATTCAAAACTTGGAGGCTCATTTTGCGGGCAAACCATTACTTACTCCGGTGCTTTGATTATTTTGCAAAAGGTATGCCAATTGAGGACATTGTGTTGTTGCTATATTTTTCCTCTAACCATTAGTGGTACGCCATTGCCTTGTAGTCACTAGTGATCGGTCTAAATTACCTTGTGCTAATTGTGGTTAGAGGGCATGTTTGATTACATTCTTCTCCTCAACTGAATACAAAGTGGCATATATGCACATAACCAGATTACTAGATTAGTCATAATAGATGTCCTGTTCACTGCTAATGTAGTGTATCTTCACTAAGGACATCAACAGACCCCAAGTTGTCTTGTTACTATCTTTAGGTTTGAGATAAATTATTGGCCTTACTTGTCTTTGCTAAACGTTGGTTTTGACTTGCCAAACTGCCAAATTGCCTGCAGCTTCCCAATAAAAGAAAATTCGTATATTTCACTGGAGACTGCCCATTCATGTTGCACTAGACTTTTAGCATACCAAACTGCTCCTTTGGTCGGACAGCCTATAATCTTGTTGCTTATTCTCTTTATGATGCTTATTGTTGGCGGAATGGATTGAAAGCTGGTCCCTGAAGCATGCTAGACTTCAACATGATTGCAGTTTTGCCCATATGGTATTGAATGCCATTCTTAAAAGGGGTCCTGCGAAAACATCACGAGCGACTATATTTGGGGAAAGACTACTTTATCTGCTAGTAAGCTTTGGGAGTATAACATCCATCTACAGACTCGATATTTTGTCCATAACCTGTCTAAGATAGTGTCAGTTGTAGCTCAGTGAAAAATCTTTCAGATATTTGATTTGGCACATCCAAAGATACTAATTGTTTTAAATTTCCTCCGGAATCTGATCCTTTGGGGGATGGATAACAATGCTAAGGAACTGATTCATGGTTGCGTTATTTTCCCCTGCAGGTATTATTGATTTAAAAAATAAATACAAGTGCTGAAGAGACTTCCAGGGTTTGGAAGAGAAAATTTGACTGATTGTGGAAAACTAAAAGGCTGCCCTTTCCGCGAAGCAGAACTACAAATGGCCCTGTTTGGGAATGATTTTTTATTATGACTTATAATGAGGTTTTTAATTTTAACTTAAAATCAGTTTTATGTGTTAGTGTTAAATCAAAAGTGGTTGACAAATTAAGTTAAAATCAATGATAAAAGTGTTTGGTTAATAATAACTTTTAAATTAAGTTGTATTGTTAAATTATCATTTTATATTTAAAGTGATATATTGAGCGTGGAGTTTTAAGAAAAGAAGAGGGATAAGAAGGTAATAATATTTAGTCAACTCAACTTATAGATTTTACTCAAAAACTAACTTTTTAGAAATAAACATTTCTTTACTTTTTGATTATGACTTTTAAGAATTTAAGTTAAAATTTAAGTCATTTTTACACACTCTAATATTAACTTATGAATTAAAAGTAATTTTAGACAAAAAAATAAGGGACTCTCAAACAGGCACAATATCTGACAGCGCCTCAGGATCATGAAAACAAAACCTGATATTTCAGTTTATCAACTGTCTGGTACTACTAGCAGGGACTGATAATGTAATTTCTAACATTCATTAGATATACTAATTTAGTTTCTTTTCCAATGTAATGTGAAAAATAAGAGCCCTGAAAAAAAAACTGAATTTAAGCTTCTCGAAAGCCAGTAAGCCACAATGTGTTAGCTACAAATAAGAAACGGTCGGTGGAAGAGAACCAGATTGAGTGTAGATCGTGACCTTGTCATGCATACCCAGAGATCTTTCTCCGAACACAGATGCATCCTTTTCAATTTTTTTGTTAATCACAGAAAAAATTCAAAATAAAATTAAAAGTAATTGCTTAAAATTGAAATTACTTTAACAACCATTAAAATCTTTTTGTGATAAGATGCTGTGATTTTTAATATTTATTATCCCTAAATCAATCAAAAGATGAAAGGTGCTTAATTGCAAGAGAAATTGACGGAAAGTGTTTTTTTCTTTTATGTTTGTATACACAAATAAATTTATTACAGAAATTCATAAATTAATAAAAATGAAATCGACACGTGAACTACTTTATTACTCTTTTTTTTTATTTAATCAATAAGATCCATACTTTTACAAATTTCTTTAATGAATTTATTTATGGGTAAAGTTTTTTTTTTTTACGATTATCACTTAAATTATAGACTAAAGTACGTATTGCCTTCTTAAGACCGAAACAGTCGATAGTCGCCAGTGCAAATTATGCGGTAGAGAATACACAGAATGGAGAAAATAAGCGTATTAATGACCTTCCCTATGTTCTCGTACCTGGAAGAAGAGCTCGACAGAAGATTCAAGCTCTTTCGGCTATGGAAGATTCCAGAATTTTCAAAAGAAATTGGATATGAAGTCCGAGCTGTCGTCGGAAACACATACATTGGAGCTGACGCCGAGCTGATGGAGTCGCTGCCCAGGTTAAAGATAGTGTCGACATTCAGTGTAGGTTTGGATAAGATCGATTTGGGGAAATGCCGGGAGAGAGGAATTAGGGTTACGAATACCCCGGACGTGCTTACCGACGACGTTGCTGATTTGGCTATTGGCCTTGTTTTAGCAACCCTCAGAAAAATTTCTGCTTTTGATAACTTTGCTAAAATAGGATTGTGGAAGAATTATGCCAATACTGATGTGCCATTAACTACCAAGGTTTTTTCTTTCTCCTGCCTTTTTTTTTCTTTTCCGTTTACTGTATACCCGTTCCGAAATAACTTATTATTGATTATTGACTTGAAATAGTTTTTTTTGATTGAACACAGAAGAAATCGGTGGTTGCCATGTTGTTGAGTGTAATAACCAGTGTAAATCAATTTTTGAGGATAAATGGAAATTAATGGGTGAGTGGAAATTGAAGGAAAACATATTTGAATGCTTCAAATTTAGTAAAAAGATGAAATAAAGGAAAGGAGGAAGGGGAGTGGAAGCAAATCGGTAGTAGAACTGGTTCCTTCCCCTAAACCAAGAAAAAGAAAGTTTTTTTCCCCCCATTTTTTGATTCTGACAGATTTCTGTATAAATATTTTATTTTTTTTCCTTTCAGTTTAGCGGCAAATCAGTTGGGATTGTTGGATTGGGAAGGATTGGTTCAGCCATCGCCAAGAGAGCTGTAGCATTTGGCTGCCCTATAAGTTACCACTCCAGATCTGAGAAACAAAATACCAATTACATATATTTCCCCAATATCATTGACTTGGCTGCTAATTGTGAAATCCTCATTGTTGCTTGTGCTCTCACGAATGAAACCCGTCACATTGTCAATCGGGAAGTCCTTGATGCATTGGGTCCACGGGGCATTCTCATCAATATTGGACGAGGGCCACATATCGATGAATCCGAACTTGTCTCTGCTCTGCTCGAAGGTCGATTGGGTGGAGCCGGACTTGATGTGTATGAGAATGAACCTGATGTACCTGAACAATTGTTTGGACTCAAAAATGTAGTTCTTCTGCCTCATGTTGGGAGCAGCACCATGGAGACCAGCAAAGCCATGGCAGACCTTGTGATTGCAAACTTGGAATCACATTTTACAGGCAACCCACTATTGACTCCAGTGTTGTAAACTGTGCAAGTGCATAGAAAAGGTCTTGATAACCTGAAAGGTTCTTTCTTGAAATTGTTTTAGTTTTAGATATGGTTTTTGAGGATATTATGTTGTTTGGAATTATAGTATGAAAACTGAAAAGTTCTCAACATTTATCTAAGCATTGGTATAGATTTTTACTTGCATCTGAATGTTTTTTGGTTTCTCGTCAAATTCATTTTTTTTTTAATTAAACCCAGATTTTGTTCACGAAGCAATGAAGATATGTACTTCAAGTTCCTCAATATCACCATGTTTAGATTGCATCCAACTGCAGGTAAACCCGCACGTATTGCTAGAAGAGAGGAAAGAGATGAATGGAGTGTTGGAAAAAATAATATATTCGAAATGGCTTAAATAAATCAAATACAGTTTAAACACGTTTTTCTTAAAAGCGTTTAGTCCCCTCACGTGGTCGCTTTGCACCCCTGCGCACACGCGTGGAGGATGGAGCATAATATAACCACTCAATTTGACTAGTTAGCTTGCTTTCCCATATAAAAGGTAAGCAACCCTTCCAAATTTCAATGTTGGACAAAGTTCCATTTACTTAACTCATCTTTGCATCTTCTATTTCAAATGAAAAATAATTCTCATTCAAATTCTCATTAACTTCCAACATGGAGATTGACATGAAATAAAATTACAATCATGAATGGTTAAAAAAAATCTCGTAAATAATATCTTTGATCATTCATGAATTTCCTGTTTTTTTATTTCACTTTCTCCATCCCTGCTTGAGTTTTACGTTTATTATCTCATTCATACTGACTCATTGTGTATTGATCTCTGCCCAGCAAGAGACTGATTACTTACCTTCCCACCCTCAAATTCTCCATAAATTGTTTTTCAAGATATTCCTATGATTAAATATGGTCAAAGAAAATCTATTTTAGAAGATGGAATCTATTCATTGTATATTTTGCTAATGTTTCTGTTCGAGAAATTGATATTGTTAATGCTGTCATGGTCCATTGCAATCGAACATCTGTACTGCATAATCCCTTGATTGTGACTTAGTTGAGTCACTGATTATTCTTCTAGTAATATTTGTGCTTAATGTAGTTGATGGTCCTGAAGGGTTTAAAAATAATGCTACTTTACCACTTTCTTGCTTATATATTTGTGACTAAGACCACAGGATTTTCAATTTGTAGTATGTCATGGTCCATCCCCAAGGATACACGTCCTTTTTCTATTTCTGCTTTATAGATGATCTATATTCCATGTAGTAAATGCAGTTTCTTACTGCAAACTGTGTGCATATTTTCTTTATTAAGGACTACATATTTTCGTACTGGATCAAATTATCAGTTAAGGCTGAATTAGGTTATGTTATCTAAGAATCCTACTCAAATTTATTGGGAGATCAAGGGACAAAAGTAGAGCAGAATACAAGATAATGGAATGCAATTTATACATTCAAACTACATAAGAGGACATGTAAAAAGCTCCTCTATCGCATTACAAAGGTCATCTACCTTACTATGTAGCTCAGCTAAAGGACAGGAATGAGTAGACAACCTAATAAAACTGAAGATGCACGTCTTTTCTTTCATCTTTATCATTTGACATCCTTCTCTGTTCTGCAATCGGATGGTTGCTCATTATGGAGGGGAAGAAGAAGCAGCCCCTTTGAAGATGAGGAAGTTGAGAGTCTCGAGGGTGAAATAGATGAAAGTTCCTGTAGTATGAGTGAAGAAACACCCAAAGTTTGAACCCACAACGCACTGCCATCCATTCCCATATCTCTTGTCGAACTCCTGTCAATCATAAAATTTCAGGAATTAGAAAGTCCATTTGATAGATATAGGCAGCTATATATACATGTGTGTTTGTGTGTGCTCGCGTGTATACTGCATATCCTGTGTACTTTTTTGATGTGGGCAGCCACAGATTTGCAGTCAAGAACATCATAAAGATCCAGAGCTTGAGAAGCAGAGGCCATGGCTTGGATCTGCATTTTCAGAGGCATATCTGTGTCCTCTATCAAAGCCTTCCCTTCCAACATCTTTCTCTTTTACACTCCTTCACTTGGTTTGTATTTTGCTATATTATCCAAAAGCAAGCTCTTTCTTATGTTGAAAACTAGAAAGTTAAACCCAAGAAGCAAAAAAAATATACCAGACCACCTCCATTTAAACTTCTTGTTTTCTTGATTCAAAGGTAGATGGAAGTTTCAAGATTGACAGAGCAGAGTCATCCTCGTCCAAATGTAAAGGAACCATTTGATGTGTATTCTTATGATGGCACGTCTCCCTAACTTGTCTGTCCTTTTCTTTTTCCTCACTTTAAGGACTTTTTTAACCTTATTACAGCATCTCTTTTGTAAGGTTGTAAACGGCTCTCACCATCTCTTAACTCTTTCTATCAAAATTGCTCAAGTGGATAACGATCTTTGTGATTTGGGGATAAAGCTGATGAGGTCCAAAATCATCCCTTTGAGTTTTATGGATTTTAGTGCCAAAACTGCAGTTTGAGCAGCTGTCATAAAAGTTACTCCTATCAATTTTCAAATTCAAGTGGACCACTCTTTACATAATCAAACGAAGAAAATATATAGTACTCCAACATTCTAATTTTGTCCTACATTTATGAAGTTTTAGAATTTTGTTTGAATTTAATTGGTTGAGTGATATAATGGTTGCAGTTTCCAATTACTCAAATATTTCAACAATGTAAAATCTTTATATGCGACATTTTAATATATTCACCACACAATTTAAACTCTAAATTTTTTAGAATTCTTGTACCTGTGATTTGCTTG
>CM025784.1:49177518-49338133 GCA_014636745.2 Centella asiatica | reverse complement strand
TAAATTTGGACTTTGAAGAGACCAACCTTATCACATCCTTGACATTTGATATAGATAATGATTAAAATTGAAGATACAACATTAATTTAATATAAGGTTGTGAAAGTACTCCTGTTGCACCCGGTAGTTGCCTAAAGACCTCTTTCTTGTTCTAAGGAAAAATATCTAAAGCAGTGCCAAGATATTTTGCCTCAAAACATAAAATGCTTTTATTCTACACACAACAACAATATTCTAGTAAAGCTAACAGGACTTATATTTTACTCCAAGAATTTTTCTGCATAGAAGTTACGAATAAAATTAGTACTACATGATATAGCACACTTTTTTCCGTAACATGTCGCTATGCCAATTAAGAACTGGCGTCAATCTTTCTTGATACTTGATAGATATTATATACGCGATTCACTTTTCGTTCGCTTTATTTGGTCCCAAATCTGAAAGAAAAAAAAAATTGTGTAGCGTTGATCACCAGCATATTTTTGACAGGCAAAACTCTTGTTAAGTGCGACTTCTATGCCAATTATTTAAAGTGATAAAACACTTTTACCGATTTAATACTTAAAATAAAAGCTCTTCTCCATGTTTTTTTAATTAATAAACTAAGTGGAGAGAGGTAGTGATGCAAACGATAATTGAGCCAGCAAATGACGTATTAGGTTGGTGGGATAAGGATAACGCACCCAAGTTGGCTAACTTGGTTAGAAATTTATTGTTTTCACTTTTCTTTTTCTTTTTTTCAAATAAAAATCTTATTTTAGATGCATCAAATACTAATAATTCGCATATCAAAGATTATAGTTATGTGTATATATAACAAAAATGGGTGCAAATATAATAATTACCACGGAGTATATTAAAACTTTCAATTCGGACGGCTTCTTTAGGTTATTTGTAATAATTTTATGCTTCTTTGTACAGTACAAATTTGTAGGTGTTAGCATATTTAATTTTAGAGCAAAAAATTAAAACTGGAAAGAGCCAGGGAAGATGAAATTAGAATAAATCCACAACATGTTGCTGTTAAAAATTGTTACTATTATATAGGAGTAAAAAGCTCCCAATATATATTTTCATAATTTTTTTTTTATAATTGGTGTGTCAGAAAAGAAGAATCGGCAATGAATAGGAGTGTCTATATAATTACCATAATCAACCTCAATACAAAGATATTATACTACTCATAGTAGGTGACCCCAAATTAGCAAGAATCGAAACAAAGATTAGGTCCCCTGTCAAATCCCACCCTCTCTAGTCTCCCGTTTATTAATTGATCGATCAGTAGCATTATTCTAAGTTATTATGGCATTTAATAGATCGAAGAAAAGTAGTTAATTTATCTTAATTCTATAGAATGCCAGCACATTTTCCTTTTCCTTTTTTTCTTTTTTTGTTATAAAAAGATTGTCTTATAATATGTGATATATCACTTGCCTTTTTGAAAACTAAGAAAACTCTAACTCGCCGACTTCTTTAAAATTTATAATAAGACTCAAACTCTTAATTTAGTGAATACAAACGGAATCAACATTCATTAGTAACTAGGATATTTATGTATCTTTCTTTTTATTCTCTCATTTTCATTTCTCCTTCTTTTTTCTTGCTACGGTCTATGTTATCTAATATTGATTTCTTCTATTTTTTTCTTTGTTCTTTTCATTATTCAATTATTTTCTATCCCCCTCATCTAATATTTATTTAATCTTGACATATCAATTCACATTTACATCAAGTTTGTGAAGATGTTTTATTGTATCAGGTGGTCTTTACTCTCTATATTTTATAATCTCATTATGCAATAATTATCTTCAACTATATTACATGCTCTTTACAAAACATAATCAAATTTGATATCAACAAATTCAAAATAGAAACTCCATATTAATTTCTACATTTGAACAGAAAACTGATTTTAGATTTAAATTTTCATGTACTTTAAAATCTTAAGAATAAGATTCTATGTGAATTTAGGTTAATAACGAGAAAAATAAACAAATATTTTTTTAACACCAGAAATATACTGAAAATTTATTATTTCAATAACATTGAAAATTTATTATTTCAACAGGTGAAAGCTGCCGACACTGAGATTCTAGGTTGGTTCGGGAGCAGGCTAGGCTTTAGGTTCGGCAACTGTTGTTGGTCGTGGCTGCTTCTGCCTTTTCCAAGGCTTTTGCTCGTCCAAACAAAACCAAACCCACCTCCATTAGCACTGACACGCACTTCACTCGGCTAGAGTTCTTGGAATCATATTCATTCTTTCCTCTTCTCCACTTCATTTCAAGAACAAGAACTCAATTGTAAACCTCGTGTATTTCTTCTGATTTTCTTGTTTCTGGGTCATCTTCAGTACCCTGTTTCAGCTTCACTTCTCATGCTATCTTCAATTCCTCACCAAGAAACGAAAAGGGTACTTCAATTTCATCTCCTACAATGAAAACCCACTAGTTTAAAGTTGTTGGGTAACATTAAATTCTCAGAATTTCGATTGTTGAACTTGAATTCTCAAAATTCTAGTTGTGTTGTGGTGATTCTTGTTGTTAAGGTTCTTGAAAGATGTTGCACACAAAATCAGAATCTGATGTAACAAGCTTAGCTCCATCATCACCAAGATCACCAAAGAGACCAGTGTACTTTGTGCAGAGCCCTTCAAGGGATTCTCATGATGGGGATAAATCCTCATCAATGCAGCCAACTCCCAATTTTAATAGCCCCATGGAATCCCCTTCACACCCTTCCTTTGGCCGGCACTCTAGGAACTCATCATCTAGTCGATTTTCGGGGATATTCCGGTCGGCTTCGGGGCGAAAAGGGGGAAGGAAAAGGAATGATAAGGGGTGGCCTGAGTGTAATGTCATTATAGAAGAGGGAGATTATGATGATGAACGTGGTTTTACAAGGAGGTTTCAAGCTTTGATTGCTCTGCTTTGTTTCTTTATTCTGTTTACTGTGTTTTGCCTCATTATATGGGGTGCAGCTAGGCCTTTCAAAGCTGAGATTTCTATGAAGGTATATATGATTGTCTTCTACTTTTTTATAATAATAGTGATTAACTTGCTAAAATTAAGGAAACATTAGATTGGGATAGAAAGGTTAGATTATGAGGATTGTAGGATTGCTACACTTGCATTTTAGCAGTCATACTAAGATAAAACTAGAGGGTACATATTAGAATAGATCTCTTATGAAAGAACTACAAAAATTACAATATTGTTGTTCTTCTACTGAGTTGCTAACTCTTTGAAGGCCAAATTTCAACTTCACTGTTCTTTTTTCTTCATTTTACTCCATTATGCTTTTCCGTAGGTATTCAAGGGAAACATTAAATGTGAGATTCTCCAATATGTTGGATATGAATGTGTGGCAGAAGTTGTTGAACCTTGATAATCTACAGATTCTCTGGAAATTTTACTTGCTAGTGAAAGAAGATCTCAAGCATTTGATACCATTTCCATTTCGACCCTTCTTTGTCTTGCTGACCAATTACCATTTTGCTTTTCCATTCCCTTTGCATGCTTTCAAGTTTCTATCTTTCTACTTCTTGAGCTCTCTGATGTGGAGTATATTTTAGTATCAAACATAACATTTTTTTAGTTGATCAGGGTCCTTGTAATCTTGACTTTAACTATTCGTAATCTTCTCCTAGTTCCTAGTATATTTATTTCACTCCAAACAGTTGAGATATAGTCATCATCCGCTCCTTGGTTATTGTCAACCAACTTGATGTGCACTTCTTATGAATTGTAAATGCATTGGAACTTTAACATAGTGAGACTCTCCTCTCTCTGTTTCTGTCTTTTCTTGCATGACCAGTTTTGATTCAATTATTGTATTAAGGTATCTTCTTATTGTTTCAGAGCTTGGCCGTTGGCAACCTCTATATAGGTACGGGTGCGGACTTCACAGGGGTCCCTACGAAGATGATAACAATGAATGGCACATTGAGGTTGAGCGTATACAATCCTGCTACATTCTTTGGCATTCATGTCAGATCCAAACCCGTTAATCTCAACTATGCAGACATCGTTGTTGCAACTGGTCAGGTGAGATGACTCTTACGATTTCCTTGTATTAATTACTCCATATTGATTTGTTTGGGTTGGAAATTAGGTTAGTGACAGTATCAATGCAACACTATTTTATTTTAATCTCTTTTTGACATTTACCGGGATGGGATAGGATATACTGGTCTCTCCAAAAACAAAAGTGATCCTGTACCGAAAAACCGGTATGAACCAGTAAATAGTACAATAACTTACCATACTGTTCAAATATGTACCACCGCTCTGGTACAGAATTGGACTGATATGGGAAAAAGTCGGTTATCCCATTATTTTGAACACCTCTAAATGACCATTACTGGCTTCAGACCACAAGGCCAAACAGTAATGCAGCTTGCTTTGATACATAACTAGAGGTAGTATTGTATAACACTAAAAAAAAAAAAAAGGAAGAGAACTCAGGGTTGAACCGTCTTAATCACTACTAAGAAAATTTCCTCAGAAAAGAACCGTCTCACTCCCATATTAAAGCATATATTATTTCACATGACCGCAGTTGAAGAAATATTTTCAGCCAAGGAAGAGTCATCGGACTGTATTAATCAACTTGGAAGCATTTAAGGTCCCATTGTATGGGGCTGGATCTGGTTTAATTGCTTCGGACAATGGTGCTTATCAAGTTCCATTGGTACTAGAGATTGAGATTCGGTCACAAGGACTTGTGGTAGGGAAGTTGGTGAGGACAAGGCATCATATTCATATTTCATGCTCTGTGGTCGTCAACTCTACCAGCACCAAACCTATAAAATTCAAGAAGGATTCATGCACTTATGGCTGATCATATTAAGTGCTGGGCCCGCTGGTCATGTCTTGCTGCCATAACATCCAGGGCCTGCAGTATGTTACTACTACCTTGTATTTTTAAAATTACTTTTTGATAAACTTGGTGAGAATACTCTACACCCGAAAAGGCTGTGAATTGTTGTTTTGAATTTTTATTTTTCAGGGAAACTAATGTGAATGGTTTATGTTTATACGCATTGCTTTCATATAAGTTAAAAGGTTTGTGGAAATAAATGTAAGAAATGAAGTTTGTTCGTTCCATGGACATATCTATAATACACTACTTCGAGTTTTATAATGCACAACGTGTTCATCATTCAATCAAAAGAAAATGAGTCCTACTATGCAATTTCCGTTGGACCCATTTTGTTCGATGTACAGTCAACAAATTGTCAAAAGTGAAAGCAATAAAAGGAGGATAGATTTCAGAGGTAAAAGTACAAAGAGTGACCATTTTTACTTGCTGAAACTTGAAATATCGTTAAGTACGCTTTCTGCGATTGGAGATAAGTACAGTGTAATTGGGTTCTGTAAGTAAGATTCAGAAGGACAGAAATTCAACAACTCAAGCAAAAACTTGACTAGAAAGATGAAAACAACCGATTACAGCCTAAAGACAAAAAAAGAAACTTTAACAAACATTTTGTTGATTTATTCACAAACAGCAATATAACCTTATGCAATCTCTGTTTCATTATCATCATCATTCAATTTGTCATGCTGCTTTCATCCAGCATTTCGATTGCTTCCCATCAAAACTCACAAATGGAGAAATTATCCTTAGCTTGAAGAACTCCAAATACTAAATAGTTCATATACTTGATTGAAATAAGAAGACTAATCTTGAGGCACACATTCTAATTTTATATTAGACACCGTACAAGAACATGCATGGTTTTGGCAATTCATAAAAATAAAACTACACTGAAGTGTAAACACTGGAGCATAACTAGAACGAGGAGTTTAGATTAAAAAATCATCTAACTCCCCAATCAAACTATACTCTGAAGTGTAAACAATGGGGCATAACTAGAACGAGGAGTTTAGATTATAAAATCATCCAACTCCCCTATCAAACTTGTCAACCATAAAATTATTTACATAAAAATAGACTAATGAATCAGCGCAATCTAGATAAGTTACTCATCTGTACGGACTTTCATCACTAGAGACAGATGGATACTGGTTAAACTTACTATTGGAACTATTAGAGTTTGAAGTCAGAATTTCATATGCCATCTTTCTCAGGTTGGCTGCATCTTGCGCCATACTATCGTAATCTGAGCTTCCAAAAGAATCACCAGAAACAGTACTTTTCCCAAATTCAACATCCTCCTGTTTTAATTCGTATAATGGCATTTTTCCTTCCAAAGCTTGGACTATCTGCAGCAAAAAAAATTGCTCAGCATCATAAAGATTCATATCTTTTGTACTTAAACAATGTGTGTTATTTGAAGCTGTTGCAATATATTTTAGTTGTAATAAGAGCTAATCTCCCAAACAAAAGTATTGACAGAAACTTAGTTGTTATATTTTAATCATGATATTGCAGCACTTGTGTAAGACGTTGGCATAGTATCTGAACCATTGGAGGCCGAAGTCGAGCCTTTTGGCTAACACAAGCCGCAGCACAAGTAACCATACGCAACATCTCAGTTGAATCATAATCCTTTTGCAAGGGTGAAAAGCACAAGTCCAAAATCTGCTACCTGAAACAGGACCCGCATACATGTGACATAAGCATAAGATGGTACAACCTACAAACAGCAGTTTTCAAGCTGAAAACGTTCTTCATTATCCTCTCTGAAATCCAAAGTTGACTCTTGGAGATTTTTCTTTTAGCTTTATAAACATTTGGTGTGCTCTGGGCTCCATGTGCATAGGAGATGATAAATGACCACCATATTACATAGTGATCGAAGGCACAATGTCTAACACTTGATTATGTTCTTGGATGTTTGGATGGCAAGTCAAGCTGGTGAGAAGGGAATTCAAATCGCAGAATTTTATCTACAATCCTGAACTCAACTTCTGTTCATTGCCAGCTGAGTTCGACGGTACTGATTGCAAAGAGAATATGCAGAATTGCTAAAACAAAATACATAAGCCAACTCATCTGCATCTACAAGACTACAACACATTTTTGACTCTTCTTTATAAATACTTGCGTACACATGACTTGAACTTACCTTTGGCTCAAAATTATTATCAAGAAGGATATTGGCAGCCTTGTTATCACGGTGGATGATCTTGGGCTCACCTATAGATATGCACCATGGTTCAATTTCAAAAGTAATAGTTTACAGTTGCAGGAAACAATTATATGCACAGAAAACTCACAATCCTCGCGCAAATAGGCCAATCCTTTTGCAGATCCTATAGCAACTTTCATCCTAGTTGTCCAGTTCAGAGGAGCCCAGTTTGAAGGAGCAGGTTGCCCTTTTTTCCATGCAATATTTGCAGTGGTACATCACACCTATGCTGCAGCTTTGGGCAAAACATAAAAGATTGCATTCAAGCATCTCTATTGATACCCAAGTACAGGAACAAGAGGTAATCAAAATGTAAATAAATGTAATTTCATCTTATTATGGTTCATATCCTTTTTTCTGCAACCAATATTAAGGCCGTCATAAGGCAAGTCTATAAACTTCTTTTTGGATAGATATCCGTCCTATAATAACAACTGACATAAAATATAGTGCCTCATTGAAACAAAATCATGAAAAGCATATTTTCGATATATCATGTATCACCAAGATTATATGAGATGTTAAGTGATAAAATGCCTTAAAAAATGACAGTTCAGAAACACACATAATCTCATGTGTTGATAGAGAGAGAGATAGAGAGAAAACATTATGCAATTGCATGCAGGAAGCAATACCAAGTTGCCCCGGAAAAAGGAGACAATACTAAGACAAATACCTAGGGAAATCATATGATAAAATATATTCCACTTTTCATCTTCTCAGTTTATAATATGGAGACTTCCCTTGTCGCCCCAACTGAAGTTCCCATATACAACTGCTTGTTAGTTATAATTAATGCAAAATAAATATTTTTAACAAAAGGAAAAACAATTCTAAATTACCATTTTTATATCACAATATTGTCATGAATAAATCATGCTAACTAGCATGTTAATAAAGAATTTTATAAGTTAATGTAACTGACTTCAAGGCTCACCGTGTAAATGGAAGTCTAAGGTCTTGTTTGGAACAAAATCATAAATGAGCAGTCTCTGAGCACCTGTGCTGCAGTAGCCAATCAAGGAGACAAGATGCTTGTGATGAATACGGCTAACTGTCTCAACCTCGGCCTGAAACTCACGCTCACCCTGTCCACTTCCCATTTTCAACTTCTTCACAGCTATTTCTTTACCATTGGAAAGAATACCTTTATAGACATATCCAAAACCACCTTCACCGAGAAGATTAGAAGTGGAGAAACCATTAGTCGCCAATTGTAATTCCTCGTATGTAAACGTATTGTTTGAGAAACCAGGATTTAAATAAAATTGCTCAGAAAACTTGTCTGAGCTCAAACTTCTAGTCGTTGAATGGAGTCGCAAGGAGGTGAGCGAAGCAACTGACAAATATCTCCTATTGCATGTTAACCTGCCCGGTTTTGGTGGTAGTCGATCACTCTGTCGCCACTGAGGTAGACTACCAACATAATCCTCTGGTAATAACAAACTTACGACCCTCAGAAAATAAACATCAAGTACATGTTCCAGCGTCATAAAAAAGTACTTGTTAACAATCTCGATTCATTTTAATCAGAACAAAGAAAAATTAACCGATTCCATAGGCTAAAAACTAGAATATAACAAGTATGGAACAAAAGAATAAATTGGCAATAGATCGGACTGAAGGATCATAAAAAAATTGCAGATAATTAACTAAGCAATAGGCACATACTTGGAGAACAAACAACCGGCCGGAGCAGAAGAAACTCTAGTAAACAGTAACTCCACACTCCACCGCCACCCCACCCCGACCACGCACATTACAAGTTACACAGTATATATAATCGCCATAAGTATATAATCACGTACCGTCGTGTTTCTGTGATGACGATTTACGCAGGGTCGCCAACGAAATCTTCTTCGGACGCTTATACCAAATGGCTGTCATAAGAAGTACGAGAAAAACGGCAAATCCAATTCCGGCGGGAATCAGTGTGTTTCTCTTGTGACGTGGTCCCGGTGGCCGCGAGATTACCCACGGCGGCAACATAGATTTGGGCTGCGTAGTGGCTGCCGAGAGATTCATTATTGTCAAAAAAATGTGGTGTTGGTGTAGTGACTGGGATTTGGGCATTTGCCCCTCTGGCCCCTAAGCTATATACTTGGCGGATATGAATAAGATCAATGTTTTGAAAATCCAGCTGATTTTGGGGAAGAAAGATCTTTCACACAATCTTTTCTATAATATATGATTATATGAAATGAAATAACTTCTCAAACTCATTATGGTATATTTTAAATACCAACTAAATATGTTCAAGTGAATTACAATTCTAATTAATACTCCGTATATAACTAGTATGTAGAAGCTCATGACGGGTAAATCCTAAGACAATAATTTATTAACTATCTGATACATATTAATGACGCTTAACTACTTTTGTCATATAGTTTTATGCGTCATTTAATACATCTAAGATATGATAAATAATTTAATAAGAATATAATAATAAAGAATAATATTATGAAAAAAAATTATTTAAAAAATTTAGCATACACTAAATTTCATATAAAATCATATGTTTTACGGTGTGTTTGTCAATTTTTTTGAACAAAGATAGTATATAATAAAGTAAAATTAACAGAATATCACACTATCACATAATGAATTAGTAAACAAAAAATTCAAATTAATTTGACGAAATGTATGTACATATTTATGGATAAAAAGTTACAAAAGAATATCAATAAAAAACAAATTTGACTAATAAGATAAACTCTTATATTCCCAAAATATGATCTTGATAACTTCTATAAATTTTAATCTATCGATTTTATAATTCAGTCGGGAAGAAATACTTAACAAGTATAATGAAATTGAGGGAAAAGTAGAAATGAGTTGCAAATCTTATGTATACAAGGCTTTTTAAATTTTCAATATTATCGATAAAATTTTCAAAAATACTGAATATCTTATGTATAATTGTATACGGAGCTTTTCAAAAATCAGCAAGTATTAGATTTTATTTTCAATATAATAAATTTTAAAAAGTTGTTTTCCCCCCTTCAAAGTAATGTTTTTTTTTTTCAAAAATTGTATATAGTCGAAAAAATAAGCACATGAAGTTTTGAACTCCTCCCTACTAAACTAAAAGTAATTGCGGGATTTTTCTATTTTTCCCGCCAAGAGGAGTGATATAATTTCAGTCTCTTTAAAGCGCGGCAAAGCTTTTTGTAGAGAGAGAGAGAGTATACTGAAGTAGGGTGAAAAAAGAGAGAAGAAGAAGAAGATGGTGAATCCACAATTCGAGGCATTTCCATATAAACCCTACCCGATTCAGATTGATTTCATGAACTCCCTTTACAATTCTATTGATAAAGGAGGCATCGCTATGCTCGAAAGCCCCACTGGTATATCCTTCTCGTTTTGCTCAATCTGAACCGTAAATTAGTTTACTTTTATGAGTGTCAAGTGTTATATGCCTCGCTATTAGTTTAAATGTTTATACTGTTTGTGATTGCTAATCTGCAATTTTACTTGTCTCGTTATTGCAGGGACCGGAAAAACCCTAAGCATCATTTGCAGTGCTTTGCAATGGCTTGTTGATTGGAAGGAAGGTAGAAGGATTGAAGTTGCAGTTGATTCGAATTGTAATCGAACAACTGGGGATCAATCTGGTTCTGATGATGAACCTGATTGGATGAAACTTTTTGTGGCGAACAAGGAAAATGAAGCACCAGAGAAGAAAGTGAAGGAAAAGAAAAAATTAGGGTTTAGACCGAAGAAGTCTGGTAAGAAGAAAAACGAGGAAAGTTTTAAAGAGATCATCAATTATATGGGGGAGGAGGACCAAAAGAAGAAGAGTTTGAGGGCAAAAACTGAAGTGGATTTGGAAGATGAGGAGTTTTTGGTTGAAGAATATGAGAGTGAAGAGCAGGAAACTGGGCTGTCAAAGCGGAAGGTGGAAAATGTTTCCATTAGTTCATCAAGTGATGAGGAGGCAGAAGAAGAGGATGAGGCTGCTATGAAGATTTACTTTTGTAGTAGGACACACTCGCAGTTATCGCAGTTTGTGAAGGAGTTAAGGAAGACTGAGTTTGCTTGTACACTGAATGTTGTTAGCTTGGGTTCTAGGAAGAACTTGTGTATAAATGAAGGTACATAATCATATTTTGGAATTATTGAAGTTTTGTCTCGGGTGTATTCATATTTGGGCTACAAATCTATGTTTTACTAATTTGAATGTCCCATTACGTGTTCTATGTCATTGTTCTGGGCATTGCTTCAGACGTGTTGAAGCTTGGGAATCCTTCTCGCATCAATGAGAGATGTTTGGAACTTCAAAAGAACAACAAACGTGATGTTTCTAAAATGAAGGTACTGAAGATCGTTTGCTTCTTTGTTTGGTTTACCTACCTTTACTAATCTGACGAGGAAAAGCATTCTTAGATGTCAGTGACATCAGTCTGTGCAATACATTCAACATTTGAAGTGCAAGTGTTAACAGAAGAGCATTATGCCAAAGCAAAACCTTGGATTACCGGAATCAGATATTACATCAGATCACAAAGAAGTAATCCCATATCATGAAATAGTTGTAATGGCATAACATGCTTCAAACCTATTAGTAATACAATGCCTAGCTAAAATGTATCTCAACCTGATCGCGTAACCATGCCTTTTCATCTTCCTGTCAGTGCCATATTTAATTTGAGAGCCTCCTTCATATAACTGTCCTTGATTCCAAATATTGATACTTTAAATCTTGTTGCTTTCCCATTCATTTATAGTTAACTGAATTATGATTTATCTGAGGAATGTGAACACGGTGTCTTGAAAAGACAAACTAACATCGTTTCTGTGATGTTTTTACATCTGTACAAAGTGTTGGTCTAATATCTGTGGTAATTGATTTTCCTCACCAATCCATGCATGCACATTGTCCTCTAATAGTCTAATCTGATATTTTGGTTCAATATAAGAAATACTTTAACCTCCAAGGGCTTCCTCTCTCTTCTCCTTCAAGTCTCAACCAAATCTGATATTTTTGCTCAGTCGGGGGCGTGGAGGTACCCTTGAGCATGTTATTTTTGTTTTTAATTTAACTAAACTAGAAATGTTGATTGTAGAACTTGGGTGCCGGTGGAAGAGTACGTCGGACTAAGGTTTCTTGTGGATGCCCAATGCTAAAAAAACATAGTCAACAAAAGCAATTCAGGAGAGAAATGACTGTTCGGGAGCCTCTGGATATTGAAGACCTTGTTCACCATGGAAACAAGTTAGGAACTTGTCCATATTATGGCTCCCGTAGCATGGTTCCTGCAGCTGATCTTATTATTCTTCCTTATCAGTCTCTTCTTTCAAAATCATCACGGGAGTCGCTTGGTTTAGATTTGAAGAATAATATTGTTATTATAGATGAGGCTCATAATCTAGCTGATTCTCTCATCAGCATGTATGACTCAAAGATTACTTCCTCTCAGGTGACGGAAGATGATTAATCCAAATCATTGGTTAGTGTGTGTGTGTGTGTGTATTCTGTGGTACTAAATCTAGTGATACGTTTCTAATAGTGTTGACTGCCTGTTTCAGTTGGAGAATGTGCATTTCCACTTAGAGAAGTACTTCCAACGGTTTTGCAATCTCTTAGGATCAGGGAACCGGATTTATATCCAAATTATGATGGTTCTCACTCGAGCCTTTCTACAAACATTATGTAATAAGAATTCTGGAATTTCTAATGATTCATTTTGTGTGGGGGATGCTTCTGATTCAGCAACTGCATTAGATTCTTCAATGGCCATTAATGAATTCTTATTTTCTCTCAATATTGACAACATAAACTTGGTTAAACTGTTGAATTATATACAGGAAAGCAAGATTATTCACAAGGTATGTGTTGCTCATAGTCATTCTTTTGTGTCCTTGTCCTTTTCAGCATTTTCTTCCGTTCCCCTTATCTTAAGCACCCCAATGTTCTTTGTCTTTCAGGTCAGTGGTTATGGGGACAAGATAAGCTCACAAAAAGCCTCAGCAATCAAGGGTGACACTGCAATTTGCCAAGAGGAAAGCACTTTATCTGGCTTCCAAGCATTGGTTGGTATGTTGCTGTCACTGACCAATAATGATGGTGATGGAAGAATAATAATTTCCAGGACAAGACCAACATGTTCTGGGCAACAAGGAGGATATCTCAAGTATGTCATGCTTACTGGGGAAAAGATCTTCTCTGAGGTTTGCCTAAGATTTTATGTCCAAAATTCTGAAATTTATGTTTCATAAGTGTTACACTGCCCCTGCTATAATGTTAACTGGACTTCTGTTAGATTGTGGATCAAGCACGTGCTGTAATATTGGCTGGGGGAACTCTACAGCCAGTAGAGGAAACAAGAGAAAGACTTTTCCCATGGTTGCCGCCAGATCAGTTGCATTTCTTTTCATGTGATCACATAGTCCCTTCGGAAAATATTTTACCAATTGCTGTTTCACATGGTCCCACTGGCCAGGCCTTTGATTTTAGCTACAGCTCTAGAGGCTCGTCAATTATGGTCTGTGTTATTCTTAATCATTTGATCTTCTGAATAATTTGGTGTGCATTCTGTAAATTTCAAGGTTTATTCTCCCTAGTACTAACTTTTGTTCTAAGGAAATTTTCTTCTGTAATCTTCAAAAATATACATGATTTTGGTCAATGTGATTTATCGTTTGTGGTTTACCTCCTATTGTTAAGAATTGCTATTTTTTATTTTAGTTATTTTTCCCAAATTTCTCTATATATAATTGGCTGATTAATCCATGTATGGGCTTGAACTGACAGGTTGAGGAGCTTGGGCTATTGCTTTGCAATTTGGCAACAGTTGTTCCTGAAGGCATTGTTGTTTTCTTCTCGTCATTTGACTATGAAGGAAAGGTCTATGATGCTTGGAAAGCTTCTGGAATCCTTGCAAGGATTATGAAGAGGAAACGTATATTCCGAGAACCTAGAAAAAACACAGACGTGGAATTAATTCTTAAGGAGTACAAGGAGACAATTGATTCTCTATCTAGTAGAGATTTAAACAATGATGTGGCACCTCACAATGGTGCAATTCTCCTTGCTGTAGTTGGTGGAAAGATATCAGAAGGCATTAATTTTAGTGATGGAATGGGTCGATGCATAGTTATGGTCGGGCTACCATACCCAAGTCCATCAGATATTGAGCTCATAGAGAGGGTAAAACACATCGAAGGACTAGGAGATACAGCATCAAACCCAACCTCCACAATGTCAATATATGCTAAATATTGCAGTGGCGATGTTCAAGCTGGTTTTGACATTCTAAGAAGTTGCAAGCGGAGAGGAAGAGACTACTATGATAATCTTTGCATGAAAGTTGTAAATCAATCAATTGGTAAGTGATGTAACCTAATCTGCAGAAGATCTTATATGAGTTGAAGGCACACATATACTACTCCTGATATAACTCTCTCTCTTTTATATTATGCATATCTAGATGTTTGCCATTGGACTTTTTCTTTGACAGCTTTGCGTTTCTTTGGTTTCCTTTCTAGGTAGAGCAATTCGTCACATAAATGATTATGCAGCAATCTTGTTGGTGGATACACGCTATGCATCTGGTTCCTCCAAAAGAATCTTTCCCCACCCAACCAGCAAGCTCCCACAGTGGATCAAAGGCCGTCTCATTTCAACAACTGCTAACTATGGGGATGTCCATAGGCAACTGCATCAGTTTTTCAAACCCAAGAAGCACAAGGGGTAGTCCAAATTTTCTGTGTTAAAGAAGTCTGGGGGACATTGAAGAAAATAAATTATTTGTATACAAATACGTACTGATATCTAGGAGAATATTTACTTTAAATCAGGTTCAAAACAGTATGCTGGGATGTCTGCGGTGGACAAAGTTGTGCATAATGAAAGTGACACCGAGCTATAGTTGAAATTTGCAATTGTAATGTGCCTAATGATGGTTTATTTTTGTAACGTATGTATCCTGTTTGCCATTTAGTAACTCTCTTGGTGTCGATTATAGTGTTTCATGTGTCTGCTATATTCTAGAATTATGTTATCCCAATATATTGGTACTGCAATGCTACTAATGGCTACTCTGTTCCTAAAAATGCTGAGGCTGCAGTGTTCTTTGCACTCTATTTAGCTATAAGGTCAACCATGAGCCTATTTGGGTTTGGCAACCTAAGTACCTTGAGGCTTGGTTTTGGTAGTTAGCTTGGTGTATGTAATTCGACATATAAACCACTCTACAAAGCATCTTTAAATGTTAATATCGTTTTCATCTAATTCCGGATAGATTTTAAGTTGGCATTTAATTCATTAAATAACACGAACACAAGGTGGTGGCTAGATTTGTAACATGTTGAACAGTGAAAATGTGACTTCACCAGTTCAGAGTTCAGATATTGAAGTGCCCCTTGCCCAGTTCAACAGTATTTGGTCCTTTATCCTTGCTACTAAATTCTTGAAAGAGTATTCTAATATATGCATTGAAAATACCCAAATTCATTTATATTATACTGAAAGAGTAATTATAAAGAGAAGTTACAAAAAAGGGAGTTGCAATGAAATAAGTGTTCTTATAGCAGTTTGAAGTGAATGTCGAGCTCCTCACTCATGGAAGCCCCTCGTCTATCTTATTCCAGAGGTCACAAATGGGTACAAATTTTGGCAATTCTAGATAAGTACCGCTAAAATCATAAATATTGATTAGGAGAAACCATACGTAAGAATTAAGAGTAATTTTCGCGTAAGGATGTAAAACATAGCAAACATTTTACATGTTCAACAAAGAACATTTTATTAAATGATTTGCACATTCAAAACGAAGAGTAACTAACATTTTCCAAGTGTAACTAACTACTTAGACACTACAACCATGATTCTCCTAGTGTAACTAACATTTTCAATGTAAATTGAAGGACGAAGGCCAAATTAACTGCCCAAACATCTACCGCACAGAGGCAAAAACAGGTAGCATTCTATCGAACAAGATGCGTGAATTGCTAGCTTCATCAGAAGACCTTGCGACAATTAAGCCTTATCTGACCCGTTGGAGCAATCAATACCCGGTAATCTGAAAGCTTCATCATTACTAGGGCAAAATCTCTTTGAAACAAGTTAGCATCCGAGGCATATGCCCTGACCCAAGTCTCAGTTTCGTCCCCTGCTGTTAGCTGCTGATCAACAAAGAGTAATCCTTTACCCTGAAGAAGACTGCGATAGTACAAAGTGCCAAAACCTCTACCAGGTCCCTCATAATCCATCTTCATTCCTGTTTCTTGGATTGAAGAAGCTGCCGAGACATTTACAGATGAAAATGAAGCTGGTGAAGGTGAAATTGACAGGGATCCTAAAGTTGAGGGTGATGGTGATCCTAATGATGACGATGATGACATTGATGGTGATGATGATGGTGGGGATGCTGAAGTGTGGTTGTTGATGCATTTTGATCTCAGGAAGTTCCTGAATTCGATATCCATTGTTGGATCTGGTTCATCTGTCCCTCTAAACTTGTTGAGCCGATTGAGGAAGAACTTGCAGTGAATCATTCCAGTGCTGTGAGCTCCTGGTGGAAGTCAAATGGGAAGAAACCAAATTAGTACCGTTTGTCTGATTAAAGCATTTTAGAAACATTAAGAACAGCAAAGTTTGGACACAGACACATTTTTGTTAATACAGTTCGAGCCTTCATACCTTAATTGAGTATTAAATACGGCACTGCCTAAAATATACGAATGCAGCCATACAAATTGTAAACAGCTAAAAGTGGACGCAGTTATAAGATGTAACAGTCAGTTTAGGATAGCTGGTGTTAAGAGATGATTGTTAGCTCAAATCAATTGTAACTTATTTTGCTGAGATTACATATCGAAGGTCTTCGGTCCAGTATGTACAGTGGAAGGAGTACTGATTTCCACTTCTCTCTGATCTCTCAATCTGATGAAACTCATTAAATCAAAATTTACACAGTATGGTCAATCTTATACAAAGAACAAATTCAGATCGCAAGTGGAGAAGAGGAGAAAATTCAGAGGTGAAAAAAATTCAGCTCATACAAACACCCTGATTCCAATTCAAGTGGCAAGAACAATAATCAAAATTTTCTGATGATTAAAATATATCAAACCCTAACCAATATTATCTCAGTTGGGGGGTACTCGTACTACTCTACATGGATGTTTGATAAAGTAACTTAAATCAAGTCTACAAATATTATAATTACTGATTGTATCACTCTGTCCACAAATTTATGTTTAGTTTCCACAGAACGTAGGCAGAAAAAAATAATCAAGGTCAAACGAGTCAGACAATAGAAACTAAAGTAAGATGGTGTGTACACAAAACAATTCACTCTGAACACCATATATTCATGGGAGACGACCGAAGTACCTAATAGGGCAACCGTCTCCCTTTCATCAAATCCTCTTGATGAAAACGAAGTCGTGGTTCTAGCAAGATCATCTTGGGGACTTGGAAGCTCATACGTTGCAATTTCTGGGTAAGAAATCGTACTGTCTCTCCTGCCAGTGTGCAAAGGGTAGAACGGGCCACCAGCCTAGCAATGTATTAAAAGAATAATATTAGGAAATGCAGTTTGATATGAGCGGATGTGCAAGTCAGTCTGTGCATGGGTGCACGTGTTTGCGTGCTTGTGTGTGTGTGTGTGTGAGAGAGAGAGAGAGAGAGAGATTCTACAAGCACAACACTTTCTCTGGCACCTAAGACAAGAAGATCGGCACAAGAAACTGTTCCAGGGCACTCCCTTTCAAGTTCTGACTTGATGATATCAATTACATCAAAACCCTTCAAGGATAAATTGGGAGGAGAATCTTTCTCACTTTCCATTCCGCTAGCGGAATCCAATAAAACTGAGGCATCACAGCCCTGAAACCAATATTGATTAGCTCAACTCAAAACAAGAAAGGACAAAGATTTTCATCATAAATAAAATGCAACCCAAGCCAAGATCAACAGAAATAACAATAATATATATCAAAGTAACATAGATTTCTCAATCGACAAGCTTCAACCACATTCAATTCAAAAACAAGAAAAGCTGCACTCTGAAAGTGGTTCAAAACCAACAAATGAAATACTAAGCGCTATATGCAAGAAAGATTGATAAAATATAAATGTACTTTAGACAATATTAACAGTAGAAAAGAATTGAACAAAATCATATCAGATAGCTAGAAAAGATAACCCAGATGAAGCAGCAATCACCTATATGGCAAAAAATACTGATGAAGTATGCAATGCATAATACAAGAACAATGTCCCCGAAAGGCACAACAATGCATTGTCAACTAGTAGTGCTTCGATCTGTATTACAACAGTTGAAAGCATATATAGTCCTTAAATACAAGCACACCAGGACCGGATGGTCACAATGGAGGAGATTACTGCGTGCAATGGAGCTGACATATCAGTTTATTATGAAGCAGTTAGGATGTTTAACCCATTATAACAGGATATACATCTACAAGAGTTAGATACAGAAGTGAACCTTTTACAAATTATTGAGTTTCCAGTATTTATAGTTGATTGTATATTCATTATCCCAGTAATGAGAATGAAGTTTGCTTCCCTAGTCTTAGGGTTTCAGTCAACTTAGTTTTCGCCAATTTATAATTACTATACCACAATTGGAGAAATCCAAAATGCCGAAATATATGAGATAGGAGGAAAATCATAATCCATATGCGATTTTACCTCGTTGGAACAATTATACAAACTATTAATTGATTTAGAAACATATAATCATGAGGCAACCACAAGTTTAGATCCCGCTCCGAATCAAATCAGGGAACAAGAGAAACGCAGGCCAAAAGTTGGAAAAATCAAATGCAAAGTACCATAAGCAGAAAGAAATGATTAAATATAAAAAAACTCATGAACAGAGCTAACAAAGAAATATATACTAGCACGGAAATCGCATCAGATAACGAGATTTGATCCGCATATAAAGCTGCAACCGCCACAATTAAAGAGAAATCCAAACTGTAATTACAGTCTACTAGAATGAAGGAGGAAGGAATTACTTCAATGAAACAATCATGGAAAACAAGTCGCAACATAGCAGGAGCGACATCAGGACGCAGTTCGTAGAGGCTACGAAGGGTTGATCGGATGATGCTCTCGGCTCTGGGACAAGTTTCATGGTAGAAATCGTATTGAAGCGATCTCGAAACATCGTCAAAAGCTTCCTCAAACTTCTCCTCTTCCATGGTGAACTGCTCTGGCGAATATGAAGGAGGAGGAGGGGAAGGGGAAGGAGAAGGAGAAGAAGGAGAACTCGCAGTGGATGAAGAGCCATTCTGATTCTTGAGCGAAATCAGAACGCAGAGGACGAAGATCAGAAAGCTAATTGCTCTATTGAAATCCATTTCTCAATCGATCAAACCCTACTCTCTCTCTCTCTCTCTCTCTAGAATTCTCTATCTTCTCTAGAATTTGCTGTGCTGTGAAATGAATTGCAGTACAAAAGGTGTGGAAGACGAGTGGGAGTTTCGAGGACGATGAATTGGCGGGAAAGAAATATAACAACTGACGCAAAATGCCCTTCTAACTGAAAGTTTGTTACGAAGTTTCTTGTTGTGTAGCTTTTTCACGATTACGAAGTGGTGTAATCGTGAGCGTTGGATTGGGAATCAAACATCTCTCTTGTCTTTGATCCAAGGGTCTCAGTTTGAGCTTTTTTTAGGAGAGCGATCTTGCCGTTCAATTCAAAATTCATTTCAATACTCCATTACAGTATATTTCAACACATTAAAAATCAAGGTGTATTTGAGACATGTTTTGTTAAAAATTCACTAAATGAAAACCGATAAAGACCAAATTATTTAAACAAATTTGAATATCTCAACTTAGTACACGAAAAATATATTAGCAGTATATTTTTGTGTTTTACATGCGTAATATATTATTGTGGTTCTAGTATTTCATTATATTAGCCTCATCTTATGAGGAAACATTAACTACCGAACTACAAATTTATTTTATCATTGAGTAGTAAAAATAAAATTTTTAAAAATGCTTACGAAGTTCAACAATAGCAGTCACGTGGACACAAACAAATGAATGCACAAGATAAATTGCAAAGTCCTTTCAATAAAATCTGTCACCTCCCTTTTTCTCATATAAATAAAAAATAATATATAAAGAAATTAAGGGATTAAAATACTTAGTAGTTTAATATTTATGACCAACAACCTATTTAGAAAATTCAATCATACCAATCGAAATGGTAACATAAATTTTCTTGACATTTTATGGTATATAACATAGTTTTTATAATTATGTAAAATTAGTACATTTTCAATATTTACAATTTATTCACTTATACATGATTATAAGAAATTATGTAAATGATTTCAAAAAAGAGTCAATTTTTAAGTTGAAAACTATATATATGTATTGAAATTCAATCCAATCTAATTTAGAACATTTAAATTCCAATTAGAACATTTATTATAATGTAATTACTTCCCAGTGTAAGGTAAGAACTTTTATTATAATGTGGTTATTTTCCCTTGTAAGGTATATTCAAGCCCGACGTAAATTGTTTGGAATTCAATTATTCTATAATATCCAAATTAATGTAGACATAAATGGCAACTTTTCGTTAATGTATAATTAAGAGTAATCTTGTTTAGACAAAAAATTTCTAAATATCATACAATTTATTATTCCCACCGTTCTAAACTGAAAGCAACATTTATATAATTTTTTCATTATTAAATCATATTTTTTAAATTGTTATTACAATCTTTTATCTTTGATCGGACATTCACAATAAATTTAACAAAAAAAAGTTACATATAATTTTTAATTAAATATATAAAATTAAAAATTATTAAATATTCAAATATTACTAATGTTTTGTAAAGATATTTTTGTGTTACGGATAAAGTATAACTACACCAAAATAAAAAGGGCAACACAAATGGCTTAAATTTTATAAATATACTTTGTCTTGTCTTTTTTTTATTATTATTACAATGGATTTTACCATCCATGATAGAAGCACAAACCGCAGCCAAACATAAAACTATTACATTTACTGCGATAAGGGAAACATGAGTAGAAAGTTGCCATCAAATATTTTATAAAGCATCTAGGCACAGTAGCACATAACGATACAAATTAATAAATCTGAACACAAGTTGAGTGATACAATATATGAATATCAGCATAAATTTAAAATTGAAAAGTTCAACCCAAAAACAAAAAAAAATATTGCTTTATCTAGCCAATTAACAGGTGAAGATCTTTACAAATCATGACAAAAACCATGTAAATAAATCCATGGTATTTAATAACTTGAGGGGTGAAATAAAAAAATAAGAAGGCCAAACAAATCAAGGAATGATGATGAGGCCCATCACAGGAACTGTATCCACTGATCCAAAACGGTAATAGTTGGTCCCTGAAATCCAAGGACTGTAGAGATCTTGCGGTGATTTAAAAATTATCCACCAACTTTGCCGTACTCCAAGCTGCAACCACTGAACTAGAACACAGCTCAAGTGATGCAAAAGCAATACCAAGTTACCAACCACTTGGTTGATCGGGGGCAAAAGTTGCAGAATCCAACAAATATGACTCCCATATATTAACAAAGTTTAGAGACCAGATGAAACCAAAACATTATGCTCTTTCAGACGCCTTTGGAAATGAGCTAAACGATTTTGCAACTCTAAGATGCCTTCGGCTTTCTGAGATAGAATGGCATTCAACCTTGACACGTAATCATCCAGCTGATTTCCAGGTTGATCTGCCTCAACCAACAAGTTCATCTCCTAAATGGATGAAAGAAAATTGTGAATACTGAATACATGTGAAAACCTATTCAAAACCCTCCTTACATGAGATGTACACAAATATACGAGCACCGTTGAACAGGTTAAACAACATGAAACACTAATCTTCCGTATGAGGCAATGGTAAATGAAATATTTGGATCGACTACGATGGGTCTTTTAAAAGCACGTGTTCAATATATTAGGTAACCCTCTTACAGAACTTAAAATCACATGATTGTCAAAAATATAAACAGAAACTCCCAAGTAAGATTGGCACAAACCTCTCTAACAATATCCATAGTATCCTCCACCTGTTTCCTGTGAGCATTTACAAGATCTTCCTCCTCCTGACATGAAGAACACAAGTTATGAGGGCTAATGAGTTTAACCAAGACTGATGAACATATGAATGTTATAATTCTCCTTTTTTACCCTAAGCAGAGCATTCAAATCATCATCAGAATGAGAGATTTTTGAATCAAATTTTGGAGGCTCTCTCCATTTTGTTTGGCCATTGACTCTTTTCATTTTATCTTCTGGTACATTGTACGCTTCAGCTTTCACATTCTTCTTCCAAGTTGGCTTCTCTGGCTCATAGAACTCTTCTGAAGCATCATAATCTTCTCCATCAGCTTGTTCAGGCCATGAATCAGCAATGTCATTTTCAAAGGTTGATACACGGGGTAGAGAAGATGACAACGGCATTGAAGTTGATTCCTTTAGGTTTAGAGTTGAAGATAATGTGTCCTTTTTGCTCCCTTTTGAGAGACTCTTAACCCTATAATGTGTCAAGCAGGAAAATAGTGAAGCTACAAAACAAATATCCAAAATTACACACAGCATAACACCTATAAACCATCAATACCTGTCAGCATATCTTAATGTGTTGAGAGTATGTTCACACGACCCAGCATTTGGCGAGATGCATGATATCATAACAGTTCGAGAGTTGCCAACAAACGAATCCCTCAGTACTTCAGTCAATTTACTGCCTCTAAAAGGAATATGACCCTGGTCATTGTCAAGAGCTCTGATGCACTCCTTTAATGCAAGCAAGCTTTTATTGATCTCTGCGCCTTCCATCCTACATTACATACCGCAGTCATCTGATTAGAACATGATTATAAAGAAAAACACAAATTGTCAGTCTAGCAGAGCAATTAATAATGGAGCACGCAAAGCACAATCTTGAGAGTTAAAATTTCTTATTGAAAGTTCGGGAATCAAAATTACCCTGGCTGAAAGGAAGAAAGAATATTTTAGGTTTCAACTGAGACTTGAGTAGACTAGTATACAAGTTCCAGTCCAACCATTATCTAAGTTTGCAACTACAGAAATACATGACAATTACATACAACATTCTCTTAGCTACACTTTCAACTAACAAATCTTATGAACCAAACACAGACACCTTTATACGATACAGCCTATAGATGATACAGTTAATATGTTTCCTTTTAAAGAATCCATTATCAATTAAATGACAGGTAGCTTTTCTAAGAAAAATAAGGTGTGCAAATATCTATTACCTTGTCTGCTTATCGTTATCTGTAGTATCTGCTCCGCGTTCACTCCCAGCAAGATCGATGAAGGAGAGTTTTCCAACAACTCTGGCAGGCTTAGATTCACTCCCATCAGCTGACCTCTTTATAGCAAGTTGAAGGATGGCATGTGATCGGGAGGATTCCTCATTTGCACCTGTTGTGCCAGTACTTCTTGTTGCATTGCCTCTTTCAATGAGCTCCTTAATTGTATCCACATCTGATACTCTGTATTCTTGTAAACCCACAATGCAAACTTGTTGTTTACCATCCTCCCTCATGCATAGTTTCCTGCACATAAGAGTTGCAAGTGTCATCAGATACCAGGTATGTCGAACTTTCAAGATCTCAAGAACAGAAGCAGGGCTGACTTACTTCCTATCATTGAGGAGATCATACAGTTTCCCACCGTATATCTCAAAGAAACTGAAGAATAACTGAAAACCTTGGTTCCGGTAAGTATGGTGCATCAGTCTCAATATATCCCTGGATGCCTTGAGCGGCAATGGCTTCATTGTAAAAGTTTTTCCACTTCCTAACAAAAACAAAGAGCAATTGAAACTTTATTCAATACACAGCAATTATATTACAACTTGTGTTTCGCTGGAAATTGTTAATGATTTACATCGCCTATTCATCCAAAACATAGTCGAATGCAGCAGTTGCTCTGAGCTATCAAGAAACTTGAACTAGCTATAAAAGAGCAAACAATGCATTGTAAGAAGTTGACAGATATGACTAAGTATGCAAGTGATGACAGAAGAATGGACTTTCACAATATCAGACGTCTGAGAATCTAAATATATGATACTTATTTCAAGGAACATAGGCATTGATATTTGAGATTTTGCAACAAGAATGTATCTAGTACCCACATAAATTAAAGTGAAGTTACAGGCCTACAGTTTTTGGAGAAATATATATCTCGTCACTGTCTAGTCAAATATGACAATCAACCCACTTAAAATTCACGAGACCAGACCTTATCCTTATTGGAGTAATCACGCTTAAAGAAATTACCTGTTTGCCCATATGCAAAACAAGTTGCTTTTGTACGCTGGAATATTATTGGAACTATAGGCTCCACAGTTTCACGATAGACCTACAACATGAACAGTGGAAAGCAGGGGTATTTAGTTTCTCATGAGGACACCCATGGTAGATCATCTTGGTGTTGTTCAAAACGTAATCAATTATCTACTAACTGACCTCATCATTTGAGACCTCCTCATTCAACACTGCATCAAAAACAAACTCATGCTTCTCTACATACTCTGTCAAATCAACCTGTGACATCAAGATTTTCAAAATCGCAGGAATGCACTCAATCTGATAATCTTATAGCGGGAAAATGCTAGAACATAAATTCTACACTTCCTACCACACATTTCAATAACGAATTCTTCACTTGGAGGATCCAGAATTTTCACAAATAGAAGTTAGTGCAGGACTGACATTTTTAAGATTCACCTCCTCGTGGAATCCTCAGTTTAATAATTACATAACATCATATTTTTATTGTTGGAAATGAGTCAAATTGAGTTCTAGAAGTTAAAAACTCTTCACATCACATCCTCTTACATCTTAAAAGCAGGATAATTATAGTTCAGCCAAATATAAAATCTGATTTATCTGAAGCATTTCAAAAACCTCTGGTGGCAAAGCGATTTGCACTATGGAGTTTCTAAAACGTCTAGACTTCTAACACAATTACACTCCGAACATAACATAAATCAGCCAACTATGAACTCTGAAATATATCAAACAACCCACTTTCAGATAAAATTATTGTACATCTAAAAACAAAATGTGTCTGTAAAATCCTACAAAGAGCAAAGAAACATCGTTTAGTTAAGAAAGTAAAACATGCATATCATTGTAGATTGCAGAGGTAATGTCTGAGAAAATGAAGTGATTCTCGTTCATATTATATTGGGTTTCAATGAGAAGAATGGGGAGGAGGGAGGATAGAAAGAGTGATAGAAGGGAGGGAGGGAAAATAAATGAAGTTATTCTTTCATAGTTTCATGTTGGCTTGGAGTTAAGTCAAAATAAGACAAAAAATTGGAGGACTTCTATGATCTTCATAGACACAAGAGCACATTTTTCTCATCTCCAAATCTCCACATTTAAGAAAATCAGTAAATCGACACAATATAGTAAATCGCAATTATATACTGAGAGAAAGGAGAGTTCGAATCATGTCACTTGGGCACGGTTATCTATAAAGCAAGAAAACAACAAGAGAACATTATAGACTTGCAATAAGAAGCTTTCTTACTATCATGATATCCCGGATCAGATCTACAAAGAGCAACATGAAACTCAATGCTTTAACCTGCACTCGTACTAACCTTGAGTTTAGTCTCATGAACAGTAAGAAAATTGGCTTGTGATTCAATGGTTACGATGTCCTCTTCATTTTTTGCCAACTCCTTTTTGTTTAAGGGTCTCTTGCGCACCTGTAACCAAGTCATCAGTACATTTTAGGGCAAATATTGGTGATTGCACCCACATTCTAAAGTTTTCAAAGCATAAATAAATACTTGCATCGGTGAAATATTAACTATTTAAGTAATTTGGTAGATCAAAACACTTCAAATTTTGTATATGAAGCACTGATGATTGTATGCTTATCTGAAGTCGGGAAACATACCACAACTTTGATCTTTGCAACATTGCTAGCCTTCTCTTTATCAGGAACAGAAGTTTTCAATGCATTGTTCTCTGGCAGACCACGACCTCTGCTTGTCAGCTTGTTTCCGTAGTATGGTTCGGAATCATCAAAACTCCGGCCACGGGTAGAATGATACATAGATGGTGCATCTGACATACCAGGCATCGGCATCTACCAATATGATCCACAACAATATCAGGATAAAGGATAGGACGTCCAATATGATTTTAGAGATAAAAGTTTAACAAAATTAAAGGAAAATAATGTGCTAAGTATAGCTAAAAGTCATGAAAATGAAACCAAGTTTATCACGGAGTTGGCAAATCGGATTGACATAAAACATATCCAAATTTCAATCTCTCCAGCAATTTGCACCAAACAAACATTCCTATGACTAATATTAGCGGGTCCTTATATTTAGACTAGATTAATGCTGCACTACAAAATGCGGCTTAATTAATTGTGGGAGATTATCTAAAAATTAGCACTGATAAATAGGATATTACAAGAGAAAGAGTACATCTTTACAGTAAAATTGCACAAAATTACCAAAGAACAAAACATAATTACAGTTAAAAAGTGAAGGAAAAGTACATCGGGAATGAGCTCAGTATCGAAGGCGTGCAGATCTAAGAGACCTGGACTGAACTCACTTGGCTCGTCCGCTCCATTCTTCCTCGGAATTCTTGAATTAGCCGGCGGAGTCAAAGGCTCCGGAAATAAATCACTTCCTCCACTAAATGTCCTCTGCGGATTCCTATACATTCTGGAACCCTGAACTCCTCCATAATAACCAAAGTCCTGATACAGATATGGATTTAGATACAGTAAACAATACAATCAGATCTATAAAAAAATAAACACAGATTAAATAAACGATAATCAACTCTTAAATAACTAGTGTAGACAAAAAATAAAAAGGATCGGAACCTGAGAAGGAGGATTGGCAGACTGCAAGTGTTGGAGACCAGCCGATTGAAGCCATCGACCGTTTGAAGACGATGACGATGTAGTATCTAAAAAGTTATCGGAGTACTGTCGCTGGTGGTGAGCCGCCGATGCACCGGATCTCTTCCCAACGGCATTCATCTCTCTTCCTCCTCCTCCGTCGTCTTCGTTCTGAAATCAAAATCCAAACAAGATCTGAGCGTCTCAGCGAAGCAGAAGCCCCCTCTTGTCTGTGTGTTGAGACAGTGAAGGGTTTTATCTGAAAATTCTTTGCTTCTCTCTCTAGGAACTTTCTCTCTCACGAAATGGAATACTTGAGTGAATCGGACTCGTGATTCAAATTATTATTACTACTAGTACTGACTGGGTCTTACTGATCATTGAAATGGGGGAGAAATTCAACGGCTGAGATTGTGTGTTTTCAAACTAGAGTGTATGTATTCTTATCATTTTCGCAGTAAAAAAGATGCAGTGAAATCATCCATTGTTTTGTTTGTTTTTTTCTTACCAAAAAGCCGAAAAGAGCGAGAACTCGTGGAGATGGCGATTAATAAAGAAAAGTAGAAAACACAAGAAAGGAGGAGGAAACGGGAGAGTTTTTGAAATTTGAAGGCTCAAGAGAGAGATGGAGTGAAGCACGTGCGAGGAGAAAGAGTACGCAATGCGTGTGTCATCCCATATATATACGGTACGTATTAACTTTTGCAATTTTTTTCTCAATGGTTACAATTAATTTTTGCTATTTTCAAAATTATTACAACAATATATTCCCTCAATCCACGAGGCTCCCAACAAAATATGCCAAGTATGAAATAAAAATGTCCTTTTTCATTTGATTTAACGTGCGACGTCAAATTTCATATAATCAGAAATAAAGTAAATTCCATTCCTTATAACCAAAAAAACAATAATGATAGCAATTGGACTCCTTAAGTTCTAAATACACATTTCAAATTTGGTGATGTATTTTGAGGTTATCGTACAACTTTTGTAACGCAATCATTCATTTGGCTCTTAGATATAATAAATCTTATATTAAGTTTCGAATAGAATAAGACAAATTTATTTTATTCGAGAATTAATATTTTTGCATAATTTTTTTCTATTTTCATAAGGGTTATACATTAGTACAATATTTGATTCACTCGGAATATATATCTAAAAATCATGTGAAAATATTGATTTTATAGTGAGCTATTTGGAGATTAATATTATTGGAGTACAAATATTATATTTGTTATAGGAATAATAAATATTATTGAAAATATTAATTGTTACTACATATACTCTAGTCTATTACTAAATAAAAATTTGCAAAAACACACTTAAAGTAATATTTTTATTTCAAAATCGTAAAATTCAATTTGTGCAAAAATTTCAACAACATGAAACTACAAATTCAAATTTTCTATAAACCAAAATAAAATAAATTTTTAAAATTAAATTAAATGTATCGATAAATTTAAAACGAACAATACATTTAAAGAGTGGACTGAACAATGAACAATCTGAATTCAAAAGAAAAGTTGTGCGGGCAAGTAGGTACCGTCCCACATGGTGGGGGATTGGGCTCATCTATGTGAATGTGACAATGTGACCAATATATACTATTAATTATTTAATTGGCATGGCCTAATGTGTATTGGTTAGCTTATCCATTTATGAATATTGAAATATTTATTCTTTTTTTGACTGACTGAATTGAACTCCGGCCTCCCGCGCTCCTTTTTTTCTTTCTTTCTTTCTTTCTTTTTTTTTTTTTTTTATAATTTGATTTAATTAACTCTTTGGTCCTACACTTCTAATCCAGTACTTATATTAATTGCGAGTATTTATTTTATGATAATTCAAATTTCGTAGTTTGGAGGGTGTTCTATTCTATTACCATTTCATTAATGATTTCGTCCTTTTTTCCGGATTAGCCGTCCCCCAAGTCTCTCTACCTACTACCACTCGACAGGCATGTGAATTAAGAGCGGTGGGATTCTATCATTTTTAATGATATGTTTCTCGTCTAAAACATCACTAAAACATAATACTTGAATCCAGAGTTTGTAATAATATTTATAGATTGTATATCAAAAAAGGCTGCTAGTGGTGAGATTAAATCTGAATTTTACAAATAAAGTAATTTGATGTTTATCGGTCTAGCCAATTTCCATTAACGATTATACTTTCCTCTTCTACTATTTATTTTACATTTAAACTTTAACTTTAATTTTAAAAATTTTCTTTCTTTTTTGAAATTAAAAGTTTAATCAGTCGAAATAGTTGTTGTTTCACATGATAGACATAACTCGATCTTCAAGCGTGAGACAATGTTTATCACTATATATATTTAATAATAATAACATAATAACACAATAATATAAATTACTATTAAATACATAAATATTTATATAAAATATAATAAAAATAAATATTTAATATAAAAAATAAAATAAAATAATTATTCATAATAAGTGATAATAACCTTTATATACATAATAAAGTAATAAAAATAATAACATTTTCCTATAAAATATTATCAATCAAACATTGGAAAATGATTTATTCGAAAAACATTTTCCTAGAAAATATTTTCCCAGAAAACGTTTTTTTCAAAAAATGATTTTCTTGAAACAAACGCAGCCTAAATTTGTACATGGGATATTTCTGAAAAAAAAATTCAATTATCTTTAAAAGGCTTGATTTTTTAAAAATAGATCAATAATATTATATATATATATATATATATATAATATTTGGGGTTTTACTTTGGCACAGCTTTTCCAAATTATAGATGGCAAATTGCAAACCCAAACGCCCTTCAATAAAAACTGATTCCACATATTGTGACCAAGTAAACCATTAATAAAGCTCAATTGAGACTTGTGAACTATCGGAGCTTCATTATAATTTCGTGTCCTGTGGGTCATCAAACTCAAGATTTGTTTTGAAATGTTTATTTCCACAGCCAAGCCCACGGGCCACTTTCAACATTTGATTTCACTAACCTTGACGCGGGCTTGTCAATACTCATTACATGTAATTGTACACATAAAACTATTACTTTTGTTTTTACGAGTTCGGTAGAAACTAGAAAGTAAATCAAGAAGGATAACCCACAATTACGCAATGTTTCTGAGTTTGAGTTTGGGTAGAAAAGAAAAAATTATTTTTTTTAATGAATAGAATAGAAAAGGCATAAGTTTTTTATTAGATTGTTACTGAGTTTACTAATAAAAATGGAAAGAAAACTTAAGTAAGATGTCAAATGTATATCTCATTCATAACATCATGTCTTATTGTATTTATAATATAAGGATATTATTGATTTTATAATATGATGTATTGTGTTAAATGAATTAACTTTTCTTTTCTAGCCAAATCTTATCATTTTTGACAAGAAAATCAATATTTTTTAATCAAATTCTCATATTTTTTATCCCTTTAAAACTTAGTAACACAAGAAACAAATAGAAAACTTAAGTTTTCTAGCGATTTCTTTTTTTTTCTAGCAAAAACAAAATAATGAAATAAAAAATCAGAAACGTAGTGTTAGTATATTATCATTAGAAAATGAACCACACATCCACCATTTATCGATACATAACAACAACAACAAAAAATTTCATTATATAGGTAAGTAGTAACCTCCTATAACAAACAAAAGTAAGGGCAAAATATTATAGAAAACAATTCTAAATTTTAAATTCAAACCTGAACAAGTTAAGGAAAAATTTTATGTGCGTCATTACAGTAAGGAATTATAGAAAAAATACACAACATATTTGTTATTTTGTCGCACATAAATTGTGCTCGCACAAAATTAATTTTTGGTGATTCAAAAGCTATCCACTCCGAATTACTTTCTTTCAAACTCCTAGTTTAATCACAGGATGTTGATATTTTCATACAATTTTTTATAAATCAACTTACTATAATATTTTCATATATAAATTATGCTTACACGTGCCCTCATTATATTATACTCCAATTATTTTCAGTAATTGACATTTGACACAAAACTTGGAACATTTGACGATCCTAAAAGAGATACTCTGTAAAATTCTTAAAAAGTTATCCGCAGAAAGCACAACAGTGAAAGAATCAGACGGAGAATATCCGAAGAATCATCAGAATACCATGTTTCCATCTTCTTGCTTTTTACTGTTGCAAATTGCTAGCTGGAAACATGAAAGCTGGAGTTGGTACAGGTACAACTTCCCTTTATTACCATTACAGAATCTTGTCTAATTCACGATATAGCACCGCCCCTCATCCCAGTACAAGTACCAACTGGCTACGGTTTAATTCATCAAACATTTAATAGCAATGGCGGACGACAATGCAGTTACCGTTTACCACCGCAACGCCATCACCGACGCTAATGGTAAGAATAATTCCTTCTCGATCAAGGTCGGGCTAGCCCAAATGCTCCGTGGCGGTGCGATTCTCGAGGTCACCAACCCCGAAGAAGCCAAGATAGCTGAATCCGCGGGAGCTTGCTGTATTATTGTGGTCGTGTCGGAGCCATTACAAGGGGGGATTTCGCGCATGCCCGATCCATTTCTGGTGAAAGAAATCAAACGAAGCGTGTCGATTCCTGTGATGGCGAAAGCCCGACTGGGGCATTTCGTTGAAGCCCAGATTCTGGAAGCTGTACAAGTTGATTATATCGATGAAAGCGAGGTTCTAGCCATTGCTGACGAAGACAATTTTATTAACAAGCATAACTTTGGAGTTCCGTTTGTATGTGGGTGTAGAGATCTTGGAGAGGCACTGAGGAGAGTGCGAGAAGGCGCAGCGATGATTCGGACTCAGGGGGATTCATTTCGATCAGGTGACATTGTTGAGACAGTTGGCAATGTGAGAAAAGTAATGGGGGAAATAAGAATACTGAGTAACATGGATGACGATGAAGTTTTTGCATTTGCGAAGAAGATTGTGGCTCCTTATGACATAGTGGCGCAAACTAAGCAAATGGGTAGGCTTCCTGTTGTGCAATTTGCTGCTGGAGGCATTGTAACACCGGCTGACGCTGCCTTAATGATGCAGTTAGGATGCGATGGAGTATTTGTTGGACCGGAGATTTTTAATTGTTCCGATCCTTATAGGAAAGCAAGGGCAATTGTGCAGGCAGTCAGGAACTATAGTGATTCACGTGTGTTGGCTAACGTGAGTTCAGGTTTGGATGATACATTTGTCGAGGATTAATCTCAGTCAGGACAGAGAACCTATTAAACAGAGTTCTTGATTACTGATTTTGTGAGATTGTAGCCCAGTTTATAACACTATTTTGGTTGGTAAGTTGTTTTGCTAGTCTCTGTTGTGTTGTTCGACCTGTATGTGCCATGTTGTACCATTGAGAGTGTGCATTTTCACTCTTTTTTGTTACAGTGTTTATGAGATTGTATCCCAATTTATTCAGTACCAGTGTGAAATGAACACAAGTAATAGAATTTCCATTATACAGAAAGGAAATGATCATAATCATGTTCATTGATAGAACAAGAATTATGCAAATAGAGTTATATTTCTACATTTTATAACTGTGGAATACTCATCGCAGAACAGGTATGTTATCCTGCCAATCGGTACATTAGTCCACTAGCTACTTCTTCAGACATTTACTTCTTAGATTCCACTCCCCTGCGTATAAATACTAACGCCTAAGGAATTTGTAAGCTGGGGTGTGTTTGGCAGCAAGAATCCAAAGAATCTGCTTTAGATGCCTATACAGCTGTACTGCTGTTTGTTTGATAGTGTGTGACCAATATTTCCTCTAGATTGCGTGATCGGATGGAATGGTTCCACAATTGTCGTCATCGTCGTTGCTAAACAAGACCCGCAACGATGTCTCATAAGCTGTGAAGACAGCTCCATTTACGACGAAAGCTCTGGCGACTGCAGTTCCCAATCCTCGAAACAGAACAGCATATCCTTCTTGTTTAACGCTTTTGCGGAAACAATCAATAATGCCATTGTATTTTATCGGAGAAGATGGAGACGGAGCCTGAAGTCTGGTTTTAACCACATCCAAAGGGTAGCAGCATATCCAGCTGGCAACACCAGCAAGACCACCTGCCATAAGCATTGTTCTGAAATTCTCCTGTCCACTTTTCCGACATCCCGGGTGAAATTGTTCTCGCATATATTCATATGTCCAGAAATAGACACCATGAGCAGGGGCATCTCTGAGTACTGTAATGGTTAGACCTCGGTAGATCCCTCGCAACCCTTCTGACTTATATATGCTCTTCGCAACACTTGTCGGACCTCTTAGTTTCTCCGCATGTTGAGGTTTATCATGGACATTTCCTTGTAACTGGAGGCGGATTTTCACTAGTTCAACTGGGGAAAGTATTAAGCTTTGTATTGCTCCTGTTCCGATTCCTCCCAGGGCGACTCCTCTATAGGAAGGGGGGTCTGTATTTGAAACCGATGAATCAAATGCTCGCGATAGTATAGCATATATCTGAAAAACCAATGCATTCTACACAAGAAAATATCTTCATCAATCACGGCTTAAGTAAAACTGAGTGAGTTTTCTCATACAAATCAAGAAATCCGGTTATGGGGTTACTTGAAATGAAATTTCTAAATCACCCCAAACGTATAGTTTATAGTGCTTATCTGCTAAAAGTTCAATCTGCCATTTTCACACTTATACTCATCCCATCAGGTCATCATCACAAGCAGACCATTTGGTTGTTCCGCACACGCAATTAGATATATAGAGTACACGTGTATAAGTCATATTTTAGCTTGGTTGAGAAATAAATTTGACACCATTCTGTATACGAACGTGACTTTTTACCATATAGATTTTAGTTCCGTGTTAAGTTAAAATTCTAAAAGTTTTTGCGAGGTTTTGTTTTCTTCCTTGTTTAGGTATGGGTTCAATTTGTGTACTACTGAAACCATATCACTCTAAGGAAATATATGTAGGAAAAGTTGCTATGACATTAGGGGAGAGAGCCAAAATTGATCCATCATGCGACGGTAAAAAGAGACGTTGACACCAATTTTATTTTTTTTTACATCATCCTCTTAAAAGAATCTGAACTTGGTATGCATTTTCACCATTAATTCAGATTAATACTCCATTTCTATACATATCATGTTCTTTTATCGCTTATTTAACCAACTTTTCTAGTAATTTGTCATTATTTATTATCTAAATTTTTTTAAAATAGGAAGAATCAAACCCAAAAAAAAAAAAGTAAACAAATAAATAACAATCACCTGGATAGTAACAGAAGCAAGGGGAGCAGCCATGCCCCTGTAGAGGGCATTGGGTCCTTCGGTGGCTATAACATTGCGGAGGATGCCGAAGGCCGACCGCGAACCACCGCCAGACTGTTGTTGTCGGATTCTGACGGTATCAAGTGGGTACCCAGAAACAATTCCGGCAACACCTCCAAATCCTCCGGCAACAAATTCTTTTCCCCAACTGCTTGCCAAGAACTCCGGCCAGAAATCCATTTCTTTCTTCTTTTATCTTCTTGATATCATCCCTTTAAACTAATTTCTTCTTCTTGATTCAACGGATATACAGAGTATCAATCAAAAGCTATGTATCCTTTTTGTTTCAGAACCTTCTCTCTCTTTATTTGTAACAAAAAAGAAAATCATCAAATAGCCTTATATATATATATATATATATGCAGTAGCCCATAAAAATTGTTTTTTTTTTCTTTTCTTCGTTTGATAAGTTCTTGAGTTTGATGTTTGATGAAAGGAGAAAAAGAGTAGTTCTTGGTTAGAGAAGAGCTACCCCGTATTTCTTTCTTGGGTATTTTTTTTCTCATTCACTTTCTATCTCTATTACAGATTTTACAGACACAAGCACAGCCCCACGGGTTTAGTTTAATATTTTTGTGGTATTCCCCATTTAAGCTCAATTTTCGGCAAACAAGGATTTGATAAAATAAGAAAATAGAAAAAGAAAAAGAAATACTACAATGGGACCGAAACAAAAGCCACCGCTGCTAATTTGGCGGGACTCTCTCTGTGACTGAAATAAGAACGGCCAACGACCAAAGAGCACAAGGAGTTCGCTACGTGGACCAATCAACTGCCTACACGTCAGATACCATCCCATTCTATCATAGAGCCATCTTTAGGTTTGTATAACACATTTTCAACACTCTTGATATCAATTTAAAATTTTCACTAGAACAAGAAAATAAAATTGTTAATATATGAATAACACGCTAACCACATATTAAATTAAATTTGCCTAGAATTTTGGGGTCCAAGTTCTCTGCTTAAGAGGAAATCACATTTCCTGTTACAGATTATTAAAAACTGATATGGAAGTTTGGACGTTTAGTTATTCAATCGAGGGAGCTAAAAGAAAAACTTGATTATAAAATAAAATTTAAAAGATTGTAGCAAGAGATATAACATTTGATGAAGAAAAACTGATCCCAAAATTTTGTAAACTCTACTAATAAAGTTGATGTCACAACTCCAGTGCGCGCTAGTGTGTTAAGACTTAAAAACTTAAAACCAACCAAAATTGGGTTTTCTTCCCAGGGGGTGGAAATGGATAAGTGACGAAACCAAACAAAAACCATAGCTCGGCCGCAATTGGCTTTGTTTCAATGAAAAGGAGCGGCCGCCTCGATATGACACGTGACTAGGATTACAAATACATAATAATATTGTTTCATTATAATATCAAAGTGCGTTTTCAATTTTTATCTTGACTAATAATAGTTTGAGAGGATAGAGTTTAGAGAGACTAGATGCCTTGCTTCTTGTGATAATTCAAAATTATAATACAAATATTAGTGATTTTGATTGCTGGACCTTTTGTGTTCAGAAATGATTAATTGTGATATTAAAATCAACATATATTTTTGCACCATTCTGTAAAGACCCTCTCTACTTTTACTTGTCTATATATGAAAATGAATGATCAAATTGACAATATTTTAAACTAAAATATTTCTTAAATTTGGATGTAAAAACAAAACAATTAACATTAGAACACACATTGAATGTACCATTAAAGGTCACCTTTATAATATTTATGTTTAGATGGAGTAATATTTTTAATCCCAACGTTAGTTAATTAATCATAGAAAATTAACTGGGATAAATTAAAAAAAGGGTTTAAAATAAAAAGAATTGAATAAGATAGTGCAGGTAACGGACCTAATACGTGAGTCATGCCAAGTTCGTGTAAAGTATAGAGATATGGCAAATTAGCAATTCTCTACGTCAAGTGTCAATGGCCATGTCATATGCCTAACCAAATAAATAAACTAAGAAAATTATGCAGAGCAAATTATCTACGTGTTGTGTTACCTAACGAATGTGTCCTAGGATGTCCATTTCAATTGTCATTTAAATCGGAAACTGTGGAGAGATCACTCAAACTGCAGGTTGACAATTATGAAGTGTTTCAATTTTAGATTTTCTGCACGCTTACACCTAAAGAAATCCAACTCCTTAGTTTGACTCATGTCGGAAACCTGCATCAAATATTCAAATATGAAGCGTGTGTGTGGGTCGGGGGTTGGGTAGGGTTAAGTGTAAGCTAGAGAGACATACACATAGTTTACAACTATTTCCCAAAATAAAATAACAAAAATCCAATAAAATATCAAATGCAAACAAATTTAAATGTAGACTTTAATTTTATTTACTCTGAAATCATTTTGGTTCGTATATCTCGACATACAAATCAAGTACCATGTTATAATAGCTGAAACGACAAGTGGCTCATGAGCGGTCTCAAAAGGCTCATGTAAAGAAGTTGAATTATGGGAGACCATATGCCCCGGAGTCCGGCCCAATGAAAGTGTGATGATGCCCTCACCATATATAAGTTGACGTGGTGTGCAACGTGAACGCCGAATTCTCAAAGAAGTGGAGGTGTTAATTACTAAGCAATTTCCTCATTCCTTTACCAATACATAAATAAATAATAATTTCCTCATTTTCTATATCACCACACGCAAAAAAAAACACATAGTCACTAACTCACAACTCAAAAATGTATGAACGTAATAAAATTGAAATACTATGATGTAATAAAATTATGAACGTAATAAAATTGAAATACTATGATGTAATAAAATTGAAATCCTATGATGTTATCTAATGTTAATGTATTCAGAAATCCTACGATGTTATCTCATGTTAATGTATTCAGAAATCCTATGATATTATCTCATGTTAATGTATTCAGAATGTATTAACTTAGGCTTGCTCCCATGCTAATGTATTCAGAGTGAATTAGCTAAGACTTGCTTTGACCACTCTAATTTCTTGAAAGTAACACCGCTCTAATTTCTTTAAAGAAACTGTTAGTAATTTACCTCAGTAATTTGACTTGATTTTTACAGTTGAGTCTTTGAATGAGTCTTTCAGCATATCTTTTACTGGTTGCTGATTTTTAGGAATTAGTTCAGATTATTTGGAGTAGTTGTTATGTAGTAGGAGTTTTGAATGTGTCTTTTGTTTTTCCTCTATAAATATCCAGCATGAATAAGAAGTATTGTATGCTTTCAAGTCCAAATATATTCTGAGTTATCTTTCAAATTTTCAATTGTTCCTTTCTCAAGCCTTTATATTAGTTTTCATATTACAAATTGGTATCAGAGCTTTATTATCTTGAGGGACCTGTGAGAATGGAGAGTGATACATAACCAGTTTTCAGCCATCATACTGCTCCACCAGTTTTTGATGGCCAAAATTATCAAGCATGGGCTGTGAGGATGATAGTCTATCTTGATGCTTTGGATCTTTGGGAGGCTGTAAAAGAAGATTATGATGTTCCATCGTTGCCTGCAAATTCGACGGTGGCGCAGATAAAGAGTCACAAGGAGAGAAAAACAAGAAAGTCCAAGGCCATAGCTTGTCTTTTCTCTGTCATTTCAAGTACTATATTCACTAGGATCATGAACTTGGATTCAGCCAAAACCATCTGAGATTATCTCAAGAAGGAGTATCAGGGAAATGAAAGAACCAAGAGTATGCAAATTCTTAACTTGATTAGAGAATTTGAGATGGTGAAGATGAAGGACTCTGAGACGATTAAGGATTATTCTGACAAGTTGTTGAGCATTGTCAACAAAGTGAGGTTACTTGGTAAGGAATTTTCTGATGAAAGAATAGTCCAAAAAATTCTTGTCACTCTTCCTGAGAAATATGAGTAAAAAATCTCTTCATTAGAAGAGTCTACGGATCTATCAAGCATCTCTTTGGCAGAATTGGTTAATGCTTTGCAGGCTTAGGAGCAAATGAGGATGATGAGAAAAGAAGGATTTTCTGTGGAGGGTGCATTGAAGGCCAATTCAGAAAATTCAAGTTGAAAAGACAAGAAATTCAAAGGAAAAAATAAGATTAGCAAGTCCATCAATAATAAGGATATTGGTTCTCCTTGTCCTCATTGCAAGAAGTCGAACCATCAACCAAGGAAGTGTTGGTGGAGGTCAGATATTAAGTGCAGAAAGTGTGGGAACATGGGACACATGGAGAGAGTCTGTAAATCCCAATAGTCTAAAGCAACGAAGGCACAAATCGAAGAAAATGAAGAAAAACAACTCTTTGTCGTAACATGTTTTGCAACTAACAACTCAACTAATTCTTGGTTAATAGATAGTGGCTGCACCAATCATATGACCAACAATTTGGCTCTTTTCATAAAGATAGACAAGAGTTTTATCTTTAAAGTAAGGATTGGAAATGGTCAGCTTATTCCAGTAAAAGGAAAAGGCACAGTGGCTATTGAGAGTTTGTCAGGTTTGAAGCATATTTATGATGTTTTATATGTACTTGATATTGATCAAAACTTGTTGAGTGTTGGGCAGCTTCTTGAAAAAGGCTACAAGGTCATTTTCGAGAATAAGTGGTTCTTTATTAAGGATGCAATGGGCAAAGGTGTATTCAAGGTGATGATGAAGGCAAATAGTTTTTCTCTAAATTTGTTGGAGGATGAACAAGCAAGAGTTGCATGTCAATTCAGCAATGCAGAGCTGTGGCACAAAAGGCTAGGGCACTTTCACCATACTGGACTTTTGTATATGCAAAAAAATAATTTTGTGAAGGGTGTACCACTCCTTGAAAAAGAGTTGGCTGATTGTGTGGCTTGTCAATATGGGAAGCAAATCAAGAAACCATTTCCTCAAACTACATGGAGAGCATCACGCAAGTTGCAGCTGGTACATTCAGATGTTGAAGGACCTCAAAGAACATCTTTTTTAAATGGTAATCAATACTATATTACATTTATTGATGATTACAGCAGATTTTGTTGGATTTATTTCTTCAAATCCAAGACTGAGGTTGCTAATATATTCTGGAAGTTTAAAGCTTGGGTAGAGAATCAAAGTGATTGCAGGTTGCGCATATTAAGGTCTGATAATGGGAAAGAGTACACAAATGCAACTTTTGATAAGTTTTGTGAAGATGAAGGTATTGAGCACCAACTCACAACTCCTTACACCCCTCAGTAGAATGGTGTAAGTGAGAGAAAAAATCGTAGCATCTTGGAGATGGCAAGGTGTATGCTTCATGAAAAGGAGTTGCCAAAGAATCTTTGGGCTGAAGCTGCAAGTACTGCAGTTTTTTTGTTGAATAGGCTACCTACAAGAGCTGTGGAAGGAAAAACACCATTTGAGGCCTGGTTTGGTTATAACCCAAATTTACAAAATTTGAAAATTTTTGGTTGTCTATGTTTTTCCCATGTGCCGCAGGTTAAGAGAGATAAACTTGATAAGAAGGCAGAGTCTGGTGTGTTTGTTGGATATAACTGCACTTCAAAAGCTTACAGAATTTTCCAACCATAAAATGAAAAAATTATTGTAAGTTGAGATGTTAAATTCATGGAAGACAAGCAGTAGAGTTGGGAGGAGCCAATAGAAAGAGAACTTTCAGAATTCTCTGATGAACTTGATGACAATATAGATGATGTTCCAGTTCGTGGGCATGGAGGTGAAACAAGGTGCTGGAGAAGTTGATGACAGATCTTGGTTTGTTATCTTATTTCCTGGGCATGGAGGTGAAACAAGGTGCTGGAGAAGTTTTCATATGCCAACAGAAATTTGCAAAGGAAATTCTCAAGAAGTTTCACATGGAGAATTGCAAAGAAATTAGCACACCAATGAATCTAAAGGAGAAGTTAAGAAAAGAAGATGGAGCTGAAAAAGTTGATGAAAGATTGTACAGGAGTTTGATTGGTTGCTTGATGTATCTCACAGCCACAAGACCAGATATAACTTATGCCATAAGTTTGCTATCAAGGTTTATGAATTGTGCAAGTAAAATGCATTTTGTAGCTGCTAAGCGTATTTTAAGATATGTTAGGGGTACAATTGATTATGGTATCAAGTATTATGGTCTCAATGATTACCAACTTCAAGGCTGTCATAACTTTCAGCTCCAAGGTTTTTCTGACAGTGATTGGGCAGGTTCTACTGATAATATGAGAAGCACAACTGGTTATTGTTTCAGTTTTGGCTCAGGTGTTTTTTCATGGAGTTCTAAAAAGAAAGATTTAGTTGCTCAAAGTACTGCAGAAGCTGAGTTCATTGTAGCAAATGTTACAGTGAATCAAGTAATTTGGATTCGAAAAATTCTTGAAGACCTGCACATGAAGCAAACTGATCCAACAGAGATTTTTGTAGACAATCAAGCTGCTATTGTAATATCAAAGGATCCAGTTTTTCATGGGAAAACGAAGCACTTCAACATCAGACTCTATCACTTGAGAGAAAAGCAGAAGGATGGTGAAATCAAGTTAATTTTCTGCAGAACAGAGGAGCAGACTGCAGATATTTTAACCAAAGCACTTCCTAAACCAAGATTCGAAGAGTTAAGGGACAAGTTAGGTGTTTGCAAATACTGAGGCAAGGAAGAGATTGTTAGTAATTTACCTCAGTAATTTGACTTGGTCTTTTACAATTGAGTCTTTGAATAAGTCTTTCAGCACATCTTTTATTGGTTGCTGATTTTTAGGAGTTAGTTCAAATTATTTGGAGTAGTTGTTATGTAGTGGGAGTTTTGAATGTGTCTTGTTTTTCCTCTATAAATATCCAGTATGAATAAAAAGTATTGTATGCTTCCAAGTCCAAATATATTTCGAGTTATCTTTCAAATTTTACATTTTTCCTTTCTCAAGCCTTTATATTAGTTTTTATACTACAGTAACACCGCCGGAACATTCTATCAATCATTAACGTAACATAATACGGGGCAAATTTTGATGTCGCAGCCAAACTATAATGCCCCAATAACAAATATGTAGTTACCAAGATAATCAAATTGCAGTAGCCCATCACCCCGTCCACCTAGAGATTGAAGACATGCTTTTACAATTTATTAAATAAAGGAAAAAATTGGTTCCAAATAAAAAACCATGCCCTAGCTCCCAAACTAGACCTAATGTTTCAACTCATTTGATGTTTCAACACCAATTATGTGCCAACTATTTCTGCTTAGGACATATATATAAATCCAGCAGAAAGTATTTTCAAGAAGGTAAGCAACATGAGATGTACTTGAAAGTGAAAGGAAATAGACAATAATTTTATATTCCATATGCGATAAGGTCACAAAGGTTCACCGACAAAATTACAAACTAACCAGTGACAAGCAAATAAAAAATATGTCATAGATGCAATTCCTTCTCATGACGGGAAGACCTTCAAGCCAATTGATATAGGAGCCTCATTTCTTCCCACTTTTCTTAAGCCCAGAACCTCCAAACGCCCCCTTTTGTTGAGCTTTGGCTTTGAGCTCCTTGAGTGCCTGCACACGATGGGAAAAACTATATTCAGTCGAGTACTAGGAAACACATGCAATGCCAGAATTATAACGTCAAGGTAGGCTAAAATTATAATACCCTGTTCCAAATGAATAAATAATTTAAACTATATTCTGGCGTTTTCAAGAGACAATGACATCTAATACCTGACTCATTTAATTTTTTAAGATATGATATTTGTGCTTATATAAAAGTAAATGGTACTATTAGTTAATGAGGTATATTATAAGTAATAGAATAGTACAATAATATGAACTATGAACATCAATTACTGCCCCAACTCAAATAAAATCAAAGAGAAGGAAGGTGATGAGATACTCCAAGTATTACTTATTGAAATTTAAGGTTGGACGCTCTTAGACCATGAAAAAAGATTGATGCGGTAACAGTTCAATGTAAGATGTTTTTATAATTCAGATAAAAGCTTATTATTATTCAAAGTTGGGGTTATTACTATGCAAATCAAGGCCAACTATGGCACTATTCCTACAACTTTTGCTTTTCAATGTTTTATTTTCTTGTGCGCAAGTTAAGGTGGCTTATATCCCTTGTTCCCAAACAAATATCACTGCCCCTGCCAGGAAATATATCTACGTGAGTATTACTAAAAATCTGATGTAAAAAGGGTACAATCAAACCTTTTCCTCTTCCTTTTTCTTCTGGAGTTTGGCCAAATCATCCTGCATGAGTGCACAAAGACATATATTTCGTTAAAGAATGATGTACAGATGTAACCAAGTAGAAGTCATAAACTGCAAGTTACATTTTGAAATTTCTTAGGTTATTTTACAGCAGATCTATAATCCAAGCAGCCCCATCCCACAACCTTTCGGGGACAATATGGTGATTCTTCGAAAAGTTATTCTTATCTTGGAACAGTCTTCTGTTAAAACTTGTTAATGAATCCATGAATCCACACAAATGTACAGCACTACTTTAATTATCCCAATTTTAGACTCTTCTAACAATTGTAAAATCTTCTATTATAATTGTTCATATACCTCATATAACAGTATGAAAGTTGGAACTCGCAGAAAAAATGAAAACATGTAAAGATCTGGCGCTTACTTGTCATTAAAAAGTAGCAGTTGTCTAATGATAGATTATCTACGTTTTCTGGAGGTCTAGTGGATAGCAATAATAAAACGGCCTTAAAACAAAGATATATCACAATCCAGCGGTCAAGCGATTTTACAGGCATGAATCAGAACCATATAGGGACCAATAAAAGAATTGGATAAAACTAGAGGTAAAAACTACAAATTACAATTCAAAAGAAAAACAAAATATCTGGGGAAAGAAGACAAGCCATTACTTGGAAAAATTAGGGATATGCTAATATAGTTATTGGAAAGAACAAAAATGTAGTTCATCGACTAGACACAACAAAACATCGGCGCATAACATCTAATAGATACCAAAGTTTCTATGTAGTCCATTATTTTCCATTCTAATTCCTCAACCAAAAATAAAAAAATAAAAAATTATGCAGCAAGATATCGATTCTTCAAAAGATCAACCACTAAATTTATGAAAATTAGTAGAGGGGAAAATCTTCAAGAGCGAATACATACCTCGTCATATTCTTTCTTTTCAGCCTTGGGCTGCTTCAGAGGCTTTGCTTTTCCACCTGCGCAACACAATAATTACTTCAATAAAAGTATAAAATTCAAAAATTGGTGTTCTGATGCATAGAGAAAAGAAGAATGAGAAAAAACTTAAGTGTTGGGAAGACGGTTTTACCTTGCTTGGACGACATGGTTGAATTTTAGGGTTCGGATTTTCTCTGATCCGGGAACAAGCCTGAGATGCGTGGGAAGACGACCCCAACCCCAATTCAGATTTTATTGGCACTTGCAAATTCCTTTTTCTGTAGGAGTATTCTTTATTTCGTTCAATTACTATTACACCCTTGAGATATCTTTAGGCCTAGATCCTCCGGGAAGATCAGCTGAACAAAACTAAAAATATCATTGCTCGGAAGATCGTTTTTGCACGGAAGATCGTTAAAGTTTTTGATACATATTAATAACAAGGACCACAGGGATACCAGAGATTTTGCACGAAAGTTTTTAAATTGACTTAAAATAAGAGGTTAATTAAGTAATTTGATATTATTATAGTTTAAATACGAAGATTTTGTACAAACAAATTTTCTCACCTTCTTTTTTTCTCTTAATATAATATATTTATTTTAAAATTAACTAATAAATTGTTTTATTAAGTTTTTATAAGTATTTAATTAATTGTAAGATAAAAGGTTATAATAATAAATTTTAAAAATTATAATATTTTAACAAAAATATTATATAAATGTTATTTTTTCTGTGAAACAAATCATATTTTCGTATGTAACTTATTTTTGTGTGACTAAGGAAGTACTTTCGTTTCACCGTTTTAGAAAAAAATATTCTCTCTTTTATTTCTTTTATTTATAGAATTTTATAATTTAAATTTACTATATATTTAATTAGTTGATCATTATATATGTATTGTAAAATGATAATATGTAAATATAAATATATTTTTTAAAGAAGGTGTTTCTAACAATGATGGTAGATTGGTAGGGATAGCATTACTTGTGAAAGTAGGGTTATAACTATGTCATTTTATTATTTAAAATTTAGAAAATATATTTCACTTTGAAATAAATTCAAAAAATATATCTCTAATTTTATATATGAATTTGTTACATCAGATAAGTTTTATAGTGATGAAAACTTGTACAGTGTGGAAGTATAATTTGTCCTGTAACCCCAAAGGGAAAAAGGTATAAAGTTATTACCTTTTGTCATTTTATTATTTAAAATATGGATGAAAATCAGTATTTCTATTTTCTATACTATTATTTTTTAAAAGCATTCCAGCTGTCATTTACAAAATATGGATATGACTTCTAAGGCCAAATGCAGCATTTGGACCGTACAAATCGGGCCTTGAGGAGTCTATTTCAGCACTGGGCTTCGGGCTATAGTTTGACATTGAATAGTTTTCTCTCTTTCTTTTCCATTTCTTTGTTTTTTCCTTTTATTTTCTTATTGTTGAAATGACATTGAATTGAGCAGTGACACTGTGATAGAAATTGAAACCCCTCATCGTATCTAATCGGCACCATCGATCTCTTCTGCTTTCAACACTAATTTACTGCGAGGTACTATATAGATCCTCAATCTGTCTATATATAGAATTGTGTTAAATGTGTGTGCATTTGTAGTTTAATTTGGTGCACTTGTCACTTTTGTTCAAATTTGGGCAAGATATATGTATACATTTGGTAATTTAAGCAGATCAGTATCAATTTTTCTTTACATGGAATTTTCATTCATGTTTAGCGTTTAGGGTTACGTATTAGCACCGAAAATTAGTTAATTGTTCGATTCGTGTTCGATCATGCGTTTAGCTAGAACATTTAAAATAATATGAATATGTACCGTTTTCGACATTCAGAATTTTGTGTCTGATTAATCATTTGACTAAAGCGTTGCCTCGTTTAAATATAATTTGAATTTGGACATTTGGAAATTCGGTTAACGATGATCATCGTTTTCAACTTTTAATTTTTATTGATGATTGGATGATATCATCTAGAAAATTAATCAGATTTGATTTGAATTTTGCTCGACTGATTGTTGAAAAAGAGTCTCAATTAAAATATATTCCAAGTGTTCGACAGATTATACGAGTCAAACTTGCAACTCAAGAGACGGCTAATTTACACCCCATGTGCATCAACTTGTATTTTACTTGGAGATATAATTCTGATTTTCTTTTGAGATGAATGTTGGTGGGTACACTGGTTATGAGTTAGTCCTACATCTAACACAACTAGGTTGGTCTTTTATTATATCGCAACAATCTGGAATACATTGCTACTATTTTGAAACAGTAGTTTTTTCTAGTCATTAGTATCATAAGGTTCAAAGTTTATTTTTTCATGTAAAGATACAGGGCAAAACTGCAAGTGTTCCACTAAAATTTATGTCATATCTTGCAGAGATTGTCAAACTTGGATTTGATTCTTGTCTCAGCAATTATGTTTAATTGATTATCTATTTCAAAAGTCATAAAAAATGTGACAAAAAACTTGTACATGTTGATATATATCTTGAGGATTACATCATAAAATTATGCACATATTGTTGTTAGGATATATTCCAAATGGATGACACTGTGGACTCTTTAAACAAATCATATGAGGAGTTTGTTGCCGCAGCAGTCAATGTACTTGAGGCCAATGAAAACTCTGGTGGCCAAAAAACAGAAGCTACAAATGCTGCACTAGAGAACTTTAAGCACCGATGGGAATTGTTTAAGGCAGCTTGTGATCAAGCACAAGAATTTGTGGAGTTTCTGAAACACAGTGTCTTGTCGGGAGGTTTCGCAAATCACGAGACAGCAGATTCAGGTGCCGAGAAGTCAGGGCAGGCTATCACAACTAGTCAGCAGTCTGATGGAGAAGAGGTTCAGTCGGAGCAAAGTCAGCAGACTAAGTAAGGACTATGAGCGCAAGTGCTGATTGCTGCTATATGATGTGATAATCTGATGTTGTTAGGCAAAGTACTCTAAAGAACACACGGAACATTTAGAGGATGATAAATGCTTGTGATCACAGAATCTGTCTTACATTAATTTTATTTGGAGTTTGTGTTGTCGAAATCATACTGATTTTGAATTTCAGGGGTATACTTGTTTCAGTTTTCTTGTTTGTTATGTATACTTTCTGCCTCTAAGACTGACTTAACTCAGCTTGATCAACGTCAGGACCAAAGACCGGCTCAAAACAAACTTAATCAACTATTCAGTTTTGAACAAATATTTTCTTAATTTTTTAAACAAATCCGTTTTTTGCACTGGTATAGCGGTTAGTTAATTTAAACGAGGAAGAGTAATTAATTATGTAAACCTTATGTTTTTAATAATTAATTCTTCTCCAATAGCTCCTGTATTGAGTCGTAATACAAGTACCTTGAGATTTTATATTACCGGATCCCACTGTATTCGTAATCGCAGATGGTTTAGTATTCATGTCCAACATTTTGCGAAGAAAAAAAAGAGAGAATACAACTTCAGCCTAGAAACGAGAGTTTTAAACTTTTAATCTGAGCTTTGATTTTCGTTCCTAATACAATCGACTAATCCGAATATATCATTGATTAATCTAATATATGTCCTTAGCTAACAGGAAGTAAGCTACAATGTAAACAAACTATCCGATGAGTCTTCTCCCTAAAAAAATCAATTTAATATTGTGTGAGCTAGAAAAATATAAAAAATAAATTTACTATTAAACTGACAAGAACATGTACTGATCTTAGCCAAAAGGCCGAGAAATTATTATTATTGATCTTTTTAAATATTGATATTACAGGCTCATGCGATTATTAATATAAACTGCTACTGATCTTTTAATAGAATATGTACATATGTATTTGTTACTAAAACAATTAAAATTCTCTAGCTCAAGTCAAAATCATTCGCCAAATTTCGAAAACATTTATACTCGAAAAATAAAAACCTGATGAAACTAATATCCCAAAACTCCTAACGGACAATAGATTTGATGCCAATTCTTTTTTCAACCTGTGGACGAACAACATTCGAGATAAAAAAAGAAAAAAGAGCATCGGAGATCAAAATTTTATGAATTGACTACAGATTTCTAAGGAGGTTTTGGGTTGAACGGATAGAAGGACATATATATATATAAAATACTAAATAAATTAAGATGGCATTTTTTGAGTTTCTTTCTAGGTGATAGTGTCACATATTGTGAATAGTGGACAATTCTCTTTTTATCTTTTTATCTTTTCTAGGATTTATTTTCTGTAGAAACAGTCTCATAAAAATATTACTTTTTCAATCTATACAAAATTCAAAAAGAAAATCAATTATTATTTTACAATAATGGCCGGTCAAATTGCGATCATACATTTTAGACAAATAATCCTTTTCGGTTGTAAAATCTACTGGTCTTTACCATATCTAGACTATAGAAAGAAACCTTATAGTATCTAGAAAAAACACTTTTGATAAACTGGTATTAGCAACTTTTCAAAACCGTTTCTCGCCTCTAGAGATTTATTAGGTTGTAAAAAGAAATGGAAAATACAGGTTAAGAAACTTTTCATGGACCAATTGATGATGAGAAGTGATATTTTCACATAGTATTATTTCAAAATTTTCTCTCACATGAATATAGATGATTATGATTATGACAAAAGGTGAACCCTACCGTAAAAATATAAAAAAAAATGTGGAATTATCACTTCTCATTCCTAATTTATATCTAAACCTTTTTTTAAATATTAAAAGCATTACAATTATAATGTCAAATACAATTCTAATTGTCCTTCAATATTACTGAATTGAACAACGTTTTAATTCGCTACAACACCGCTAGGCCGAACTAAGCAAACTTAATTAACGTACACCAAATCAAGAAATTGTCTAATCTTCAATATACATATGTATTTATATGTGTATATATTTGTATATATGTGTGTGTGTGTTTTGCGGGAGGGGTATATCGTGACGTTGAACCCATAGAAAACAACATACATAGCCGTACTTTGTTACGACATATGTCGAAGAGCAAAGTAGAACGCACGCCCAATGTTTTGATGTGACTTTACAATGAAACCACGTACTCTACTAAGCCGTTACTCTCTCTGTATATATCTATTCTATTGTGCTGTGCATCTCTCTTGGTATCACCGTTTGATGTCTTAAACTAATACCCCTTATTTATTTTTCTTAATTCTAGCTCCTAAACACAGCTTCCCACCGCTCAACAATATTCAGTCCATACATATATTGAAGTTTCGGGTCGTTTGCTATTGAAAAAGGGAAAAAGAAATGGTATGTTGCTAGGTTTAGATCTATAATGCTTTCTAACTAATTGTCATTTGTACATAATTTATTCATGATATTTTCTTCGATTTTGTGGAAAATGAATTCAACTGTTTTAAGGCATGTTCCCCCCACCCCACCCCCCACCCCATTTTCTCTGAGATTTTAATAAATGAAATGTTATTTAGAATAATAGAGTCAACTCTGATTGATGGTGTCTTTTTAATTAATTTGACACTAGCTTGTGAATGTATGATAATGCGCTGATAAAATTAATTGATTGCAGTTTGTGAAGGGAATGATGTTTGGGGCAGTAGCAAAGCTAATTACTGCATTGGCGACTCATCCAACAGCCACTCTCATTACCATATTGTATTGTGGGGATCGCCTTCCTCGGAGCCTTAGCAGCTTGGAGAGATTGCTTCTTCATGATTTAATGGAACCTGACAACTACTTGTTTCATTTTCTTGTCAGCCTTTTGAGATGTGTTTGGTAGAAAATTTAATCATACGTAGAGAAACCTTAAAACTTTACTCCATATATTATATTTCTTATTGTGTTTTAGTCGATACGCAAATGATATAAATTTTTTTCATAAATTACGGAATTTGTTTATTATACATTATTTAATACTTATTGAAAACTTGTTTTTGTTATATCTCATGATCTAACTAGTCACCTCGATTCTTTATTGTTTTCTTTTTATTTTGTCGTTATCGTTTCTATATTTTGATAATCAATGAATTACATGTTGACATATTTTGATACGTTGTTATAAATATATATGTATTATATTTGACGTACATAGATCTTGTATGCGCACATATACCTATAACATTTTTTTTATAATTTACAACGTTTTAGTGACAATAATATATTTTTTTAAAAAAAATAGGGGAGTGAATGACTTTGTTCATCCATAGTCTAAAAAATTACTGTTGGGGCGAAGGGGAGGCGGATGGGGCTAATATTGGGATTAACACGTTAAAATAAATATGAAAATTTTATACGATCAAAGTCTCTCATTTTCCTTCTTTTTCTCTTTACTGAAGTATTTAATATTGTTCTTATCAATTAATGAAGTAGGTATCTTGTTTTCTCGTCACCCGTTTGAAATTCTCGTCGCGTTGCATAATCCAGTCGATATTGTGTATTACTTTCATTAATGTATTGCGTCGCCCGAGTACGTATCAGTTAAATTGTTCTTCCTCTTTCGCAATTTAAATACTAGTACTATTCGTTAAGAAAATAATTACTTTATCATCTTTTTAGCAGACATTCTACTAAAATTATTGTATGTAGTGATAGACTTAGCAAATATCTAAACTTCTTAATAGTTGCTGAATTTTGAAATGAATTGGAAAGGCCAACAATTTGACCATTAAACCTTTTGAATTTTGATAATCCGAGGTGTCTGCTTTAGTATTTCCTTATACATTAATTTATGGCCGAAAAATAAAATAATGGATTAGTATTAAAGTGACATTTATAGTATCCTCGAAAATATTTGTATTCAAAAAATCTCATATTTATAAGGGATAAATATATAAAAATACCCTCAACTATGAATTAATTTCACTTTAGAGACTATTTTTTTAATTTTCACAATTAAGGGATTCAACTATAAATTAATTCCACTTTAGTGACCGTTCTTTTAATTTTTGAAACTAAATGATTCAACTATAAGTTAATTTCTACTTTAGGGATCATTCTTTTAATTTGTACAATTAAGAGATTTACCTATTATGTTTTTTAATATGGTCTAAAATTTGATGAATAAAAAGTACTTTTAATTAAAAAATATATCAATTTTTTATTATTTTCTTTCATTTACTCAATTTTCAATGAACATTTTTGAATATTTTTATTATTCATTGATGACGTGTCAATTAAAGTCATTCTTTAATGAAAAATATCATTAAAATTGAGTGATTGAAATAAAATAACTAAAAAAATACTCAATTTAAAGAAAATATTAATTGTGTAATTTTTTAAAACTATTTTCTTTAAATTGAATCAATTTTTTTTCAATTACTCAATTTTAATCATATTTTTCATTATAAAATGATTTTAATTAACATGTCATCATGACACTTGTGGATAAGTCCATTAAAAATTGAGTTATTGAAATAAAATAATAAATAATTATGTTTTTTTTATTAAAAATATCTTTAATACATCAATTTTTACATCATGATTAAAAAATATAATGAGTAAATCACTTAATTGCAAAATTAAAAGAACGGTCACTAAAGTGAAAACTTACATATAGTTAAATCACTTAATTATGAAAATTAAAAGAACAGTCACTAAAAATTATAGTTGAATCCTTTAATTGAAAAAATAATTTCCAAAGTAAAAATTAATACATAATTAAAAGTATTTTTTTATAATTATCCCAAAATATAATACCATCAGACATTTTTACTCCAGCATTTTGGAGGTCCACATGTTATTTGGGCTTTGGAGCATTATTGAATTGCTTCCTGAGAAACAAAACTTATTGCTATATACTTGATAGTGGGAGAGAACTATTGGACCGACATAGAAGGAAGACTACCTTTTTTATGTGAGAGAGCTGTTGGACCGAAAAAGTACAATATTCAATCTACTCTTTTTTAAATTATTAGTCTGTGTACTCGAGTGTAATACCGGTTTTTATTGTTTTTTTCCTTTTAGGTAATATAAAAAGGATCATATTTGTTTAGATTTTTTAGGATCATATTTGTTTAGATTTTTTTCTTTGTAATATATATATATATATGTATTTATATGTATAAGGAAATATTATTATAATTATTTATTCTGAATACAAAGGCAGAAACTTATTTAAAGTCAAAATTATTTAAATTTATATCAATTAGAATTATTTTAGCAATAGAAAAAAGAAATAAAAACAAAGTTAACCGAACCAACAAATTTACTTAATATAGTTGACTTTATCTTCAAAACATAATTTACCCATTAATATATAGTAACAGATACATCGATAAATTTTACTTTGGCAAAACACAAGTAATACGGCTAATTTTGTACGAAGTATATATTTTGCTTTGATTTTAAACCTTTCTTCTTATTCTTCTTTATTAAAGTTAAACTAAAACTTAGTTCTAAGATCCTTCTTAGGGCTTGTAATAAGGTCCCGTCCAGGATCAAGAATTTCATCTTTTAATTATTTTTGAACTTTTGAGATTAAATTTGGTAGTCTATTGTTTGATTGCTATTTGTTTTAACTAAACAAATTATTGAAAGAGGAGTAACTTTTAAGAGAGTATTTCGTCCGTCATTAATTTGATTATCGTATATTTCTAAAATTTAGTTTTATGTGCACATTAAGATATCAAAATTATAAAGTTAAATATTTTAATTTATCTTTAATTAAATTCAAATAAATTTATACCAAATTCAACATATAAAAATATATCTTTAACTATAAAACAAATTAAAATCGAGTAAGATTTTGTTTATTCTGATTTTACGACAAAAGTTCTAACTCTAAAATTTGTTTCGGGTCACAGGCCTTTAGTAACGACCCAAGTCGTAGAATTTTCTTTGTTCAACTGCCCCGGAACAATTTGGAGGGTAACTTTCTTTGTTCCGATGAGAGGTGGCGACGTCGGTCCACCTCCACCGGTTCGGCCATCGCCGGAGATTGAACCACCATCGGAAGAGTATGAGGTGATGAGTGAAGTTCACTTGGGTTGCCCCCCTAATTTTAACGGCCCTTACATATCTCATTTCACATTTTCTCTTCCACGAGGTAGTGGATCGTATAAATGTTGCTGCTTTTGTGTAAAGGAGGGAGTATGTTTATCATCAACAAACACAATAATAATATATTATCTGAGAATTCCATATTATTTTTATTTAGGACGAGCCTCTTGTAGATTTTGGTAGTTAATGTTTTCATCCGATTAAATTGTTCGGCTTACTTTTTAGTCTTGATAAAGTAAAATCACAGTTTACAAGTTATAATTTTCATATATATAGGAGTTGAGATAATGGGGAGAACATCTGATCCTGTAAATGAAGATGAATTTACTTCTAATCAACAAGGTATCAATTTGGATGAGGATGGTGACCTTGTTCTAACTCGGCGAAGCAGTAAGTCACAGTTTGGGTTAAAGCATTTGTTGACGTTCTCAGCTAAATTTATTTAATTTATCGGTTATGATCAAGTATTCGCCCTTTCTCATAACATACTCCAAAGATTATTATTATTCTCTATGTGCAGAGGATTCTCAGAACAATTTTGTCATGTCCGTCCAGCACAGTATCACTTCATCCATCCCAGATGTTGGTTTGCAGGTGAAATGACAATTAGTAGTTGATTTATAGATTTCTAGAAGCCACTTTTGTTGTGGTTGGCTGTGATTGGAATTAATCTGCATTCCACATTTCAAACATCATCTTGCCCTTTGAAGCTAACCCAGTAATTGCTATGCATATTTATCAGGTGTGGAGAGCGGAACTAGTACTAGCAGATTTTGTGCTGCATAAAATGTTAACATCATCCGATTTCGATGGAATCGTTGCTGTAGAGCTTGGTGCTGGTACAGGTAAAGTGTTTTAGAATGCCTATTCGAATATGATTTTTTGAGTATTATGCTAGCTTACCAATAAACATAATTTTAAACCTGTATCTTTGATGGAGATCTCGTATCTCTTTGTTAGAACCCAGCAATAATTTTGTGAATCAGAGCAGAATCTGATTGATTATGGTTTAATTTTTATTTTCCAGTGTTGATGCTTAGGAATACATACTTATAAAATAAGAAGTGATGTTCACTTCAAGAGTTGGAATATCTAGGCACAACACACTTTTATTTTAGTTTTTAGATATCATACTTGATAATTGTATTTTAGAAATAAGAAATAATATAATTGATCACTAAAATTCCCCTTCATGATCCTTAACACCTCTTTCCTTCAAACATAACCCCGCCAACATTTTGAGCCAGTAGATTATCTGAACATTGAAGTAAAATGAAAGCTACTGTTTTGTAGAAATTATAGAATATCCAGTAACTAAATGTTGTGTACACATAATTTATCATAATTTTCTACTTATTAACCATTGAAGTCCAAATTCAGCCTCAATTTACTTTTTGCCCGAGTTTGTTCTTTCCAGCATATGAACACTAGTATTTGTTGGATGACAGGATTTTTGTAACTGTCTTTACTAGGGCTGGTTGGCATGTTACTTGCGCGTGCTGCTAAAATGGTCTTTCTAACAGGTATCGATGATTAAATATTCTTAAGTTGAATGTTGTCTCTTGCGGTTTTTTCTTCTTATTTATACTCTTTGTTGTTTCAAGCATTGATTTTAAGATCTTCTGATACTTATGTCTGCATAATTTGTTCAACTTTGCCTTGATTCTTTTTAACATCTATATATGGACATACAAATGTGCATGCATGCTTGTGTATATGTTTTTCTACATGCATGTGTTGGGTATATTGTTTCCCTGTGTCTACACTGCATAAGCTTTCTTCATTAAATTAAGTAATTAACCTCGTGGTTAGTGGCTTTACCTGGATTTTCAGTAGATAACAATCTAGGATGTTGACCGTTTGTCATCTCTGACAGATCATGGTGTTGAAGTACTTGATAATTGCACTAAGAATGTTAGTCTGAATTCTGGAAGGTTTTCCGCTTCAGTTTATGTACGTGAACTTGATTGGAAGGCTTCTTGGCCTCCTGCACTGGAAAGTGGTTCTGCATCTCTAGGAAGGTATGAAGGTATCATATCTTATAATTGATTGAAACAGTTCCCAACCACACTCTCCAGTGCAATAGCACCTTTTGGTCAAGTCCTATGCTCACCTTGTGTAGCTTTAATCACAGGTATGCTTGGATATCTCAGGAGCTTGAAGAATTTCAGAGATCTTCTTTTCTTGTAGCTGCAGATGTAATCTACAGCGACGATCTGACTGATGCATTCTTCGGTACTTTAGAGAAATTAATGTCACAAGGTTCAGAAAAGGTAAGAATGAAATAGATAGAATAGTTGGTCATAGTACATTGGGTAGTAATGCCATGTCCGGGCTAAATTATTGGTAATTCCTCGGTTCCAAAATCATAGATATATTTTCCTATTTCTATACATTCTAAAACTAGAGATACATTTCTATTTTAAGGCAACAAAAATGTAGGACTTTCCTTCTCCAGTTCAATACCATTTTCCTGCTTCCACTTCTTGGTCTGCTCATCTTTTTGTCTCTCCTCTCTAATGAATGCACCTATGCCTCTTCCTGACTCCTTCGTCCTCCGACACAGTTGTGACAAAGCTAATAGAGGGATAGAGCTTCATCTCTTGGAAAATTAGATTCTGGAAGAATTATATACGATGATAGTCCTCTTTCTTGTTGATGAAATAGTCCATACTCTTCTATGAAATGTATCATTGTCTTTGGAATGGAGGGTGTGTTAGTGTTCTCCTGTCCAACTTTAAATTGCAACTCGATTGTTGTGATAATTTCAAAATAGAAAACTTGCAAAAATCAATAATAATATAAATTTGACCTCTAAATCTTATGCCACTCGTGGATTTACAGATAAGGAACTGATCAAGTGATCAAGTCAATAGATTTTTTTGGAGACTTTATCATATACTCTATTTTCTGGTCAGCAGTCTATATATATGCTATGTTGTAAGTGTCGACCTTCAATTGGAATATGTGGATTCCAAGTTCCAGACCAACCTAACAGGCTAACACTTATGGATTGTAACCAAAAATTAAGAAATAAAAAGTGAAAATAAAGCAAGGACCGGAATTTCTTGAAGTTCCTGGTATAAGAGTTTGGAATTCCTTCTGAACAATGTATTTCTCTCTCATTTCAGGTGCTGTACTTGGCACTGGAAAAACGTTATAATTTCTCTCTCGGTGACCTAAGTGTTGTGGCAAATGGATACTCACGCTTCCGAAGTTATCTGAAGGATGAGAGGGGTAAAAATTATGTTCTTTAATGGATACCCAACTTATAACAAATTATCAAACAATAAACTGTAGTGATTATCATGGCCGTACAGAATGTGAGGACTTTCAAGATGGATCTTTTCCATGCTTTGTGGGTACATACATTGATCTCACACAGATTCCACAGTATGTGAAAGAATATGAAAGAGGAAAGGACGTCGAGATTTGGCAGATTAAGTATGTGGGACAACCTTGAGGGCAGACGTTAGACTAAACAGCTAGACATCGAAAATCTTAAAAGAAACAAGATGATTATGAGACTTGATTGGCCCGCGTGGGTATGTAAAGACTCTTAAGAGCAGAAAGAGAACTTTAATTAAACATTCAAATCTCTCTTTCTCCGTTTCACTGTATCTAGTTAACTTTTGTTTACTGGGTTTGGTGGATACAGGTTGCTCTTTCCCGTCCGAGAAGTTTGGTCGGGAACGGGTTTTCCTAAATCACCTCTTCCAACGGCTCCCGATACATAGCCGATAAAATCGTCACCTAAGTAAATTTTTTTAGCCTCCTACGTTACTTACCACTTTCTAAAAGCTAGTTTGGATATCTGTATAGCACCCCGGTAGTTTTGTCTTTCCAAGTAATATTAGAGATTTATATTTTTTTAGAATTTTTTATTTCTAATATTTTTATATATGTAATTATATGTGTAAGGTAATTTTTTTTAAAACTATTAACCCGTTCAAAGACAAAATTAAATAGTATTTGTTCTAATTATAAAAGTAGAAACTCATTCGTAGTCAAACTAAATAGTATTTGAATTTGACTCAATTAAAATTATTTTTAGCAACAATAAAAAAAAAGAATAATCAAACTGATCGATTCAACAGAGTTCTTGAAATGTGATTTATCAATTAATATTAAGTCTCTGAAATATAAATTTTTAATTAAGATATGGTATCAGAAGATAAAATAGATAGATTTATAACATGAGATAAATAAATCATTTATAAAATGAGATAAATAACTCATGTATCATGTTAGTTGATCCCAAAGATTCAGTTGTTTCTACTTCCAACTCCAGTCAAGGGAGAGAGAATATGTAATATCATATGAAACGTTTACTACTCTTGGGGAGTCTAAAACATTATTTATTTATTTAGTTATTATTATTATTTTGTGATAGTGGGAGTTGTTAAAACTTAAAACAATAATAATCCACCGGGTTGTCCTGTGCTTTCTCGGTCGTCGTTTAAAAACGGAACCTCATCGTATATCGCGTTGGCTTGACATTCACTCTCCAATTAGTCTTGGCTTTCTTGTCTTTTTTAACAGCCACTGGTCTTCTCCAACCAGCTAACTTTTCTTCTCTTTCCTCTTCAAACTTTCCAAAACCAAATTATTTCATCATCTCTATACCAATTAAAATTTTATGGGATGGGGTGCACACAATCCAAAATCGAAAACGAAGAAACAGTGATCCGATGTAAAGAACGAAAGCAACACATCAAAGAAGCCATCTCCGCCCGTGATGCCTTCGCCGCCGCTCACTCCTCCTACACCACCTCCTTAAGGAACGTCGGCGCCGCCCTCAGCGACTTCGCTCACGCCCAATTCCCATTCGCCTTTGGCGGAGGCGCCGTCTCCGCACTCTCTTTTGACAGTCTTCCTTCTCTCCCGCCTCCTCCCCTCCCCGACTTCACCCCGCCACCTCTCCAACGTGCCGCAACCATGCCTGAATTCTCCATCCCCAAACCCGAACTACCCCGACCCGACCACATCATCGAAGAGGAAGACGATGAAGAAGAAGTAATGGATATGGATGATCAAAGTCAAAGCTTGAGGCATAGAAGATCACGAAGACGAAATGCAATCAAAAGTGAAATTCCAGAAAAAGACATTGAAAAGGATGATTTGCCGATTCCTCCGCCTTCTCCGCCTCAAACACCGCCGTTGAATGATCGTGCTCCGCCGCAGCCACAGCCACAGCCACAGCCGCCGGAGATGAGTGGAATGGCGTGGGATTACTTTTTTCCGGAGATTGATAATGTTCCCGGACCCAATTTAGCTGAAGTACTGGATGTGAATAGAATTGAAAAGGAAGAGATTGAGCGAAAGGCATTCGAGGAAAAGTCTAAGAGAGTTGCAGAGGCTGAGAAGAAAGCTGAGGAGGTGGAGGAGCGGGTAAGGACAGTTGAGCTACCGACACAGCTTCCACCACCAAGAGCAGCTAAGGTGACGAAGACGGTTAGAAATGTGGCGGCTCAGGCGGAAGGGAAGAGAGCAGGGAAAAGTGGTGGTGGGATTACTAACTTGTTGCAGATATTCAAAGAACTTGACGATTGTTGCCTTAAGGCATCTAATAGTGCTCATGAGGTTTCTAAGATGCTTGAGGCCAATCGGCTACACTACCACTCTAACTTTGCAGATGATAGAGGTAATAAAATGGTTGCTTTGTTTTACTTTGAAACTTTGATTTTACATTCATACTTTTTTGGACTCCTTTGTTTATTTTTAATTGACCTTATAAGGTTTTATACTCTCAATTGAAGGTATGTATAACTAACATTGCCTATGTAGTTAAACTAAGGAAAAATACTTCGTAATAAACTAATAATTATACTCCTCAACTTTCACTATAGATGAGAGAAACTATATTAGAAGTTATATCAGTAAACCTTAATTCAAAAAGGTTAGATATATTTACAGGTTAATATGCTGCTGTTTTGTCTCAAATTTAAGTTTGATTTCCAAGCTATTTATTTACCCTGAAGTATCGATGGTTGCTTAGACTTTTGGAAGAAATCCGTCTCTTCTCCTCTCTTCTGCTTTCTCTGGCAAGCAAAGCCTGGCAATTTCAAACTGCGTAGAACCAGCTGAAGAGCTTTTAAGTTTCTTCCTAAGGCTATTTGTGCCAAGAAAAGTGTAACCACATGTTCTGAATTTCCAATAGTTCAGATAAAAACTATTTTAATGAGACATTCTCTTTATAGGCCGTATTAATCACTCTGAAAAGGTCCTGCGTGCCATCACATGGAGCAAGTCTTTTCAAGGTTTATCAAATGATGATAATCGGAATATCGGCCTCAACTCTGATGATCATGAAACTCATGCTACGGTTTTGGAGAAGATGCTGGCGTGGGAGAAGAAGCTTTTTCATGAAGTCAAGGTATATTGCATTTTTAGTCTGCTACAATCTCTACATCGGTCCACATAAATTTTTATTATAATGCATATTATTTGGGATTGTGCTCCTTTTTTTTTAGTTAGATATCTGACGCACAATACCCCTTCCCTTTGTTGCTAGTACTTCTAACTTATTTCAAGTACCAAAACTCAGTTCCATTATCATAGTTATTGATATGGGCATGCTTAGTAAATTTTTTTGTTGCTACTGGCTGTGATTTGACCTTTATTTCTAAGTTTTTTTCACTAGTGGAGGACCGCAATCTTCCATTGTACAATGGCTTGATTTACTAGACGACGAGACGAGATTTCTTCGGAATGCAGAAGGAAAAACATGTATTTTATTATTTCTTGTGACGATTATAATAACAATTTCAGTCTGGACAAAAGTGAGGGTAAAAGAAGATGAAAAAGAAACAGGAAAGAGAAGGGGAATTTGTTTGTGCTGAAATTTCTACATGCCAATTAATACCTACTCATTCCACCCCACCCTCGAAGGGACACGAATGTGTAAATATACATTATGTAGATAGAAGTCACTGATAATCTCATGATAAATTATATAATTCTGGACTTACTGGTGCTCTACGAGCCTACCTCTATCGGGCATTGGCTTTATGGATCCAGGGTTGGTTTTCCTATCTGAGCAATACCTTGCATTGGGAACTACTCATCTAATTATCGTGGTTTTACCTCTATCTGTATTACAGTTAATCACACTTTAACAACACTCCAAACAAAAATAAGAACAAGAATAAATCATCCTCTTGTGAACTCCCATTATGCATCTTGGTGTGATTTTCTTACTGCATCTTATAATTATAACAACAGTATCTTTGATTACGTTGTTTATTTCGTATAAATGATGTAGACTTTCTTGGTTGGATATCCCTTTTTCTTGGCATGCCTCATTTCAAGATATTTATTGGCTATTCTCTTTCTTACTAATGATAGATTGAATATATTCTTTGTTAACTTTGCTCTAATAAGGCATCAAGGGGGGATAAAAACTGATTGTCTTGCTCTAATCGGGGACTTACTGCAGCCTTCTTTTGTTGAAACTTTTAGTTTTACTTTGAAGGATATTAAGACTTGTGCTAATTTATTTTGGGTCTGTAAAATCTTATATGTGCCTAGAGAGGAGGTAGCAGATGCATATAGGTTACCTTCTACTATTTGATGTTTGTGATTTAATGAAGTTCTTAATTTTATCCAAAAAAATGGCATTAAGTGGGTAAAAAATGGGGTCAGCTCCCGTATTCTAAAGCAAAAATAAACAAGTGGCTCTCATGTTCTAATGAGTAACGAGTGTTACGTACATTGGAAATATTAGAAGAAAAGCGAAATAATCCATCTTCCTAGTAATCTCTACGCCGTTGCAAGGTTGGTTACCTAGCGGCTGTATAAATTCCTAAACCAGCCAGAAATAGCATATGTACCCCTTTTTCCCATAATAGTCTGCTGTCTCCTTTTATACATGGATATACTAATATTCATAATACTGAAAGCTTTGTTTTTTAATGAGATATAAAGTTGCATGTTGGTTAATGCTCAACAGGTTGGAGAGCAGATAAAACTTGAGTATGAAAAAAAGGTTGCTTCAATGAACAAACTAAAGAATAATGATGCAAATTCTGTGTCACTGGAAAGAACAAAAGCAGTTGTGAGTCATCTGCATACAAGATATATTGTTGATATGCAGGCTTTGGATTCAACCATCTCTGAAATAAATCGTCTGCGTGATGAGCAGTTGTACGGAAAACTTTTAGCACTTGCTGATGGGTAAGTCATGTCCTGGAAAACATCTGTTTTGTAATTATGATTAATATGCTGAATTGAGCATCATATATGGAGTAGTTTTTATATGCATTCATTTCCTTGCACGTTGTAATTTCATTTTATGCATATACTGTATCTTTTTGGGGTATAGATATAGGGGTTGGAGTTCCAATCTCTGTTGCACTTCCACTAGAATATGTTGCTCCTCAAATTGACATGAAACAAAGAAATGAAATTATGAAAGCACTGCATGCTCTGATTCTCCTAAACCAAAAGCATGAACATTTTTAAATGACTGCAGGATGGCTGCAATGTGGGAGACCATGCATATACACCATGAAAGCCAGTCAAAAATTGTGCAGGCACTAAAGACCCTGGACATATCCCAGACCCCTAAAGAAACAAGCGAGCACCTCCATGAACGCACAGTTCAGCTGTGGGCTGTTATCCAAGAGTGGCATTCACAGTTTGAGAAGCTTATGGCCCAGCAAAAAAGATACATAGAAGAACTACACAGTTGGTTGAAATTAAATCTCATTCCTATAGAGAACAACTTGAAGGAGAAGGTTTCATCCCCTCAAAGGCCTCCACGAATCCTGCAACTCCTAAGTTCCTGGCGCGATCATCTTGAGAAGCTACCTGACGGGCTTGCCAGAACCGCCATGTCCAACTTTTCGGCCGTCGTTGATACCATAAGGCAGCATCAATTGGAGGAGATGAAAATGAGAGACAAATGTGAGGACGCCCGAAGGGAGTTTAATCGCAAAACACAACAATTCGAGGACTGGTATAACAAGGAAATGCAGCGAAGAACTCCACCAGATGATATGGATCCAAACAGGGCGTTGGATAAGGGTCATATTGCAGAACGTCAGTCGGCAGTGGAGTTGTCAAAGAAGAAGTTTGAAGAAATGATCGAAACTTACCAGAGACAGTGCATTCAAGTACGTCAAAAGTCTTGTACAAGTCTGAAAAGTCGTTTGCCGGAGCTTTTTCTCTCCGTATCAACTCTCTCTCTTGCCTGCTCAGACATGTATAGAAAGTTGGTATCTACTCCAAAGCCCAGCAATCCAAATTGACATATCGTAATTGATGTATATTTCTTTCATGTTTTTTATAATTTAAAGATCTATACAGTCAATAGGAATAGTGTTGATACGTACAGAATTCAATTTATTTGTAATTCGTTTTGTGCTTAGAACCATGAGAAATAAAAAAACATTTGTTTAATTGTAACCTGAGTGTTCTATTTTCAGCAAAGAAAGTGAATCTATGAATTTTATATTTGTAAAGGTATTCTCAAATAACTATTGATTATCAACTTATCGGCCAAAAGAAAAGAAAAAACTTTGACCAAATACTATTTCATATATACCCTTTATTCATTAAGGTTGTTTTTATTATTTGTTTTTCAAGTCATGTTCTTTTTGACAATTTTGAAGTTTAAATGTGACTTATAAGTTAATAATAAACATCCTCGTAATTATTTTAACTTATAAAATAAATTAGTACCAAATGCTTTCACTTTCAGATAACTATTTATGATAGTTTATTTTCAGATAACTTATAAACAGCATAGAAGCATTTTGGGGTTTTTCCTATTTTAAACCTCAACGTAAACTTAATTTTATTTGGCCCAGTGAACGTCTCTCCGCGCTGTGTTTCATCTCCTATATATACTCGGACCTGATTCTACCCGAAAACTCCCGCCAATGGCGCCCGGGAAACTCGACGATCCTCCATCTTACTACCAACCCCTTCCCCAAGATAACGACTACCACCACCATCATCACCAACAAAACTATGTCGTTTTGCCTGTCTACCTCCCCGCCGTGAATCGCCTAAGATGTCGCCGGATTCTCATTTCCGTCGCCACACTCCTCCTCCTCGCCACCACTACTTACATCCTCTGGCCCTCCGATCCCGACCTCAGCGTTGTCCGTCTCCGTCTCAGCCGCTTTCAGTTTCGCGTCGTCCCGCAAATATCCCTAGACCTCTCGCTTGACCTCACCATCAAAGTTAGTAATCCTGATGTCTACTCTCTCACCTACAGCTCGCTTACCACCTCGATTGGGTACAGAGGAAAGCAGCTAGGGTTCGTTAAATCAAATCAGGGCCATATTAAGGCTAGACGATCGTCTTATGTCAATGCGACGCTTGTTCTTGATGCAGTAGAAGTTCTGTCAGATTCGATTCTGCTGATCGAAGATCTGGCCAGAGGTTCCATTCCATTCGATACCGTCACAGAGGTAGAGGGTCAACTCGGCTTCTTCTTCATTGACCTTCCCCTCAAGGTAAACAAAAATACTCTCTGTATATGTACATTGTTTAATAGTTTGTTCAAGACTTCGATTGTTTGGTCCAGTCCTTCATTTAACGCATATTGAATTAGTGAGGAAAACTTTGTTGTTAGGGCAAGATAGTTGAGTAATTATTTGGAAAGATTAGAGGAAATTAGGAAGTAATGCTTTGTCTTTTGAGACAGAAATTTTACGCAGATATGAATATGTGATAAGTTGACATTTGTCAAAATATCAATACCTCCCCGCCATGATGATGCACAAATGCTTGAAGTTATTTCAGATTTAATAAGCATTAATTGCAGATAAAGCTCCAAGTGAATCCCGAACAAATAAAGATAAAAAAAAAATGCTTAAGATGCTCTTAAGTAAGCAAAAGTGCACAACTTTGTTGTTAAGTTGTAAGAGGGAGATATAAAGGAAATTGAGAAATTATTTGGAAGGAACTAATGTTCTTTTTGCTTAAAAAGAAAATTTTGCACAGGTATGAATACGAGATAAACTTGATAATTCGCAAGAGATTAATATTTACCAGTTATGATGATGCACAAATATTTGGAGTTATTCCAGATTTAATAAGCATAAGTTGTTGACAAAATGCTATGTGGTAGATAGCCATCGGATCAGCAATTGCTTGTATGATGTGCCATTCATGAGCAATTGGAGCTGTTTATATGCTTAATGACTAGCAAGCTGAGAATGCTGTGAAGATTTCTAATTGAAAAGGTTGAATGCACTTATCCTGTAATTTTTGATTGGAAAGCTTTTAAAAGACAATGACCTGTATGTTAAGTGAAAAGGTTGAAGGCACTTAGCCTATATCGGAGGAATCCCTATTTTGGAGAATTTCAGTACAAATGTATGGTGTTTGTGTATGTTAAGAAACAAAATCAAGTTTTATACATTATCTAAGCTGAAGTCTATAAAAATTGAACCTAAAACCTCTTGATCTCATGGCCTTAGTTTTAACAGCTTTGCTAAGACTTTATTGGCTCAATCAACTGACTTTAATCATTCACTTTATAACTATATCCATCCCATAACAATTGAAACTTTTGGCATTTGAGTTAATTTTCTATAATGTTCTTGGGTTTAGAAGATAATTGAGGAAAAATAAGATAAGAGATGTTTAATAAATTTTGAAGGACTTGATATTTGTGAGATGATGGGCAGTGCCACTACACCGAATAGTAGTAAATGTTCTGGAATGGAGAAACATTGAGGAAAATTTTGTCCTTCAACCTCTTATAAGCAATGAATACAAATGAAAAACATATGCCCCCATGATCTCTCATCAAGTGACCTCTACCACAACCTTGATATGGAGTTACATAAACAAAGTATATTTATTGCTTCTTACGGTCTTGCAGACTTTTTGTTCTTGTATTATGCAGTTTTGGCCAACACAAACTTATCTGTGATACAATTAATTTCAGCTCCAAAAGTGGCTGCTATTTTTTCCATAAATTTCTCATTTTAGATAAAATTTGAATTTCTAAATTGGCTGTGACTTGTTGAATCCTCTGAATTTCTTTTGTTACATTTCTTGTTTTCTAGATTAAAAGAAATCTCTTTGACCCTTACTTGAATAATTTGACAGGCAAAAGTATCATGCGAGGTTGACGTGAACACCAAAGACAATACGATTGTTCGTCAAAATTGTTATCCTGAGGTTAGGCATTTCTGGTTTTTACTGCTGGTATTGGGTGTGATCTCCTCATCCAGTCCGCACTTCATGCATTTATACAGTTGGACACTATGTCCTAACAACAAAATATGATAATGCATCATTAAGTATTTGCATTCGTGGTGTTGCTTTTATGTGCTTCTTGTGGATTCTACTCCAGTATAAAAGGTATGACATTTTGTGGTTGCTCAAAAAGATTTGACTTTTTATTTTTAATTTGAGCTCGATCAAGATACCCGACTTTACATATAATTTATATTTTCAACTCTTTATTCTGATGTGGTTTGGCTAAGTAATCTACCAGTTCAGATAGAATTAATGCGTAAATATACCCAAGGATGCGAATATTTAAAAAGTTTGTATTATTGAAACACTATTTTCACAACTATTTGTAAGTACCCACATTTTTTTATGGCTGAGACTTTTTATTTATACCAGTATGAAAGTAATTGTCTTGTATCAGCGAATCGTGTGAAAATCCATATTTTTTTATTTTTTGTCATTTACATATCTCTGTAGCTATTTTCGTATTGATTATTTTGTTAAAACTGTAATAAGCAAATTCCTATGACCGTTTCACTTTGTAATTACTTTTTTAGCTCACAGGAAGTAATACGTATAATATCCCCAAATTCATGATATGACTTATTTTGGGAACAAATTGAACAATATTCAACAGAAGAAGCTAAATTGCATTCAAAAATGTCAAAATTATAAAGTTTTAATTGCTTGGAGATGTGCGGCACTATCAATTGAGCTATGATAACTACGCCGATATTTGTATGGCTGAGATCTTGTTAAATTCATTTCTTTATTCGTGTGACGACTTTGTCGTAAATTACCGCATTCAGTGAAGTTTATAAATTTACGAACATATTTCATCGAAATTATTAGCTTAATACATTTCATTCTGAACACGTTCTTACATTAAGATCTACCATGTTTTTGCCGACTCAAAACTTATTTATTTTTTGCAGTGACATGCGGATATCATGAGTGGTTCCCAAGAATCCTATATCTTGATTTCGGGGTATGAAAGATGTAGTTTGTATTCAACTTATCTAATCTTGTAATTTGGTCATCCTCTTTAGGGGGAACCATTGTATCCATGTAATATGTAGTATGTCTGGAGTTAACGAGTTAACACAATATGCGACACAACGGGGTAAGCCCCTTTTATACTGTTCTAGCTGTTATACAAGTCTGGATTAACAAGAACCTATATCGACTGGACGTAGGAATGATGTATTATTTAGCAAAACATAGAGAGAGCCTAAACGTTTTTTTTGTGTGAGCGTGCAGGGCGGGGGCGGAGATTGGGGATTTTGTTATACATCCCGAAAGATGCATAAAGTACTAGGCATTTGCATTACTAGGAAGAATAAGAAATTAATAGGCAGGTTCCTGTTCCAGATGGTAGTATTTAGTCTGCATTTCATTTTTTTTTCTGGAATAACAAATTAACAAATATTTACAAGCCGCTGGGTTTTGGACCCATATAACCAACCCACCTATATGTGGTATGATGATACTTGCACCTGAAAGAGCCTGGGTGGCTCGTGGGTGAACAGACACACTGCTTCATCATACTACCACCGACTCCACTGCTTAATGATTCATCATCCAGGGGCACTTGCTGCCTACCAATATCTTGCACTGCTGCTGTCACTGGTGTCATACTCTGACTGGGGTAAATATGGGTACCACCAACACAATGAACCGGATAGCAGCACATCTTTTAACTCTGTCAGGGGGAGAACACTGTTATATCTTTGATTTATAAAAATAAAAAAAAATTTGTTTGCAGAAAGATGACGGAAAAAGCAATTGTGGAAGGAAACCTGGTTGAGGACTATCATAAATAGAACTCCTTGAAAGGAAATGGCTTTACCTTTAGCTTTTGGTTTCTGGGGACTATATGGAAATCAAGAGTCAGGAGTGGATCTTCCTTTCTGGTACTAGTTCTGCCACGGGTGGTTATAATAATGGCCTCTTTGATTAGTGATTGAGAATTTGAGTGGGGGTATGGGGGGGTGGAGGAGTTGGCCAGTTTTAGGGGCCCTGAGGCTGAACTTGATGACGCGCACTAGCCAGTTGTAGACTTACATGTTTGTTTCTTGTGTATGTAATATGTGTGCGTGTCTTGTTAATATGGGGGGGGGGGGGGGGAATGAAGGTTAGTAAGGGAAAATTATACATAACCTCAAATCATATATAATGAATTTGCTACTTTACCAATAACTTTTTGTTGGTCGGTGGAAGTTACGGAAAAGGTTTAAAGTTTAAACTACTTGGGTAAACATGGGGTGGGCATAAGTAATCGACAAAAACATTTGCTGATGCTCCTCTTTGTCAGCCTTCTCCTTTAACTTCCACCTTTTGACTCAGATCCTATTCCATTCTTATTTACCCCTTCTATCTTTTTCCAATACTGGAACCGCAGTTAGGGGACCTTTTTTCTTTTGCCAGTATTTTCTTAATGGTTAATTTATAATACTCTAGCTAGCTCATCCACTTCAATTACCATTTGTGAAACGGATGGATATGTGAACTCTCCCTTCCTCTTTTTAATTGTTCGAACTTTCTTTGTATGCGTGCGCCCGTGGTTTTCAGTTCCTTCCTATTTTGTGCTTTGGCACTAAAATCCACATCTGAAAATGGTCTCTCTCTCTCTCTCTAATATACGGTCTTCATTTATTTCATCCCTTTTTGACCGTACCGTATGAAGTACTAATAAACAAAACATTAAATTCACCCTATTCTGACTCATCATGTGATGCAATGCAACTTTCTCTAGTTGCAAACGCAACACCAACATGACATTCAAGTCAAGAATAATAATAATTCTATGAGAATGAAAATTTTAGAAATAAAAAATAAAAATAATTTCATCAACATGATTGAATTCGATATATTCTTGGGTCAAAAAATGAAGAAGCACAACCCTAGTGTGAAACTTTCAAAATAGACAGCATTGAATATGTCAGAAGTGTCAGGGAGAGCCCCATAACATGAATCGTGATCCAAGTTTTCCATCAAACTCGATGAATGCTTGACTTTCATAAAGATAAATTCCACTGTCATGCATTAAAGTTGAGGAAAAGCATATTAAATGATTATCATCCTCTCCCTACATTAGCCAAGGGTCCAGCAGATTATTACTAATCTACCCCTACCCGTCATGAGCTTTTACCACCTAATCTATATAATTTCAATTAATTCTTGAATAAGCCCAAACACCATCATATTTTACACTAAAATTAATTTCTCAAACTCACATTCTTATTTCAAGTGTTGAATATCATAAACAGATATTCGAACAAAACGAAGAGTAAGTATAATATAGTCCCTCCGGTTCATTATATATAATAAACTAGAGTCACTACTATGTTGCATTTATAATTAATGGATGCATATGTATTTTTATCATTAAATCAATCATATAATACTAATCTATTTTCTTTCTTAAAATACGTGCACAAATGGGTGAGATCTAACATTATGAATCCGAGTAAATAATTACTAATCTATTTTCTTAACTCACAAAGTAATCAAAAGTCAACTGTTTGACAGTTTCCAATTGAGATTATAACTTCTTGATAAGCATAAATATAGCGCAAGGCATGCATTCACATCACTCTTGTTCACTCTCTTGTTAGTTACACAAAACTTTTAAGTAGAAGAAAGTTCATCTTCTTCTGTAGCTCTATCCTCAACTTCAAGAACCTTCATGGATGTTGTCGTATGGTGCAAATCTGAGGGTAAAAATTATGACAGGTTTGTGCCTATAAATCTGACACAAAAACCGGTAACAAAAGTTCCCATTTGGAGACTCTTGTGGAGGAAAGTGAAGAAAGAGAAGAAAAAGATTTTCAATTACTCGAGCTCAATGCAGCTTAGGACGTATGATCCGTATTCATACTCCCAGAATTTTGATCAGGGCTTGAGATGGGATGATCTTGATGATCTGTCGCGATCATTTTCTTCAAGATTTGCTGTTCCAGCGAGAATTTTTCAGGATCAAAATCATGAAGAAGATTTAGTAATGTCTTATTTATCGTAGTGTTTTTTTTTTCTTTTTACATTTTATAGAATAGGCTTATAAATTACTCCGTATAGTTTTGTCACTGGATTATCTGTTACTGCTGCTGCTTGTTCTTCTTCAAACTCCATGGTCTGTAAAGTGGTTTTGAAGTTGGATTTGATATGAAATGATGTTCTATTCTCCCTCATCTCTCGTCATTCTGTCACTTTTTCTCCATCACCAAGCAACAAAGATGCTTTGCAGATTCTTCTGTTAAAAGTTTGCTGTTCCAGCAAGAACGTTACAGGAGCAGAATTTGAAGACTTAGTAATGACTTATTTGTCTTGAAGCTAGCTCTTATAATAGAATAGACTGATTACATAGCTGTATCACTCGATATTCTGTTGCTGCTGCTTCTTGTCGTTCTTCAAAATCCATGCCTGTAATGTGGATTTCAAGTTGGGTTTGATATTAAATGAGTTCTGTTCTTCCATATTTCTCATCTCCCTCTGTTTTCTTCTTCTTCATTTCTCTCTTTTATTTATTTATTTGTTTTTTTTTTTGTTGTTGTTGGGATAGCTAAAGTAATATGAACACTCTATTCGGATCTTGAGGTCAAATGATCAAAGGTAAAATGATCAAAGAGAATTAAAAAAAATGATCAATGACTTTAAAATAGGTGCACCAGCAGCTTAATTACAGTACTACCCCAGCAGAAACCATTCAAGTGATTATTCCAAACAGAAATGACAATGTCGTATGTAGATCCATACTTACTATATACATACATTATTTTGTTGAATAACAGAATCTGATGATAGAGCTGTTTGTTGCGTGTCCAAAAAATCAAGCCTAATATAAAAATAAGAATTATAGATGTCAGAAGTGGGATTTGAACCCACGCTCTCTCACGAGAACCAGAACTTGAGTCTGGCGCCTTAGACCACTCGGCCATCCTGACTACATAGTTTATACATTAGAAAATATAATTAAATACATTTTATGAAAGTGTTTATGGAGATAGAGATAATAGAAATTAAGCTATTAAAATGCTTTATTGAAATCTATAAGTGATAGTTAATGAGCATAAATAATCAAAACTGAAAAAATAAATACTTTAAAAGAGATGACCAAAAAGGAATAAGAGCAATCCTTGAAAATTTAATAGGGAGTAGTGGTTTCCTATCGTAACATATAACTACTTATTCTCTCCCTCAATTTGAAACTTTAAATCTTAAAGTTGAACGGAAACTGTCAAACAGATATATCAAGATCTGTAGTAACATATATGAAATGAATGTCCTCCATTATATAGCTAGCTCATGCGTAATTTACCGTTTCCAATTTCATATCTATACCTATATATATATATATATATATATATATATATATATATATATAGGTGTAAAATTTTTATTAAAAAAAAAAGTAAAATCCTGAATCCAAAAATAATTTCATAATAGAATTTCAAAAGAACTCTAATTCTATAATAATTTTAACCAATTAATTTATTCAAATAATTTATAAATGATGTAATAAGATACACATATGTCTAATCAAATTATATTTTTCTATGATATTTATATTCAAATTTAATAATTTAACTAACTAAAAAAAATACAAACACTCGTTTACTTAATACAATATCTTCAATTTTAAAATATATTTTCCATATACTTAAAAATGTCAGAAAAAATTAATTTGTTAAAAATATTCAAATTAACGTGTCTGTGTTGTACACGTGCTCCGTAGCGTAATAATTACTTCGACCCAAACATGTTTGTTATCACCATTCAATCACTATATTTAAAAATTTGACAAAAATTAAAATTGAAAAAATAAATAATAAAATATTTCATCATATAACTAACCAAAAAAACACCATATGTAATTCTTAATTATTTTTAGTTCTTTTTAAACACAAGTTAAAAACAAAATAAAAATATTTAATAATACAACATGTGTTGTGTACGAATACGTAAGCTAGTATATCTTTATTATTACAATTAATATCTTTATGTTACTTTCTTTCCTTAATGGATAATTTAATTTGGATATAAAACTACATACTAGTTCTCACAATTCTTTCACACAAGCCTATCGTAAACAAACTCGAAAAATATGCCTAAGCAATTTCACAAATCTATTCAGGACTCTCTCTCCAAGATCAAAAAACCATCTACCTCACACCTTCATTTGCCTTCTAAATCTCTTGCGTCTTCCACTAGTTGGATCTTAAGAGGCTGCAAACACCCCAAAACACCATCTTTTGCCCTTCAACATAAACAAAATGCTCTCCATCATGACCACAAAGATCGTGATCGTGATCGTGATCGTGATCGTGATCGTGATCGTGATCGTGATCGTGACGATGAAGCGGCAACATTATCTGATGTTGACCGCTTTCTGTTTGAAAATTTCAGATCTTTGTACGAAAAAGACTTTGACCAACATACAGGAACAGAAGAAAGTAGTAAACAACGTTACGAGAAAAATTCACAAAAGGCTCCACTTGACTCAAACTCGTCTAGGATTATCAGTCCACCCTCTAGCCTTTGCAACTCTCTCCAGTTTTTTGCTGCCCCTGCCTCGTCCGATTCGTTGTCCAACGAGTCACGGACAAGTTTGACCATGTCCGAAGAGGCAGGTTCTAGCTTTACCAGCACAGTTACAATGATCAACAATGGTTCAACATCGAGGGCTAATCGCGAAAAGGAAATAATCAATGCTGAAGATTTCATTGCGATTTTAACTTATTCTTCGAGCCCTTACGATGATTTTCGGAACTCCATGCTAGAAATGATCGAGGCACGTTTGCAACACAATGGAAAGGTTGATTGGGAGTTCATGGAAGAGCTTTTGTTTTGTTATTTAAATTTTAATGATAACAAGTCATACAAGTACATATTAAGTGCATTCGTCGATCTCATTGTCGACTTGAGAGAGAATTCCGGCAGACTTCCGGTGAGATCCCCGCATGTTAAACCTAAAGAAGATAGTAGGAAGAAGTGACTTGCAATTTTTGTTATGAAATAAAGAATTAATGCAGTAAGAATATAAGATTAAAGTACTATGTCATTAAATATATACGTGCATGGCATAAATCTATGTGAAGCGTTTTCTTCTTATTCGAGTAACATTCCACTCGTGATCTTCAACGTGCGAAATTTTTTCTGTTATATGAGAGTGTAGAACAAATTATAATCAAGCTATTGAGTTGCGCCTACAAATGTTGACCTTCGACCAAGCTTGAACTTTTAAATTAGAGCATATATGTTACTTCCAAAGAAAACAGTTGGGCCAGCAAACGTTCTAATTGTACGAGATGCAAAATATCAACAAATTAGATTATAACTTTTGTCATGTTCAGAGTGATTTTTGTGCTCAATCACAAATATCGATCTAATTTTTTTACGTTAATTTTACAAAAACATCAATCAGAAGGAATAAAACAGTGATAAAGCTAATGATGAAGAAGAATATTTCTGTGTGGGGTGGGGGAGTAGGGGATGTAAAGGGGTGGAGAAACCAACTCTGTTGTTACGAGGTATATAACATTTGTTGACATTTGTTATATAACATTTGTTGTTACACTCAATCTTAACATGACATGGTATGAAGAAGATATGAGATTGATTTTTATTTTTATTTTTATACAAGGGCCATTTACTTTATAATAAGAGCTATAACACTGTCACATGTAACAACAAAACACAATCCATAACAGTGGTGGACGATGGATAAGAAATTTAAATCGAAATTGATCAACCTAAAAACCGTCCGAATTTGACAGCCACCAACCCTACTACTACAGTATTGTGTCACAAAGTTCGTAACCACGTTAATCTTGTTTAACATTTGCTTGTTCGCTTCCTTTGTTGAACTTGAATTTGCTCCGGATTTCAAATCAAATCCTATTTAAACCCTCATAATTAACTCAAACTATAAAAGGACTTGATCGTAATCAAAACTGAACAGGCATCTTCTTCGATGAAACAGATCGAAAACTATATCACGTAGTTGTAATAATGTAATTAATGCAATATATCACTTAGTATCTTTTCTTCAAAGCATATATTCTCCTGAAATTTCAGAAATTAAGAGTAAGCAATTTGAGCAACTAAATTATTTACAACTTACAACCTTATCACAGCTTTCAAGTCGGGAAAGGAATGGTCACTATTTACAATTCTAAGTAGAGGTATAGAATAAGGGATTTTTGAGTCTTCCACAATGGGGACTTTAATGACATTGAAACTAACATAATGAACTTTCAAAAGAAAAAGAAGAAACTTAAACATGATAATCTTCCATTCTGAACTCATATCCATCACGACCTGAAATCTGTTAGTGATTGTCATATTCCACCATGAACTTCATTCATCGGTAGAATTGCATCTCTTGAACACACACGACATAACCGTGACTCAAATTTCCAAGCATCACGGAGAGACAAATGCTTCTTAAACTTCAGATTATGCATCATATGGAAAGTTTACAATGGTGAGTTTGGCTTGCTGCTCCAGTCACGGTTAATCTGCATGTAATACAAAATGATTATAAACTCCAATTGGATCTTGGAACGAGAAATTTTAGTGGACTTACATTAACCAAAATTGGATCATTTGCCACCGCTAGATCTGAATAGTTACTTGACTCCAAGGTTTACCTTAAATATTGCTCATATAAACATCGATACTTTGCAGGTACGAAATCTGTAAATCTGTCAACATTCATCACAAAAACATTGTCATCTTACAACTACATAGGTTCATATAAATTCTAGTTAATATGTTTGTGCTTCAGAAAGAAAGGGACCCCATGAAAATGCACAACTTATCTTATTTTATTGACTTCCACAGAAGCCACTCAAATGATAACAGGATAGCATCTTATTTCACAAACCAAACGATAGAAAGAATAACAAATAAAAAAAGACGCATACTGGTAAGCCTGATTAGTAGCTGTAAACAGGCAACAATGATAAGAGGAAACACCACTTTATACCTATGAAGAAGGGGAAGCCTATCTGGAGCAGAGAATAATCTTGCAATGGATTGCAGAACATTCCCTATCTTCTCTGCTTTTGATTTTAGAGCCCGCATAAAACCAACAAATTCTTTGTATTCTGCATCACTAAGCTTCTCTTTGACCTGTAAGAATTATCCCAGTATTCGGCTCAGTTAGTCATTCATCAAGACTGAAGATTTGGAAAATGTGAGTAGGCTCTATGAGGATTGAAGAATAGTGTATTCCCTACGGAGAACTAAAATTGTGGGTAAACCTGGAGGACGGAGACAATCCTAAGGTTATTCACATCCCTAGGGAATTTCAAATGAAGAATTAAATATGGAAGCAAACACATTAAAAGGGGCGAGTGGAAGTAGATTTGAATCTCCTTGTTGACACAATTGAAGAAGTCAAGATATTTCACCTGGCTAAGAAAGGTAGATCCCCTTTCTTCCTCATCATTAGAAGAAGCAGGTCTAGATATAGCACCCTTGTTCTGACTGATGACCTGGGGTGTCCTTTTATCTCCATTCGGTTCATCTTCGAGCAACATTGCTACTCCATCATGACCATTTTGCTTTTTATCAGACATGTGCAATCTCTCTTTTTTGATTGATTCAGTAGTAAAAAGATCACTGCTCTGTAATGCATTCTTGACAGGAAATTGATGCTCATAACAATTTTTAGAATACTGACTTAGGTCATGCTCTCTTTTTACTAGTCTAGGTTTCTTTAAAGAACAAGGTGCAATCATTTCATCCCTTGGTTTTGCAGCATACAACTCATTTTTGGTCAAATCAACTACCATATCTTTGCTGTTTTCTATATTTCTCTTCCCAGCATTTGCCACTTTCTTCTCACTGTGGAAGAGCTCACTTGAATGTTTCAAGGTGAAATTTTTGTGCTCGTATGAAATTCTAGATGAGCGATTAGCGGGAGGTATTTCTCTGAGCTGACCAGATAAGTTGCCTGGATTGATAGCAGTTAAAGTAGATAATGACTCCGCAGAGCTAGTTGGATCCTTCGCCATGTCAAACCACCAAGCAAGAAGAGAAATTAGCCAAGATTTATATGTGGGGAACATCTCTGATATGGACATACGCATGATTAAATATTTAATTAGTTACCAGGGGAGCAAGAAATTTTTCTAGAAGCTTGTCAGTGGACTGGTTGCTGGACTGCCTATTTTCAATTTCTGCAAAATTATAGAGCTCTTAGATGTCTTTAAAGTTCTTTGGTTAATTCAACGCAAATCCTTACAATGTCCTCCTTGATCTAGAAACGGTAGCAGTAGGATATGGTTTCAACATGGATAAAAAACAGGAAAGATAAAGATAAAGCCTACCATATGACACATAACGGAAAGCAAAGCCTCATCAAAATATTATTTATTGAAAGAGATCATCAGAAAAGTCATCGTAACTTTTCCCACACATTAGCAAAATACATAAGAAAAGTCATCTACTCTTCGTAACCCTGCCAAAATACATATTGCGTTTTTAAGTGTATTGCTTCATTCTGAAAGTAGTAAATCCAATTTCTAGCATTCAATATAATAGCATGGTAAAATAGTAAAAAAGTACTCCGTATTAAACTGGTAGATTCAAACGAAATCCATGATAGAACCATCAACGAGAAACTACCAACAATAGTTTGGCTCTTTATTACTGATGCCAACAGATTTATTAGAGATTAGCCTCAAAATAGTTCTACAGAATCATTTTATGAAACAGTGGATGATACCAGAACAAGTTAACGTACGACGGAACAAGTTTTCATATTTATAGTTCATGGTAAGTATCATAGCCTCAAGAAATCAATTATCAGGACTTCACAAACAAATTCACAGCAAGGGCAAATAAGAAGAACACAAAGAATTGGCTTGATACCATTAAAGGAGAGATGACCTCCAGTTCCTGACATCTCTAGCTTTGTGGGACCATGATTTTTTCCATCTCGAAAAAAACGAGTCAACGTGAAAACTACATCCCCAAATTTGGAGTAACACTGCACAGACAAAGTTGTGTATGAGTGGCATCTTCATCAAGTAAGTACTCTAATTGAAACCCAGACATAAACCTTAATATGAGGCTGTATCCAAAGTGATATTTGTGACTGACGAGTTGCATTTGTGAACCTGCTTAGAACAAAGGCTGAAGTCAGAACAAGACATGTGAAGGTAGCACCATCTTAAAAGTTTCTTATAACTACCCAAATGAAGAGATAAGAATCATCAAATATACAATGACCATTAATGCAGTAAGATAAAAATGATGATATTATTGTATTCAATATTTGTCCCAAAATTGGAGATACATTAATTAAAAAAATAATAAAAATAAACCAATTTAACTAAGACATTAATACTAGTTGAAGTATTGCACTTTTCAACTAGTAGCAATACTTGAAAGTTTTGAGGGAAAGATTTTAGTAGCAAGGACCTTTCATCACAAAAGATAATTGCTCCATAATCATGCCGGTGACGAATGACACGGCCAACAGCCTGATTTACAGCGCGAGATGCTTGTTGAGTATACCACTCTTCTCCAGTTAAAACCTGTGATTTCAAAGTCAATGTTTTACCGTTTACCAACTTTCTACATTACAAAGTTTAACAAAAAGAGAAACACAAAAATTCAAGTGTGTACTATGACAGCTATCTCTTATCCAACCTTACACCCAGTCCGTAGCGGTTCAACTGCTTGTTGGTCCAAGAATTCACGTTTTAGACGAACCTGTCATGCTCAATAAAATTTATATATTAGGAAAACAATAATCATTAGGTATGCAAAGATAAAGCAGATATAGCTAGACTGTTTGCGAAACTATATATATGGGGGAAAAGGGAAATGCACTATAGCTCATTTTTATACTCCTACACATTCATGCTATGCTTCGGTTTCCCAAAAAGTTTGAGTAAAACGGATTGAAAGAGCATGCCAAAACAATACAATATGTGAATTTTTTTAATTTTTCGAACTCATTTACAAAGTTTTTATAATAATTTTAGAATCAATATATCTTAGCCCTTGAAAATGCACTACTAACTATACATGATTATAAAAATCATGTTGCACACCACAAAAAGATGAGAAAATTTATGCATCCCTCCATTTTTTTATGTTCTTTCAATCCGTACAATTGGATTTTTAAATAAATTGTGAATTGGTAGATGTAGAAATAGCAGGTAGGATATGAAAAATAACCTCAATTCTCGTAATCCTATATGCGCGCGCGCACCCCAATCATATAGATACTACGTTCACTAATTTAACTTCCCATTTATGTTCGAAGCAAACGAACTTTGAGCCTATCACTTCTTTTACCAATGCATCCTTGGGCCTACCCACAATACACCCATCACCTATGTCATCTCAAACAGTCTCAAGTCTCTTCAATTTTCAAAATACAATAAGCACCATAATACTAACCTTCACAAATATTAGTAGTAGTCCACAGAGCTCTTATGACAATGGATTTCATATAAGAGCTTGACATGGTTGCAGATTACAACATACTAGCTTCAGAGGGGTTAAGCAACAAGAGAACCAGGCCAACAAACCTTAGGATCAGTCAATGTTGCAAATGGCATCCCAGTGATGACCACAGCTCTCCCAGCATGATCAGCAAAGTCCAACCCTTCACTTACCTAATAAGTCCAAAAAATAAAAATAGTAAGAAGAACGAGGAGGAGAATGGCATCCCAGTGATGACCACAGCTCTCCCAGCATGATCAGCGAAGTCCAACCCATTTACCTAACAGATCCAAAAATTAAATATGGTAATAATAAGAAGAAAAAGAAATGTAGTTTGTTATTAGAGAAGGAGACATTTCACATAAACATTGCAATAGTGACTAGATGTTGCATGTCTCAATGTGCAGGAGAAATGGTTAGTCACTGTCTCTTTCAAAGTTAGGTAGCAAGGCATATTAGGACTCTTGTTTCTCTTTAGCAGGTATACATTGGATGATGCTGATTGATCAACAAACCACTGTCCTTCTAGCATGGGACTGGGGTAGGAAAATGCTTGAGAGAATTATGAAATATCATTACACAATGTTTTTAATGGATGAGTTGGAGGGAAAGGAATAGCACATTTTCAAAATACAATTTGAGGCATGATATTTAATTTCAACTTAGTTGGCAAAGTGAGGTGTGTCCAGGATTCATTGTATGTTTCATGTATTCCTTCAGGAAGCTTGCTTTAGTAACAAAGGGTATTATACAGGGAACTTTGGTCAGCTATATTTCATATACTCAAGTTTGCCTCCTTTTGATGATTTTTATGAATTCAAAAGAAAAGGCCAACATAATATGTGAACGCTGCAATATTGTAGAAAGATATAGTAATTAAATGTCAGGTCAAAATCATACCTTGCCACGACACACGGCAAAAAATACTGCACCAGAACATGATCTGTCCTTCAATTTAGCCATATAATCCTTTACAAAAGAAAAATCTATATCATTAATGCAGTTGAAAATTTTAAGGTAAACAGCGTTAAACGTAAATATTTAAAAAAAAAATAACAAAAAAAAAAAAGGAGTGGTGAGTGAGTCCAGTTACTCACATCAATTGCCGAGGGAAAGAGTGAAGCTTGTCTAGGTTCTATAACAGGTAATTTATGTTTGCAGATTCTCTCCCAAATTGTGCTATTATTGGCTGAGTTTGGATGACACTGCAAGATAGGAAAATAGTCTATCAGAAACTGAATTCAAACAGATACAAATTCTTTAACCCCAATTCTTTAACCCTTTCCCTTAGGTGACTTACCATATTCTTCCAACTCCCAATCACTTGGTCCAAAAGGTAGTAAGATGGAAAGAATATCAACAGCCCATCCGGTACAATTCGAGCAAGATTAACTGAGAATCAAATTCCAAAACCCAAAACATTGTTAAGACATTATCAAAGTTCAAAATCACTGGGGTACCAACTTGAGCAACCTAAAAAAGCAACAGGGACAAAATCAATTCAGGTGCCTTATTTCAGATTGACATATATGATTTTCGGAGAATGTTATTTCCTTTACTGTGTATTCCTGCAGCAGTATTCATTACCTAAACTCTACGATTCTTGAGAAGATAAAATAATTGACACTCTAAAGGTGCAACTTGTTCGATTTCTTGTTGTTTAAATTATTGCCGATATTTTAGAATCTTAGCAAGCATTATTGTTGCAGCAGGTTCCTTTATGAGAGAGAGAGAGAGAGAGAGACTCTTTATCATTATCGTATTTTACAGAATGCTTTTCCTAAAACAGATTCATGTGCATAGAAATAGGTGAACTCCAACAGAGTCCCTAGTACTCCACACCCTTCTGGTAAGGGCAGCAGTTGGTAGGTGAAATGAGAAGGCAGAAAGACAAAAAATATAAAAGGGAAGGTTAAATATTTTAGAATTTTCTCTCCGCAATGGGTTTTCTACCTGGTTCTGTGCAATTGAGAAACCAATAATTGTTCTGAACAATAACAATAATATAAACTAACCCATATTTTAAAATGCATATATAATTAACACCATACCAATTGCATTGCCAAGTTCAAGCTTGTATTCTGGAGAGTCACGACTCCGGTAGGAGGAATTAAATGAATAGCCAGATGGACCCACAGGTACAACGCCAGCCCATATTTGACTTGCTGATATAACATGTGGATTCTCCAGACGTATGGGAAATTCTCTAAAACATGGGAGAGAAATTATAAGTTATGACATTAGCAAATACTGAACTACACAGCAACAGAAATAAAATTAACTCACAACTTCAATTCCTTGGCAAACGAATCCATAGGAGATAATGTGCCAGATGTCAAAATTATAGATCCGACACCCAATTTGGAGAACTCTTCCATCGCAATCCCTGGATTGAAGCACCACCAGCTTAAGGTTCTAGATGTCTTACCTTCAACATCACAGAAAGATCGGGAAGTTCAGAAGCATATAGCTGAAAAAGTTTTGGGGCTTATATTTTAGTTCTTGAATGATAACATCTAATGCTAACATCTAATCCCATCTCTTGCCAACTGCAAACATCTAATGCTTGTAAATATATGAACTCCCATCAGGATCAAAATATTCGTAGTAATTTCCTAGTCCAAACTACTGGTTGTGATTGCTCAATATGAGTTACTGAAGTTGCAAAATATTGATGTTACTATAACTAGTAATAATTTATAGCTTTAGTTGATGGTTTAAACATATTTAACAGTCAACATCATCACCAAGCTTATGAAAATTTTCAACGTCAACCGTAGCAGAAGAAATGACCTCATCCTTGTGCATTTTGGAAAGAAGAAAAATTATTTAATCTACCTGTGAAAGAATCTGGAGCACTTGACTGCACTTCCTGAACATGGACCTGAATTACAGAATCACAGTCAGATTGATACAATTACCAAGTACAGGATGCAAGCATGCCATCTATGAAGAGAAATTCAATCAATATAAGCATCAACGTGTCTAATCTATTATGCTCCAAACTTACCCGATAGTAGTTGGCATGAGTAGTTCCACCATCTCTGAAGATTATTTTAAGAATGTCACCAATACTCTCTAGCCTGCAAACAGTTCCCTTTGTCTTGTTTTGGACTCCATTATCAGTAGCATTTGTATCTGAAGCAACAAGTGCGAGGCAAGGAAACAAATTCATAAATCCAAAAACAATTATACAAATAAAACTAAAGAAAAAAAACACCAAAAAAAAGCTAATCTACACATAGAAGAGACCATATTTGGTCAATGAATCAAGAGAATAATTTGTGCACCTTCCTCGAGAAGAAGAGCTGCTTCTTCAATTATATCAATAAGCATGGTGGCAGTCTTATATGTAACATTCAGATCACCAAGTAATTCATAAATATATGGTCCAGGCTTTGTGAAACCCATCTCTTTGGATTCAACAGAAATTTCAGAGATTCGCTTCTCAAGCTTCAAAAGAAGTGCTGTATTGCATGGCGGCAAAGTTGAAAAATTATGAACACTGACAGATATGATATGAAGAGAGTTTATTTATACATGATATGAAAATTAAAGGGATCAAATTGCCAGACATTCAGAGGCAATGTAGATGATGCTCATTAGCATTATACAAGTAATAATTGTGGAGAACTATACCTCGAAGAATAGCAAAATTATCTGGATTGCTCGATTTGTCATTTGATTTATCCCTCCTAGCTACACAAAGATCCACACAATTTTTCGCTTCAGAAATGCAAGTTGTCAGAAGCCCAGAAGACAGATCAAAAGAGGCAGCATCCGCACATAAACCTTCCTGAAAATTCAAAGAATATGCAAAATAAGTATATTAAAATCTACTAGACTGTTGCTAGCCAGGTTCATAAAATATAATGCATGTTATAAATCATATCCACCACAGAAGAATATGATTTACACAGTATATAGTAGAACAATCAAGAAAACAGATCATCAGATAAAGAAGACTAAGATACATATAAACTTCAAAAATATGTCATTTCAACTTACCAAGTTGTGAGCTTCATCAAAAATGAGTATACTATTATTCCACTCGATGTTTAAACTTTTTCTGTTGCCGGGATCAATAAGATAGTTATAAGGTGCAAATAAGATATCAACAACTTTGTGAAGATCTCGCGAAATATAATAAGGGCACCTATAAAGAATAAATGGAGTTAGCATAACTCAAATATAACGTAGCCGTAAATTGAAAATCACAACTAGAGAAACCTTACGCTCCACAGCTTCTTCCATAGTTGACCAAGTCCTCTATGTCAATAGGTTCTTCTCCAAGTTCAGGATTATTTCTCAAGAACTCTAACAGGGTAAGATACAAAAGTAAAGAAGCAGGTCATTTACATCAATAATCAGAAATGAAGGTACACTTAGTTTCTCTCCCTTCTTTTATGCTTTACTCATCTTTAATGTATGCCAAGAGCAATTTTATGGTAATATATTCCACAATTACACGTCAATATCCTTAATAGAGTTGTATACTATCTTTGATAGACACTTTTCACCATGTCTCATAAGCATGCTGTGCATGCTAGAGAAAACAAGAGTGAAGGTGGCCAGCGTGTGAAGCTTTGACAATTGACGGTCACATGAAACTCTTGTTCTGATTTTGCTCTATGCATTCAGAAAGGACATACACATCAAATATTCTGGGTTCAAGGAGATTATGCCGTCATACTCTTTCAATCTAACTTACTCTGGTTAGTACATGATATAGCAACTTAAGTTACCTAAAACAAGACTCATTCCCCCTAATATTCTATGTTTCCAAAACAATGCTCAAACAAAATTGGCATGTCCTACACTCCAGCCTTATAGGTTTACCTGCAACACGAGGAAAATGAGGGCAATACCGCTTTTTGCGCTTTTTGCAAAGTGAATGACAGGCATTGGTTTGTGCTCTTCCACGAAGTGAACTCACTTCGTCATGGATGCATAACTGCTCCCGAGATCCTAGTACGACCATTTTCGGCCTGCAGTAAGCAAATATCAGGATACTAATTTGTAAGAAGGATCTTGAACGCCAAGGAGTGGGAGAAGAAGAGGATCCTAAATTCCTAATAAGCAAGCACAAAATTGCTGGTTTCAATCCCATACTAGAGTTCAAAACTGGCTTACTAATGTACATACATGCATATGTATGTCTGTGCACACATGTAGTATAACCGAAAGAATATGGATTTCATAGCTGCACTTTGAGGATGCAACTAAGAAGAACAACAAGTCCACCAAAATGTGTAGTATAATGGAATCAACAAAGTGCATGAAGAAAGTGAAAATGTAGATACGCAAAGCAACACAAAACTAACAAATCAATTAGTATCCATGACCAAAGAACCAAAGGGAGCACCCTAATAATAACCATGGTATGAGAGTTAACTAACAAGTATAGGCCAAACAGCAGTAATCACCCCAGTATTGGTCAGTCTCTACTGATATCTCAGCTATGTGTATTCAAACAGATAATGAGGAAAGCATATCATCAGAATAACATCTACATTTCATGTTGATAAATAAGGGGTAAAAAAGATAATAACTACTTTGTCAACTAATCCACATAATATAGTCTATCTTACTCCCTCTATTTCATAAGAACATAAAAAGGAAACAGTTATATTTCAGTTTGTTCATTCTATGTTTGTGAAATCCTGAACTTCAAATTACAATATGAATTCATTGATTTTTTTCAACAAGCCTTGTGGCTTACTACATTTAATTTATACCTGTAATTGCTTCTTTTCAACTCTTGAATCACTTGTCGAATCTGGCTATGTGTTCGTGAAGTGTATATTATAGTGGGTAGCTTTGGAGCATCAGACTGTGAAGACGTGTCTTCTGAATGTTTACCTCCCCCGTCACGACCTCTTCTCGCATTCTGACCTGTTGAAAACCCACCCAAACTCTTCCTCCAAGCCAATGTGGCACAAAGAAGGCACAAGGTTTTTCCGGTTCCAGTGGGACTCTCCAATAGCGCATTACATTTCTGCTTTGATAAAAGCATGTGTACAAATTGAATAAGTACGAACAGTTGACAAACAACTTTGAAGTAGGAAATCACAAAATCATACAAAAGGAACCTCAATATCCGAAAATAAATCTAATAACACTTCCGATATGTAAAACACATTCTTAATTCTTAAAATTCTTTTATGGGTTCGTCTACCACCGACTCAAGCTAATTTGATTACTCATTTCTGGACTTCCAATGTGTCTTTAATTTGATTAATGAGGTAGAGGGTGAATAGCTAAAAAGGATCACAATGGAGAGAAAGAACCATACATTTTGTAGGGATTGGATCACTTTTTCCATGTAAACAAGTTGAGAATCGTAGGCTTCGAAAGGGAAATCCACATCAATTCCCCTAATCTTGTATGTCGGCATCTCCCTCCTTCCCGACGACGAGGTGATTTGTTAACGGAAACAAAAGAGAGACGTTTGCTGTTGCTGTTGCTGCTACTGCTACTGCTAACCCTAAAAATAGTTTAACACGTTTTCTTTTGACGAACCCGCGTTCGATTTCCCGCCATCTATCATACTTGTGCTGGTTATTTGCTTTTGACGGCGTCGTAATTCACTCTGCAATTGAAGGCCGTAAACAAGCCGAGCTGTTTTTTTGCTCGAGCCGAGTTTATCACACAATTTACCGATTTACGCCGGCTGAACTAATTTTCAATAGCTTTGTTATGAATTTTCTTAAATCGAAATTTTCGAATTAAAAATATAGGATAAGTAAATATTTGCGATATTTTCTATTTTGCCTCTACTCGATACAAAACTATACATGTATTAATCTACATATCTATTCGATACAAAACTATACATATATCGGTCTATATATATATTTATCTTCTGTTGTTTCGTATTCTTTTTTTTCTTTGCTGCAAATTTTCGTATTCTTTTAAATACATAATAGTTTATTTGAAATTGTTTATTTAAATGTTAAATACGATAAAAGCCCAATCTTAAAAAGTTGCAAATGGATATGATTGACTATTATTTTTACTTTTTTTTTTTTGTTGAGTGTGGGTTGCGGAGGTCGAATAATAAGATTGATGAGTATCATTTTTATTTTGAAATTGTAAATTGAATTAATCAAATTAATGTAGTTGATTGAATTTATAAAATATTTACCAATATTATAAATGATATTCAGACTGTTATTTTCGTCGAATTTTATTGCGCTACTTGCTAATCTTCAAACTTGGTTGCATTTTAAATTTTACAAAATCTTTGTAGTTAAAATCAATGTTATCATAATCGCAATAAATATTGAACTGGTAAAACTATTTATTCATGATTTAATCGGACTATTTTTTTAAGGAAAAATATTATATAAATCATAAATATTCTTATAAATTTATCAAATATAAGTTTTACATTTTTTATAATCAAAATAACTTCATCAAATATTCTAAAAACTCATTAAATCAGTTTATCGGTTCACAAAATGACAAAAAATCACAGTTTTAAGGAACAAAATAAAAAAACTCGATTTTAACTAGTTCACCAGTTTGACCGATTTTTTTTCGATTTTCTTTTGAACTGTTAATTCTAATTAAATCGATCGAACCTATAATTAATTCGCGCAGTTAAACGTATCGAACCGACCTATCTAGTTGTATTTTGATAACATATGTTGGTTGAAACATACAATACCTCCCATGAATTTATATAAATGACTTATTGATCAAAAGTTGAATTTATTCACACATAAGTCAAGAGTCTCGGCACTAATTTCACTAGAGCTCAACGTTAAGTCGAACTACATAACAAGTCACTGAACTTTACAAGACCTTCTAATATTATTTCCACACGCGAGATCCACATATCGCGCATAAAATATTTACACCATATACACAAAATATTTTTGCAGATATGAGATCAGATGCAACAATATAAAATATAATATATATACAATTTTCTATTACATTTACTTAGGAAATTATAGAATCGCACAATAACATTAAAAGTTACAAACATTTGTATAATATAAATTATTCATTATAAATTTATAATTATTCCAATAAAATTAACATACTCCGTATAAAGTTTTATTTAAAAATATTTAGTACCTCGCATTAGTATAAAACAAATAAGAGTTGTGCTAGATACATAAACTTGTACGAAAATAAATATGCACAAACTGATACGACTAAATTGTATAGATAATTAGTAAATTATGATAAACTCGTATTTTAAAAGTGAATAGTTCAAATTTGACACGTATATTTGTATACTTTTATTTGTGTAATTTATTGATGTTTAATATTATTAAATAGTAAAATATTATTTTCCAATTTTATATTGTACAACATTTACATAAATACAAGAAATCATTCCTACAACCCTATATCATGCGAAATTCCTAGATTCAATTCCGGTTAATAAAAAAATTATCCATTTATTGCAGTAAAAGTAATTACGGAGTACTTTCACTACCAAGTAAATAAAAGTAAACTTGAGTATGACTCGTCATCCCAATACACCAACCGATCGATCTATTCAAATAATACCTACATGTAGCTTGTTTTACCTCTTTTATTTTCTCCCCCAGATTTCGTTTTTATAGAGTTCGCGCAGTTACTTGTGCGAAATCTGAATCTCTACGTCTAGATCTCTCATCCGATTCTATCTGCGCTGCTAAATTGCCGAGCAATTCGACGGAAGATCTTTGTTGTTCAGTGCCTGAATTCGCTTACTTCGATCCTCACTCGGATCTAGAGAGTCATTCAGCCATTGATCTCCAATCTCGGCTGAAATTATTTGCTTAACTCCGTTAAAATGGTAAGCTTATTTCATTTTTTCATATGTCGTTAAGTTAGATCTGGTTGAAATCTGATGCAATTCGATGTTATAATTTGATTATACTTCGATTTAGTACGTTGTTTTACCATCAATTCTTTCAAATTGACGGACCATTGCCTACAGTTTTAATGCAGAGCATTTTTAAACAAGTATTTGTGATTTTGTTAGATCTCATAATGTGAATTACTTGCTTACTAAAACTTTTGTGTTTCCCCTTGAAATGCGACACTGGTGTTGAACAGCCTCTCAGACTTGAAATCAAGGTATATATTCATATTTAAGCTTAATTTTTACTTATTTAATGATTTAAGTCTAATTTGAATTGTCGTGACTAGATTGGAATTTAGATACTTATTTTTGCGTAATTGGATTATGACACTTATCGTTATTACTGAATCAGAGGAAACTTGCTCAGAGGTCAGAAAGGGTAAAATCTGTGGATCTACATCCAACTGAGCCATGGTAATTGAGCCTATATTTTCTATTTTACGTCTTCAATATTATTTTATTGTCAAATAAGCTTTACATCTCCATTTGTTTTATTTGCCTATAAGTTAAAGTCATAGCATCCACCTGAAGAAAACTTGGACTCTACTAATGTCTGACATGCATCGAAATATGTAGAGTCCAGTGGACGTTTATTTCTACTGCATGATTTATTTACATGGTGCGCCTATACTGCTTTTTAACAGGATCCTGGCAAGTTTGTACTCAGGCGTGGTTTGCATATGGAATTACCAGTCCCAGGTATGGAACGATTTTGTTAAGCTAGCAATTAAGTATGAGTACGCATTGAGGCAAAAATTCAATTTATTCAGTCTCATGCATGTTGCATTAGTTTATTGTTGACAGACATAATTTGTTCTTGATTATTGTGTTCCTTCTATATTATTGGGGTATCTCTTTACTAGGAGTAATTATGTTGTAATAATTTATCATTCAAGTTTACTTAGCATGTGGAGTTGGTTGAGTTGGAATATGGATGGGAGTCATATCGCAACCCTGTTGCATTTGATGTTCTGTGAATCGGAGACACTTTTTTGTAACTCATGTAGGCCAACTAAAACCATGTGATTATTGGAATCAGATCGACATTGTTGATCAAACTGAAGGCTGTTTTAGGATACAGTGGTAGAGATATTGAAGTGAAGGTTGGCTTTTTCAGGGAGGAGCTATTTCAAAATGGTGGTAGATTAGTCCTTATTAATAGCATTTTCTTGAGCTCACATATATCTTTAGTTAGAAGCTACCGTTTCAGTAGAGGAAAAATTGAGCAAGTTGGTAAGGAACTTCATGTGCTATGGAAACGACGGAGGCAAGTATCTCTTGTTTGAGGAACGGGCAACTATTTTGGAGACCAGGGATTTTTATTTGCTATGAAGCGATGATTTTGCCATGCATTCTTGGGAAAATGTTTGAGCTGCTTGCCTGTTCTCTGGTTGAGGGGATGGCAGGGTCTGGAAATTGTTGGCAGTGGATATGGGTTGGAACTGCAGGTAGGTGATTTTGGAGGGATTAGGTAAATTAAAGCCCTACGTCTTGCATACTTTGTATTAGGTTTATTGTCTATCTCGCCAAAGGTGGTATCCGATTTTGTGATTCATTGGAGTTTGTATGAGTTTAGTTTGTCTTCATGATTTCTCATAAGGTCGGGCCGTTGTCATTTGTACAGGCTCTCGGCAATGTATTTTGGGAGAAAACAATTTCTTGGGTTTAGTTGATAATGTAGGCTATGTATTTTGGTTCTGATTGTATGATCTATACTCTTTGGCTATCTTATCCCCTCAAAGAATAGACTAGGGATGAGACTATCTCCACCACTTAAATATTACTAAGGGTTAATTAATCTCATAATTCAAATAGAACAAACTACTAGGCCTTTGGCGAGTTTGAACATATTTACTACCCCACTGTCCTTACAGAGTTACAGATTATAAGGGAGTCTAATGCTAACTAAAGCTTCATTTCGTTACTGCAGACTATGGCAAAATCTTTTGAGGTGACCGAGTTACCAGGTACATGATTAATATTACATAATGTGTTTATCAATCTGAAAGGTCTAAATTTTTTTTGTCTTGATTGTAATTGCACCGCAATGTAATAGCTACTCATTTACTCTGCAGTTAGATCGGCTAAGTTTATACCACGAAAGCAATGGGTTGTAGCTGGTGCTGATGACATGTTTATCCGAGTGTACAATTATAATACCATGGATAAGGTCAAAGTTTTTGAGGCGCACACAGATTACATTAGGTGTGTGGCTGTTCATCCTACCCTTCCATATGTGCTGTCATCAGCTGATGACATGCTTATAAAGCTCTGGGACTGGGAGAAGGGCTGGACGTGTACTCAAATTTTTGAGGGTCATTCTCATTATGTCATGCAAGTCACATTCAATCCAAAGGACACCAACACTTTCGCTAGTGCATCCCTTGATCGCACAATAAAGGTCTGGACGCTACACCTGGTAATTTCTTAATAGAAATCTTTAGTTAAATGACTTTTGGGTATGCTGGTTTTGTCTTCTCCTTTAGATATGGAATCTTGGCTCTCCTGATCCAAATTTTACACTAGATGCCCATCTGAAAGGGGTCAATTGCGTAGATTATTTCACCGGAGGGGATAAACCTTATCTCATCACCGGTTCTGATGATCACACTGCTAAGGTCTGACTCTTATCTCCCTTGATACATATTAAGTTTTGACGTATTTTATATGGACCTGTGTGAGTGAATTCTTATAAAACAGGTCTGGGATTACCAAACCAAAAGCTGTGTTCAAACGCTAGAAGGCCACACACACAATATTTCTGCCGTATGTTTTCATCCCGAACTTCCCATTATAATAACAGGTTCTGAGGATGGTACCGTCCGTATATGGCATTCAACCACTTATAGGTAGCTTCTCTTTAATAAGTCTTTCATTTATAAAATTGTTGCAATGCATCCTCTGTGATAGATTGTTATGATTCTTATATGGACTTTATGTATTCTTCTCAGAAAAAATTCAATTTCAATTTTTTATATGACTTTTATATCTTATTACACGCGGTGCAACATCAACTTATTGAAGATTTGGGTTACATTCTCGTAGCTAGTTGCTTCCAAATTTGACTTTGTTCGAGTATCGAATTGCGGGAAGATATCTTGAAAAACTTGCAAATATACACAGTTGAGTAATATTCAATGGTGTTTTGTTCTTCAGTTTATCCCGCCTTTTCTTTTAGGGAACATAAATGTTTAAGATGCTTTGGTTTGTATTTTATTAGGGTAATACTGCATCTTATATTTACTACCAATTACAAGAGTTTGAAGAACCTTAAAAACTGGCAATTTAAAACATTTTATAGAGAACCAGAATAATAAACAAACCCTTTAAAATTTGTGTGCATGTCTGTCTGTGATCCTGGCTTCATATTTTTTCAGTTAGTCTTCGTTATATATGATATCCAATGGTTTAAATATTTTTTCGTGTCTTTGTACTAGTTTTTTATGCTAATAATATTTTCACTATTATTGTATCTTGAAAATTTCTTGTATTCTATGATTTTTTGTGAAACAGGCTTGAGAACACATTGAATTATGGCCTTGAAAGGGTGTGGGCTATTGGATACATGAAAGGTTCTAGAAGGTATGTAGGCTTTTTCCACTCCATTATGGTAGTAATTTCAGTTTGGAGTTTTTAAGTACCTGTTTTACATACAACCATAGTTATCATATCGTTTTTTTTATCGAGAATCGAAAACCCCCATATCGTGTTTCGTGTATCGTATCATGCGATACAGTGATGATATATTATAATATTTAATAACAGTAATATTAATAATATATATAAAAACGACACAATTAGTACCTTAAATTCATAAGATTCAAACATATAATTGAATAATAGGAAGTGAAATAGTTATTTTTTTTTCAAAAGGTATTACTTTGAAATAGTTTTTTATAATATGATAATAATATACTCCACTCCAGGCTCTAGCACGTTATTTTCAAAGTATATACATGAATTATATTATTATAATATTTTATTATTCTATCAAAAGGTAAAAGCACTTTTCTCTTCTACATATATATAAGCAGTGAATCATAAATATCAATAGTACGACATATGTACAGATCTCAATCGATCGTGCAACAATGCTCAATGAAGCCCAAGACTGTGGCAACCCTCGACAATGACCACTCTCGACAACAACAACCCTAAATAACAACCCCTCCAAGATGATGACCCAAGCTTAGCAACGGCGAGGATGCTCTGTTTATTAGAGCTCTGTTTTGGGATTTTTCCTCTTTTAAAATCAATCTAAACTGAATTTGTTGAAGAAAAGATTGGTGGAAGAGTTGATTTATATGAATTAGGAAGTAAGTGGAACGTTTAATCTCTGAGATCAGGGCTCAGGTTTGGTTGTTATTCTTTTTCTTTTTACCTGCTTCGCCGACCCTTTTCTGAATTGAGAGAGAATCGCAAAATCGTATGATTCCTGCGATACACTCGATTCCTGTACATCGTTCGGTGTTGAAGCGATTCCTTATCGTTTTGCTCCTGCATCATGTCGAATCGTACGATTCGAATTGTGAATCGTACAATTTTTATAACTATTCATACAACTGTTTCCATGAAGTTGCTTTATCTGCTCAAAAGTTAATACAACCATGGTAATCTTTCAAAAGAATAATGTAAAAGAGAACTTGTTATTCCTGTTTAAGATAAGTAGCTTAAGAAGAAGATGATGATGATAATGAAGGAAATGGACAAGTCTCTTATTTAGTGGGAACCATTATTTTTACAGGTTCTCTGACAGTTGTAAAAGCTCTTCTCTTACTTGAGTGTCTAGGTTTTGCATATGCCACTTTTGAGTGTCTGATGCTGACCTCCTTGACCGTATACTTCAAAATTTTCTTCCAACAGGGTTGTAATGGGGTATGATGAAGGAACCATTATGGTAAAACTTGGTCGAGAGGAACCTGTAGCTAGTATGGACAGCAGTGGAAAAATTATATGGGCCAAGCATAATGAGATTCAGACTGTTAATATTAAAAGTGTGGGCGCAGATTATGAGGTTTGCCTCCGTCAATCTCATTTTGTTGCTCAGTTAATTAAAATTGATAAAAATGTCTTTTATCTTGTTAATCCAGCATATTGAACTTTTAGTGTTTTGCCATTTTATCTATTAGGTTACTGATGGAGAAAGATTGCCTTTGGCTGTCAAAGAGTTGGGTACATGTGATCTTTACCCACAAGTGAGTTGGCATTCTTCTGAATAATCGATATATATCTGATTAACATTGAAAAGAATTCACACCTATTGAGATGGTTATCTTACATAAATCTCTTTGGACGGCAAAGTATGGCTCTATATTTAATCTCTCTGGCTTTACATAATTTAACTTTGAACTTCTATTGAACTTGTTTTTATGGTCTGGTATTTGCTCCTATCTTTTCATTTCTCACGAAATAGGAAGACATAGCCGATTATACAAAATGTTTTTTCGATATATAATTTCTGCTTGCAAGGAAAACCATTTGATATGACATTTGCAAAACATCAAGACATTACATTTGCATTAACTTATGAATCTAGAGTACAATTTATGCGACCACCCGGTGTATGTTATGTCAGTTTAATTTGATAAGTTTTAATGTGCAGTAGGCTTGCTAATATTAAGGGGTCTTGAGAATCTCATTTTATTCTTGAGCTTGGACCTTCAGCTCAGCTTGTATTGTTTTCTCAAATATCATTTGGGGGAAGCATGAATCTAGCATCATTTTTTGGTGATATGACTGTAAAATTTGTTAAGAAAAAGTATGAACCAGTCATTGACTTAGATTCATTCAATGTATGGCTCATTATGATTTTTTTTCTTTTTCCAGAGCTTGAAGCATAACCCAAATGGGAGGTTTGTTGTAGTCTGTGGAGATGGTGAATATATTATTTACACAGCATTGGCATGGCGAAATAGATCATTTGGTTCAGCACTGGAGATTGTGTGGTCGTCTGATGGAGAATATGCTGTCAGGGAAAGTACATCCAAAATAAAGATCTTCAGTAAAAATTTTCAGGTTTGTAATCTGCTTCCTAAATTTACTTTTTTTTTTTAAATTCTTTTTAAAATTATGTTGTTTTGCCTTAAGAATGACGGCACTCCTCCCTCACATTTTTACCCCTTTTCAGCTTTCAATTATCACTAGTTAATAAATAAATCAGATAAATAACAAAGGAAAAAGAAGCGCAACAACATTTTCTATTATTACAGTAGAAAATATGTAGATCTCACGTGTTTGGGTCTGATTTTCCATTATTAGCTGATAGACGTTCTTTAATAAATGATTTCCTAAATAAAATCATCATGGCTTTAATAATCAGAATTTGAATGGTTTTTACAGTAATCTTTGTATTACATCATTTATTGAAGTTAATAATGATATTGGTAAGATTTTTTAATTCTTCAGGAGAAGAAGAGTATACGGCCAACATTTTCTGCTGAGCATATATACGGGGGGACCTTATTGGCGATGTGCTCAAATGATTTTATTTGCTTTTATGATTGGGCTGACTGCAGGTTAATTCGACGAATTGATGTTACTGTCAAAGTAAGCAATTCATTCCTTAAGTGTCCACATGGCATTACTTTACTCTTTCTGCCAAGTAAGGGCCTACTTAATTTGTTCTTTGTCTTCGATTTTGTTATTTTTCTCCCCAGAATCTCTACTGGGCCGATAGTGGTGACCTTGTTGCCATTGCCAGTGATACGTCGTTCTACATACTCAAGTACAATGTACGCATCGTTATTTATCTTTCTGCTTGTAGCCTCTTGTACAGGATTTGGCATTTTTCTATTTTGTGCCCATATTTTCTCATTAAATTATGATATATAACTAATTTGGCTCTTCATCCTGTAGCGTGATGTAGTTTCTGCACATCTTGATAGTGGAAGAGCAGCAGATGAACAAGGTGTAGAAGATGCCTTTGACCTCTTATACGAAATAAATGAACGGGTCAGAACTGGAATTTGGGTTGGGGATTGCTTCATTTATAACAACTCCTCGTGGAGGCTTAATTACTGTGTTGGTGGTGAGGTAGTATATTATTTAAGCTTATCTAAGAAATTAAGCTTTCTCACTTAAGCCTTGTTATTCTTATTATCAATTGAATGTCAGAAACCTTACATTGACAAGATGTTTCTAGGTAACTACTATGTTTCATTTGGACCGGCCTATGTACCTGTTAGGATATCTTGCTAATCAAAGTAGGGTGTATCTCATCGACAAAGAGTTCAAGTGAGTGAGAGTTGGGTAGCTGTTCTTGTATGCATTAATTATAGTTATGGGTGATGAACCTCTGTTTTTGTTGTGTTCTTGTGCAGTGTTATTGGTTACACATTACTTCTCAGCTTGATTGAGTACAAGACACTTGTGATGCGTGGTGACCTGGAAAGAGCAAATGAGATTTTGCCCTCTATCCCAAATGAGCAACTCAATAGGTATATTTGATCTTTAAAATTTGTTAAAGATTGGTGAATGAAGTGAATCTAGTTTGTTAAGTCACCAGCTCTGGACATATCTAAATCTCCGCAAGAAGATAGGATTTAGAGACTATCTTGCATTGATAAAAATATTAGAAAGGGTGCTATATTAGAAGTTTGGTTATGTATGAATATATAAACTTTTTGAGAGTTGGCATTAATATGTTTTTAGAAGAAGACATGGTATATAGCTTAAAGGACAGGTGAGTTTTCTTACTTTTCTTTAAATGTAATATGTTACCTAAAAAACCTTCAACCCCAACTCAATGAGAACTTTTTTAATACAACTTTTTGGCTGGATTATGATGAAGTAATCACCTGCAAAATAATCTCAAGACTCGATCAATTTGTGACATATATCTTAATGATTGAAATATTGAATCCATCCAAACGTTCGTAATTCAGTTTGGACTTTATAATATCGCCTCTTTTTTACTTCAAATCCGTGTTAGGCTACCACCAAATTTAAAATGAAAGAAACAAACTAATATTAGAAAAAGTTCTAGTAATTGGGCTTATTTGGGCTTTTGATCATCCGAGTGGTCTTCTAAATTTAAAATGAAACAAACAAACTAATCTTGTATGAATGTCCTGCATCAGCTACTATTTGTTGTTTTCTTTAATTCTTTCCCTCTTTTGTCTCCACTGTGGTGCTTTAGCAAATATAAGGGCTAAACAAGCAATCTGAATTATGTCTGTCTTCTCAAATCATTTTCTTCTTGAAAGAACTTGTGTGTTATGGAACTTTTCTTTCATTTGCAGTGTCGCTCGCTTCTTGGAATCACGAGGAATGATAGAGAACGCCCTAGAAGTTGCTACAGACCCTGACTACAGATTTGAGCTTGCGATACAGCTGGGAAAACTTGAGATTGCGAAGGTAACACTATCAACTTGTGCAAAAGTTCTAAACAGCATATATTATCCTCTTTTAGCATTAAAATTCCTGCATTCTTATATTTATTGCTTTTAAGAATCAAATATGTACACCAATTTTTATTATATGTTGGCAGGAAATAGCTACTGGAGCACAAAGTGAATCTAAATGGAAGCAGTTGGGTGAATTAGCTATGTCCACTGGCATGGTATTTTTAATTTTTTACTTTGATATCTCTTGAATTCTTTTAGTCGAGAGAAGAATTTGTGATGGCAACTTTTTTTAATGGTGTTCTTAGCTTTTCTGTTGATTGTATCCTTAAGTTTATTTGGTCACATGCTAAATACTTTTCTCATCCAATGCTTTTATAGTTTTATGTTTCACAGTGAAAGGTTTCTATTGTTGGGTGCTCTGCAATCAGTGTGAATCAGAACTTTCTTATGGAAAACCTAAAACCTAAGAATAAAAAGATGATTAGTGATACGTATACTTATCTTTTGATCTGAAATATGGCATGCCAGTTTTTCTTTTTATTGTGTTACATGTGAAAGGAGTGTGTGGCATGTGTATTGACTCTCTTACCTTTGCCCCATAGTTGACGCAGGCACTTCAGGGAAAAGTTAAGAGTGCATGTAGCATAACTGTAGCTTATGTAAATATATGAGGTTCCATTTATTGCCTCTCATTTTTCACTTGTTGCAGTTGGAGATGGCTGAGGAGTGTTTAAAGCATGCAAATGATTTAAGTGGATTGTTACTGCTCTATTCTTCTTTAGGAGATGCAGAGGAAATATCAAATCTCGCATTGCTTGCCAAAGAGCACGGGAAAAACAATGTTGCATTCCTTTGTCTATTTATGTTGGGTAAAGTAGAAGAGTGCCTGCAGTTGTTGATTGTCAGGTCAGTGATAAAAGAGATATATGGTTTACATTCTTAATTCTTATCAGGATGTTAATCCCAACTGTATTCTTCAAGCAGCAATCGGATACCTGAGGCTGCTTTAATGGCAAGATCTTATCTTCCAAGCAAGGTTTCAGAAATAGTTGCACTTTGGAGGAAAGATCTCATGAAGGTTTGTTTTCATTTCCTTTATTCATCTTATATGTTTTTCTTGATTCTAATATTTTGCTTTTCTACTTAAGCTGTAAGCTAATAATCAATAAGCTGAGATTCTTGATAATCTTTCTTGAGCTTTATTAGATCTGAGTGATATAGATGTAACAGGAACTCAGACACATATGATCAGAGTGTATCGTGTGTGTGTGTGCCCGTGTTTGTGGAGGTGTCTAAATTTTTTTGCTTTTGCTTGGCTGTTTCAGTTACTATAAATAGAACGTGATTGTTTTTCTTGCTGGTTTTATTAATTGAAAAGGAATCTTAAACTTTATATTCCTCTCTCATCAATTGTATGCCTAAGCAACCGTTCTTACTGTACCATCTTTGTCCACGTTGCTTTTGTGTAACATCAGCAGGACAGAGTACAGACATGATGAAAAAATACTATACGTGTGAAACATTTATATGGTATGAATAGTATAAAAAAAATATTGAAGATGTGAAAATATTTTGATGATGTCTTCACCAGCATGCCTTAACATGTCTGTTGACACTTGCAAAGGAGTCGAATGAAGGAAATGTATAAAATAAAATTTTAAAAAATAAGCTTCTCTTAAGAGCTTAGGATTCGATCTTCTTTAACGAAGTCTTAAGAATCATGCGATACATTAACTGATTTATCTGATTCCCCCTTCTTTTCTGCCACAATTCAATTAGTTTGATTGTTACTTCAGTGCAATCTGTAAGTTTCTTTGTCCAATTAGTAGTCCAAAGTGTTCGCATCTTGGGCTTGAAATTTAGTAGACAAAATAGAAGGGAAGCTTTGTAAATTTACATTATTGAAAATTTATAATATTTTCAGGTAAACCAGAAAGCTGCAGAATCTTTGGCTGATCCTGAAGAGTATCCAAATCTGTTTGATGACTGGCAAGTTGCACTCGGCGTTGAGTCAAAAGTTGCAGAGACAAGGTTTTGTGTGTCTCCTCTGCTTTAAATTTTTTTGCCCCTGCTGCATCAGCACGGATGGAGTACCTTGTTAATCAAACCTATAATTTTCATCTGTCTTTCTATTTTTGTCCTTCATATGCCTATAATTTTGGAATATTTGAATTTTGTTCACCAGTTAATAAAGAAATTCGTGTATAACTAAATTGAAAGTATTGTGCATCATTAAATGTTCTTTTTCTTGTATTGATTATTGATGTAATTTCCAAATTTCTTTATAGGAGCAACTATCCTCTAGCTGCAGAGTATATGAACTATGCCAACAGATCAAATGTGAATCTTGTTGAGGCTTTTAGAAACTTGCAAGTGGATGAAGAGGAGCCACTTGAAAACGGAGGCTTAGATCACGAGGTATACTCTGCATGCATGAACTCCACTTGATTTTCTCACCCTATAGACAGTGAAAGATACCAATGAGCTGAAGTACAGCTCTTGCTTGCTTACTTAGATGCTCATATGAGGTGGATTTATGAGATGCAAACAATCCATGTTGGCAAGGCTCATATAGTTTTTCTTCTTGGAAAAACAAGCCACACTTGAGCTTTGGTAAATTACCAAGTTCTGCACATAATGCTGATGTTTATTATTGGTAACTTGGGAAGACAATTGTTGTTAAGCTTCTTGTTTTTATTTTTGTAAAATTTTTAATACTAGTGACTTGGTCTCTTTTTCTTTATCATATGTTTAAACCAATCCAACTACAGTCCTTGGTTTAATTGGTTTTGGTAAATTATTGTTTCTTTGTGTCATGTTGATGATTGAACCTTATCTTTTCTTTTTCTTCCCCCTCCCCCTACCACCCTCAGGCTGCAGAGGAGAATGGGGATGAGATGCAAGAAGATGGGCACGAGGAGGGTGTTGTGGTGGATGCTGACTCTACGGATGGTGCAGTACTTGTCAACGGTAACGAAGCTGATGAAGAGTATGGTACGAATAATGAAGGAAATCCGTCAGCCTAAAAGCAATTGGCTGGGCCAGTGTGAAAATCCTTAAATTTTTTGCTGGTGATTAATTGAATTCCTCTTAGTTGCCATCTTTGACTCACATATCCACAGTCCAATAATTTTGATAACTGATAGATTTTTTCGGATTCTGCCTGGTTCACCTATGGTAACATCACATGTACAAAGATTAGTTATCTATCACAGAACTATTGAACGAAACGGTCCAACTTCAATACCTATCTTTCAGTGTCTTCAAAAAAAAAAAAAAAAAGTTTTCAAATGAATGTTGTCTTCTTTCTGTTTTCCTCTTTATTTGTTTGTTTTTGTTTATGATGGGCTCATGCCTTACCTCATTACTTCCTTTTTTCTGTTTATGGAGCAACATTTTTTAGTTGTTTGCTTTGGTGTCGTATGGATTTCTTTTTGAAATAATTTTTTCCCCTTTCACAATGATTCACAGTGCTTACACCGCGTCACTAGTTACAGCCAAAGACGGAGTTCCTGATTCAATACGTTTATGCTCGAGGTGAGAATTATTTCAGTTATAATAATCTGATAATATTTGCTCCTTGAACTTTTCACTTTGATAGATGCATTTGTCATGAATGTGTTCTGTTCTTTTATGCCCTTTCTAAAAAGATTTGTCATTCACATCGTTAAGGCACTGTAAAAATAAGGTTGTGTCACACCTGAGGATGAATACATCAGGCAGCTAAAATAATAAGGTTTGGATGTTGACCTTGCATTTAAGATGAGAAATAGTTGTTTTGTTAGGAAGTTCTAATAATAAAACGAGCTTGAGGGAGAATTTATAGAACTCTGCTACCTTTATCCGAGGAAAAATATTACTTTTCCTACCTCGTGAAAATTAGAAATACAAAGATAAAATAATAGTGAATTTGTGATTGAAAATTTTCCGGAAAAAATAACTGAAGTTATAGAAATCGTGCATAAAATTTTTATTAGATCAGTAAGTGTAATTGAATGGCTTAGCTCCTGTTTCTATCCTTTGTACTAGTGTGTGCATTTGTTGTCGGCTAAATTTCCTGCGCTTAAGGTTCACCAATTTGTTTAGTTTTCTTTTTAATTTTTTATTTCTAAGGTTCTCATGGGGTTTAGTGAATTTTTCGATACATAAGAGGATTGATATAGGGAGAATGTATGTTCTTCCTTATTTATTTTTTCTTTTTTCTTGGCTAGTAAGTCTTCAGTGGGAACTTCACGTGTGCGCACACACACTCACACATATTTCACAGCCACACAATTGAACAGTTGAATTTCTATTTCATGCTATTTTCACCATCATTTTATGTCCAGTCAAGAATCGAACATTGCAGAAGCAGGTCCTTTTTTGAATGAATTTGTTGAATCTTTCCTCCTTTGGAAATAACAGACGTCTATGGTGCTTAATATCAGTTCCTGGAATATAGTGTTCGGCTGTGTTTTGGTTTAGTATAATAGTATGTATCCATTGCATAACAAATATAGCATGTTAGGCTTTTTATTATCTTTAAATTACAAATTAATCTTATTTTTCCAGGTTTACTAGAGGTTACTCTAAAGAGGATCGGCAGATCGGTTCTTTACTTCCTAGTGGTGTGATTGTAGCGCACTGAATTTTGTCGTAGGCAGTACATACTATAGAGTGCTTGCAGATTCAGTTACTAGTCCAATTTACTTCGTCTTTTTTGTTTATCATATCTCTCATATTGAAATATTTCTCCCAAAAATTTTACCATGTCATCGCGAATGTAGATGTTATGGTTGCAGTTCCTTCACTCACTGATTCATATCCTTTTTATAAATTCTATACATCTGATTGGTAATTTGTTATGATTATTTCAGTTTTGATACTCGCAACTTGATGTTTTTTATATTGGGCAGCACCTTTATATTTAAATGAATCGTGTCTCTCATGTTGTATGCTTTTTGGATCCAATAATTTTTTTAATTAAAAATATATTTAAAAATGCGTTTTGTCTTAAATTCTCCGCGGGTCTGAAAGTACTCGAACAAAAATGGAGTCAAGTAGTCGGGCCAGTTCTTTCGGTCATCGACGACTTAATTTTACATATACATTTTTCCCTCAGAAACAAGGAAATTCAAAGTATGACAAATTAAAAAGAAAAACGAAATAAGTTTCCAAACTTCGAGATGACTCGACATTTCCTGGCGAATGGCGAGTAGCTAAGTTTTGAGTTTATTATGACTTTATGAGGTCACCTGTAATTCAAAGGCATTCATTGTGCACGACAATCCTCGCAAATGAAGTCCAACCAAACAATTTCTACGCAAATAAGTCGTCTCGGATACATAAGTTTTACAGATTGCAATGTGTTGTCAGCTGTAATTCGTTTGATTGTAACGAATAATCAAGGCCAAATCTTTTGGGTATCTCTGAAAATCCTTTACGTTAAAAATTATGTCAAGCCAGCTCAAAGCCCTCGAGGTTTGATTCCAGTTCTAACAACTGACAATTTTCGAGAACCTTTTTTCTGCTTAATGTACCACTTGGATTATTGTCATTTGCATTACATAGGTAATTGGAATTTAGACGTCCGCAAGGCTTGGCCGTTAAATAGTACAAAAAGGTGGTACTCCTCCGTAATGAACTGAAAATTATAAAATTTTTATGGCCAAAGTTTTGACTTAAGATATTTGTTATTTTATAAATATAGGTGACAAAATTATAAGTTTTATATAATTTACAGAATGAATTGATTTTTATAGCTGTACAAGAGTATGTATGTTTAATTCTAAAGTAAAAAATGGTCCAATTGATCAAAAGAAAATCTGAAGATGCATTTTCAGGAATTTAGTGATAGGCTTTTTGAAGTTTTGTGAAGTTTTATGTTTTGAGGAAACTTGAAAAACTAACCTGTAACACGCTTTCTACAGCTATAGATGAACCATATCATCCGAAAGAGAAGTAAATTAAAATTTTTAGAAGGTTCATCGAACTGGAAAAAAAAAACGACCAATTAATTTCATAGCTGAGTTAATTTTGTTATTTTATAACATTGTGAATTGTGATGTAGTTAACTAGTTATATATCCCCACACCCCACGTGCTTCAACTTCGTTCAGCTTTTAGCAATCACGGGCGGTATAACATGACAAATTGATTCTGATATACGTTTTTAAAATTAGAAGTTTTGAATATAAATAATATTTTAATTATTTAATGCAATCAAATCAAAGTCCCAAAGTGTCAAAAATACTAACCACGGTTATCAGTTTGTGACATTCCTCGAAATTTCATCGCAGAACAAATGAAGAAGACAGGCAAGATAGCAGACACACACAATCTGAATTCTCTTATCAAGAATAAATTACTAAAACATTAAAACGCACAATCATATGTTTCGACGCAAAATAAGTACTACCGAAGTGAGAAACTTCTAGATAGTATTTTGAACAGAAAAGGCAGCTGCTGTTGTGCAGGGGAATGCATGTCTCCTCCCAAATCAAGGGGATGATTATGAGTAGGTGTTGGTGCACTTCTTAGAGCAGGATCCAACACATTTATCCACATTATCTCCATCTGAAAAACAAATTCCAATACACACATTAATAACTAATCAGTAAGTCTTTATGTATAAATCAATACAATGGCACGCACCTACGTGCGTCCGGCAATTCAAAACTTTTTTTTTTCCAATTTATCGTGTGACATTTTTTTTATAAATGACAGGTTTTTTTTCTGGGTGTGACGCAAAATCAGGAAGCGGTGCACGTACGGAGTAAAATTAAAAGAATACTTACTTGGATTCTTGTTTTTGCTAATGTTGGAGCACAAAGAGGAAGCACAACCAAGCTTGCAGAAAGCATGGTTCTGATCATCAGAAGTGCCATGATCGACAAGGTCGGTAGTACTGAGGGCCGCGGTGGTTGCCGCACCCGGAAGAATGCAATCTTTGAAGCACTGGGTAGTGCAGGAACAGAGAGTTTGATTTGGTTCAATTATACAGAAAATGTAGCATTTTATATAGCAGTCCTTGAATGAACCCGCATTACCATCCGTACCGGACTCCGCCACAACCACCAGAGCCGTCGCCACCACTACCATTACTAAAACTACTCCTCTGATTAACTTCGCTGATCCTTCCATTTTCTCAATTTCTTCCAATTTTAGCTACCTATGTACAAGTCATATATTTGGTTATATATGCATGTCTATATGTGAAGTTGTGAACACTTCACTTAAGTAGTAGTTCACATGCTAGCTGTTTGTTTGTCTCTTCCATGACTAGCTTCTTGTCTTTCCCTTCACGGGCTAACTTAAACCATAACAATAAAAAACAACAATATAAATATTTAAGTGAAAAAGAAAACGCCCACTTGTATTACGCTGTCATCTTTGTTTTTACATGCCTATACTACTTCTGATGCCTGTACTTGAACACTATGTGAGAACTAAGAAATCAACCTGTTTGTCAAACGTTTTATTCTTATTATATTTATAAATATAAATATTACCACTTGCTCAATCTCGTTTATCTGGAGTTTTGGACTTTTGAGTTTAATCTTTTAATCATTTTTGTATGTGATAGTTTGTAGATAAGGTGCTTATGTATATATATGATCATAAATCTCTCTCTCTCTCTCTCTCTCTCTTCTATATATTTAAGTACTGTTCGGGTCCTTGAATAACTAACAAATTTGTGAAGCCTCGTTTTATGCGTGAAGACCCTACTATTATATGATATTATGATAGTGAAAATTATGTAATAACTGCAATCAATCTGTGAAGCCATTAAAAGTGTACGAGATTAGGAGCGGTTAAAACTTAAACAAGTAAAAACGTGTATATGACTTTATCATTATTTATCAATAAAAATAAATTTTAAAAACGATACATAACTTAAATTTATTAATTATTAATTTAATTTTTAAAATGTTAATTTATTTAAGTATAAAATTAAAATTACTTTTTCACACGCCTATCGTGGACTTGATTGGCTAGTAGCCTGGTATATATAAAGGGGGCGGGGGCTTAAGCTTTATGAACTAAAAACAACGTACATTTTCGATAGTACAAATGGGGAATCCAGGTCGCAATATCAACAAACAAATAAAAGCAATTAAGTCAAGAACAAAGCCCAATTAGTGAGGAGATTCTTGCTTCTTCTTCAGCTTCTTTATTTTTTATTTTTCTTTCTTTATCTCTTTTACTGTTTTTATATTGAGGTGTCAATAAGGAAACATTCACACTTGCTTGGTTCAAAATCAGTTTTGATTTTCGTTAGTTGAAAAATAAAAAGAAGATGAAATTTTTTCTTGAAATGTTCATTTTATTGTTCATATTGGAAATTGGATGTCTATGTGATTTTATTTATTTTTAGTTAAAACATCAAATATCCGGTAATTCATTTGAATTCCGACTAATCTAGATTCGAGTAAAGTCACATGACTCAATACTCATTTTTTTTATTCACAAAAATCGAACTCGAAACTGACTTAAATGAAATAAGTCTATGTGAATTGTTGTTTACATTTCTTTCCAATTGTGTTTTTAATCGATGAGAGATAAATTAGATTTTGGATTATTCTTTGAGATTAAAAGGAGGGTGAGGTGAATAGAGAAACAATAAAGAAGTCGGCCGAAAGAATTTTGGTAATCGTCTTTTTTGAAAAGTAATCTATAACAGTAAGTGATATACCATGACTTTGAATTGAGGAGTCTTTCAAATCAAAATTTTTAATTCACCTACACATTTTGTTAAAGAAAAAAAAACTATAAATAGAAAATTATCACCTTGAACGATATCTTTACTCTTTACTCTTTTCTCTTTTGTTATGTAAAAATTGATATAAACATGTTATTGAATCACCCTGTCAAAATATTTCAAACTAAATGAGAGTTATACTAGTTTGTATATATAAAAATTATTAGTAAAAAAGTTAATTTAATAGTAAACAATTAGGTTAATCTAGAAACACTAAAAAATTACTTGCTACACTAAGAGATACATTACAAAAATATTAAATATGTTTGTGAAATTTTATAATTAAATTTGTTGACTTTAATAATTTTAAAGTGAATATTATGAAATACATAAAAAAAAAATTTAATATAATTTTTATACTTTTGTATTTTTACAAATATATATCATAAATAGAATTATAGGATTTAGAAATGTATTTAAAAGTTAAATAGTAATTACAATTTTAAAAATAATTATAAACTATAATAATTTATCTAATATTTAATCTCAAAAATAGTTTATCTAATATTTCTACCAATTAAATCATGTAAGTCAATGCATAAGATGATGGATTGATTACCAAACTCAATTTGCCTGCTCTAGTCATATTTTTTAAATTTGCCGTTTATGTAAAATAAAAAAAAAATAAAAACATTCATTGTGTGACGCCTTACCGAAAAGTTGAAAATATCTATCATCCTCGTCTTCTCATCCGCCTAATCCTAAACGATCCAGGGCTCCAATAATAAATAATATAGATCGGAGCCAAAAACCCTAATTTCCGAATTCGTTAATTTCCGCGATTCAGTTGAGAAAGTTTTCGACTTTATTGAATTTGTTCTTACAATTATAAACTCAGGGTTTTTTAGTTGAGGAAATTGATGGCGACTGTTGCAGAAGAAGAGGTAGAGTATGAGAGTGATCCGGAAGAGGCGAAGCTGTCATTGGCGATGCGAAGGAGAGAAGCCAGTGACGATGAAGACGAAGAAGAGGAGATAGAAGGGAGCGAATTGATGCCTAGGAGGATTGACTCCAGGGTCTCTGATTGTGAATCTGATGCCGAGGGTGCTGCCGCGGACTATGATGATGAGGACGGAGAATCAGAGGTTGAGGAGGAAGAAGAATTGGACGAAGAACTGGAGGAGATCGAGGGAGAGGAACAGTATGAAGAGAGAGAAACTGATGTGAAGGTTGTGGGGGTCGGATTGGAAGGAGATGCTGGGAGATCTGTTGCGGAGTTTTCGGTCAGAAATCAGGTTGAGGAGGAGAAGAAAAAGAGTGATGGTGGGGTTTACTTGCAGGATGTTCAGCTTGGAGACAATGCTGCTGATGGAATCGGAGAAGAGGAGAAGAAAGAGAACGAGCCTTTTGCTGTGCCAACAGCTGGTGCCTTCTATATGCATGATGATCGGTTCCGTGATAGCTCTGGGGGTAGACACAGGTACCTTTTCTGGTTTCTTATTGTTTAACCGACGTGATAAACTATTTTTGTTCAAAGTGTATTATTGTTTCGATGGGGATTGTAGATTTGTAGCTAGTTTCTCTTCCTTTGGATTGGTATGTGTTGGTTGAACATATAGGAAGGGACCCTTTATTTTTCCATTGGTTGTTGTTTGTTCTATTGAGCGCAGAGCTATGGAGGGTCTTCTTCTATGGGACATTTATTTTCATTAGCAATTAACTAAGCTGTCTGTGACCTTTGAGCAGGACGTTTGACAGGAGATCACTACTACTTGAAGTTTAAACTGTATTTATGAGAACACTATTGAAAAATAGTGTACAGCCCATTTTTATGGTCTAGAATTCCTCTGTTAAAGTGTACTTCTCTGTGAAGCTTGTAAACACATTGATCCGAAAAATTTGATTACTTGCAAAGTTGCTTCAATTTGTTTTGTTTTAGTGCCTTTGCCAATATAGTTTTAGAACAAGGGATTTGAATTCCCACTTCTGATCCACTGAGAGAGTTTTTCTATTAAGTGGTCATGCATAAGCAAGTTGCTAAATAGGGTTGGCCAGATATCTAAAGGATTTGTTTTTGTTCATTGGTATTGTTCAGTAACTTTGTTGTGTTGATTGTTTAGAAATTTGCATAATTAGGTTTTTATTTGAAATTTAGAAAATATAATGTAGACGTAGTTCAGGTAATTTCGAAGGTTCTCGAGTTACTTTGTTTTTCATTTTGTTTTTGTTTTCTTCTTTTTAGGGGTGTGGGAGATCCTTAAGATTACTTATAGTAGTGTAGTTGATATCCAGAGAATTGATAGGCGTGTTCAATTGCATTTGCATTATCTTGCTCAGATTAAGAGATCCTAGTGTTTGAGGTGGATAGCCAAAATCGTGGTTAAGTTTTATTTGTTTAAACTATTTTCTAGTTATTCGCTTATTTGGTTGCCTTCCTGCATTAGTAATATATGCGTCAACAAGATAAAGGATATAAAGTGAGCCCAATTTAATACTCCCTCCATCCAAAAAGGATGACTTAAGTACATTAATAAAATATAAGTTTACTACTTTAACCTACAAGTGGACATATTTTCGTCTTGGGAAAAACAATAAGTACAACTATGATATTTAAATATTATTATGTGGACCCACTATAAATGATCTATTGGTAACTTCACTTCTTTGAAATGTCCTTCTTAAAAAGTGTGCAAATTGTGCTTAAGCCATCCTTTTCGAGACGGAGGTAGTACATATTGGTTGCGTTAATTCATAAAAGATATCACGAGTCCTCTTCCTAATGGGTCACATATTAGGTAAGCCTGATTTGATACATGTTACATGTAGTTATTGTTGTTCTTCTTAGTACTACAACTACTGCTATTACTACTATTAATCATTCTAATAAGTGTATAGGACTGTAAACAGCTCTAGTGGATCAAATCGTGGCCATGGCACTGTTACGCCCATATAATCAGGCCTCAGTAACCCTTAGGAAGAATACAAAACTTGCAACCAAGTTTTTGGGCCTTACGACCTCCTAGAGAGAGTGGCATTAGTGCCAAACTCCTAGAAGAAGCTGGGTTAGTGTCTTACAGATTCGATCCACCTAGTTCATCCAGAATTTGTCCACCACCTCATGTTTAGAATTAAAAAAAAAAGTTGTGGCGAAACACTTGCATTCAACCACCTGAGCTTACACTAGGACAACTTAGAAGAATCAGAGAGTAATCTATCAATGTGTAGAAGTAGCTACCAGCTATCTGGACAGATGATTATTTTGTAGGATCAAGTTTGTATATTTCCATCAAACCATCAATAATAGATATGTTTCAAGCAGGAGAATTTCAGAATACAACATAGTATTAATGGTTTTGGTAATGAATAAATTTATTTTTGAGGAGTTAGTATATAGAATGTTCGATATTTCTCTATGCTGGAGAAGCCTGTGAAACATAAAGCGATTGGTATGGTGTGAGGCTTCAGATATCCATAAATCCTTTGAAGGGCCCAAGAAACCAGTTAAGCCAATTTAAAGAAAATTCTAGAGTTATCATTCACTCCCTCATTCCAAATTAGAGATACACTTTGACTTTAGAGTCAATCCACATAATCCTAAATCTCAAGATGAATGAATTTGATTTTACTACAATCAATGGAAACTATTATGCAGTAGGCAATTGTTTATATAATTACCATATTACACAGATCTGTATTAATTTTAAATTAAAGGATTTCACAAATCGACTTCAAAAGTCAAAATGTATCTTGGAGGGAAGTGGGGCGGGGTGGGTGTATTTGTTTAGTTATTGTGTTGGTTATTATCTTTTTATATTTGAGTGAATTCAGGGTTATCATATTAGAGTCCAATTGGGTTTACGAACATTGTTCACCAACAGTGTAAATAGGTTGTAATCTGTTGTTAAACATGGAGGGGTATGGAAGAGATTTGATTGAGTATTGGGTTGTGTAAAAGTATCTGTGAGTTTTCCATAACCCTTAATTTGAGCAAGTTTCAAGGGTAATAAATTATTTACTTCAAATTTGTTGATGTCAGCAATCCATATTTTTGAGTTGAGCCGTTATTATATATTCCGGATATCTAGTTCTGATTTTAGTCCTGGACTATGTCTTGGCCCTGAAACGTTCTTTCTTCAATGCATCAACCATGAGAACTTGAAAATATTTGAAATTCTTAGATGTTGAACTTTGTTATAAGGAGTTGCTTCCTGTTTTGCACCTTTTCCCGCGTACAGTTTTGTCTTACTTTTTAAGATTTATTTCAAGTTTTTTATTGCCTTTGATAATATGCTACATACCATTGTTCATTGGATTATGTTTGATTACATTCTGCCTATAGTAATATATTAGGGATGAAGCTATACATCTTTGGTAATCAACTGGTGGTTGCAACTACTCTGTGGTTTCTCTTTATCCCTTTCCAACTTTTGCTGAGCGGTTAAGTTTGTAATGTTTTAATGGAATATTTTCCTATGATTATTATTGTTTTTAAATGTTATTTTACTCTATATGATGGTCAGGCGGACTCTTGGCGCAAGGAAGTTGTGGGAATCAAGGGATGACAGAAAATGGGGGCATGACAAGTTTGAAGAGATGACCACACAAGAAAGGCACTATGGAGAGGTGAATGTTGTTAGTGGTGTCTTTTATTATAACTGATGATAAATATGGGATTTAAAGATCCGGCTTATAGCTAAATAATGTTCTTAAATAATCAATGTATTTACTCAGGGAAGAAGGGCCTCCAGAGGTCGTCGTCGAGGCCGTAATAAAAGTCAAGGTGAGGAGCGTGGATATCCACGAGGAAACAGGCCCAAATCATTCGACAATAACAGTCAGAACAGTGCCCCAAACAGTCAGAAGAATGCACCCAGCAATCAGAAAATTTCACCCGACAATCAGAACAATGCACCTAAGGGTGTGAGAGGCAGAGGCCCTAGAAGGTATCAACCTAGCTGGAAGACCTACAACGATGCTCCAATACAAAATAAACAGTGAGTACAAATTTTGATATTTTTATAATTAATTTTTTATTCGTTTTATGTGAGGATCTTAAAATGTTTTGTGTATTTTTAATCAAATAGACTTGGGAAGTCTATGGAGAAAAGTTCCTATGCTACTTCAGCCAGAGTATCTGTGTCTACATCAAATGTAGATTCTAATGCAGTTCCAGCTAAAAAGCTTGTGTTTTCTAGCCTGAATTCTGCTTCTCCTCCATTTTATCCCTCTGCTTCTTCTAATAAGGAACTCAGTATGACTCAGAAAAGGGATGGTCAAGCTATACCACTTCATAGGAACATGAAGTCATCTGTTACAGAACAAAGCTTTTCTTCCAACACAATGCAAGGGAAGAATGTATCTGATTTTGTTGGAATGAACAAGCTTTATATTAGTGAGACGGGATCCCCTCATTCAGGGAAGCCTTTGCCTAACATGCAATTGCAAGCTTCGGGGTCCTCATTGATAAGTCCTCAATCTCCTCAGTCCAGGGTTCAGGGAAGGGTTCAAAGTTCCACGAGTCAGATGTCTTATCAATCAAATATTCCTCATAACCAAGTCAGCAGAGTTTCTAATCCATCCCAACTCCATAACGGCCAGCATGCTCCTGCTCAATTGCGCAGTCAGGCTTCAGTACAAGCTTCTGGTCAGCCATTTGGACGGCGCATAGGTAATGGAATTCGATCTTCCTCTCCTACAAAACCAACTCTTTCGACAAATTCTTTTGAGGAGGTAGAATCTTCGCTAGAATCAAGCAAATTGAAGACTGCATTGGTTGGAAAAGGAAAGGTCAGCATGCAAGGTAGTGGAAGGGGTTCTTTTCCTTATGGTGGGGCTCAATCTTTGGGAGCTACTGGAAACTTGGGTAGCACTCATGGTGATCAAAATTTTCCTTCTCCCACTTTTCTGCCAGGTAATGCTCTTTGTGGATTTGACCTTGGAAAAACATTAACCATAAGACAATGTGTTAGGGGCAACATATCTTCATAATTTGGTGTAAAAAATAAAATCCATAATTCTATCGGTATCTTATATTGTCTTTCAGTATACTCACTTTCCTCTTCTTATTGGACTTGCTCGCAGTTATGCAATTTGGGGGACAACATCCTGGTGGAATGGGAGTTCCTGCTGTTGGTATGGCATTTCCTGGATATGTTGGTAATCCGGGGTTAGGGAATTCTGAGATGACATGGTATAACTACTTTCTAAACATGCTGTTTTCTTTCATTACTGGAATAAACTATTTTAATTGTTATCTGTGGTGCTACTTGACATTATTTGACTAAAATTGTTTCCCACTTGCAAAGTTTGTCTTAGATTATCCCAATATCATGTCGATAAAGTGACATCACCTTTCAACGTAATCACTTGTATTTGTTACCAGAAGGCTACTTATAAAGTTATATAAGTAATTATAATTATAATTGTCACCGGTGTATGTTTGGCGAGCATATTTTTGTTTAAGTCAGAGTTGCCTGTGCTTAAACGAAATTGTGAATTTTTTAAATTCTGCTTCTTCATTCTTCTGTGAATTATCACCATTTAATGAACTTTTGTCATCAACTATTTTGTAGAGGATGTTATTTTCATTCATATTTGAATGTTATCTGTTGTTAAGTTTTGTTCTGTCTGTATCTATTACTCAGTGTTCTTGGTAACGTGCAGGCTTCCAGTTTTGGCTGGAGCAGCAGGAGCCATGGGGGCAACTTTTGGTTCCCCGTATCTTTCTGTTGATGGTGCTTATCATGCTCGTCCGTCTGGTCAAATTTCTTCTTTTGCTGGTGCTTCTAGGTCAGTGAAATAGTGGCATGGGTACTCTAAAACAGTTACCCGACTGCATAATTTCGAGTTACTTTTTTCTGCTCTATAACAATTAATAAGTCTATTCTGTATAAAATTAATATAACCTAAGAGGAACTCCCTTTGGTACCCAAGGAACCCATACATTTAATCAGATTCCGCCAGTTGTATGAAGGAACAAGTATTTAGTATTTACCTGTAAAAACTTAAAATAACTCCGAGTCGGCCTTTGAAGTATAATTTGTGACAGCGTTATCATAACAGCTCCTGTAGGCAACTCTTATGTGGACACATTGTTTCAGTTCTCCCTCCATGTCCCTTTCTGCATTTTAGACTTAGTAGATATGGACTAACAACTTGAATCGAGTATCCTATCAATATACATATCACTCTTAAGAGATGGTCCAATAAGGTTGCATACTTTTGTCAAATTTGTGCATGTAAATTAAGTGCCATTACTGGAACCCCATCTTAGTGTCGAGTTTGAACATGGATGTTTCAGGACAAAAAGATGAGGTTACATAGATAATAATCAGTACCTAGAATTACTGATCCCAATGTAATTCACATGGAATGGAATGAACTCTTGCATGAAGCATTAATATTAGTTATGTTACATTGTTATTAATTCATTTCAAGGCATAAACTATATTTAGTCTTGGAATAATTTGCCACATCAAGATTGTGAAGTCATTAAGTTGGAATGCAGGGTCCTAGTTCCTACCATAGAATTCAGGGTATGAATTGTTTGTAATAGGATGTAGTATGCATATCCATAAGGTTGCATTTATAACTGATAATATCAGTTCATTCTCTTTGGTTATTGTCATCCATGTTTCCAATACCTTGGCTGATCCGATTGAGACCATGCTTGTTCATCGTTTGTGGCGATCTGAAGGAGAAACCTTGAGGGTTAGTGATGTGGAGGAGCAGAGGCCGGTCCCAGCTCTATTATGTTATCATAGTTTTATTTTTGGGTAGTATTTTCGCTGTTTAAGTAGACAGTTTAGGTGCCCATTTTTTAGCTCTCTCATATAGTGTTCGGCCCAGTGGTTTTATACATTTTGGTTTTTCATGTAAATACTGTGCTTTACATACAAATTTTGTGTGTGTGTCTCTGTGTGCACATCTGTATGCCTTTATTCGAATATAGTAGTTAGTTATTAGTTAGTTACTATTTCATGAATTTATTCCAATTCAGATTTCATATTAATATATTATTATGAGAAACTTTTGCTATGTGTTGGAAACCTATGGTGGTTAAATATGTATATTTTTGCAGCAGAGATAACAATATGAATAAGCCTGGTAATGATTTGAAGCCTTCTCAGAGACATGGTGAGCAATACTTTCTTTTTTTCGACTTTTTAATGAACATTATACATGACTGCTTTCGTTGTTTTCGAAGATGCTTACTAATTCTTCTTGTTTCAGAGCTTGCAAATGACGAGTCCGCACAAAGACAAAATAAAGCTCGCAGGCAAGTTTGTACTCATGAGTCATGTTCTGTGCTTTTGTTGTCAGTTCCTGTATTTTCCATACACCTGCAGTTTGACCTTCTGACTTTACATTATAAATGATTTTTTTTTGGATTTTATATTATATGCAGATATACGGAGATGAAGTTTGACCAGTGAAGGACTTGGATGAACCTATTACAATAGGCTGATAGAGTCGAAATGTTCACAAATTAAAACTTGCATCAGTTCCATGTTGCGAATATGATTTGTGGTACTTTGCTGCTGCAGGCCTTCTTAGAGGCCCTTTGTGATCTCCAGCATCTGTTCTGGAGCACTTTGGGCTGCTATACTTTCCATGATGTATTAGGTAATTATTGTAAATATAAGTTTCATTAACTATTTCTGTTTGTTCTTGACCCTTTTCCATATCTAACGCTGCAATGAACAATTGCTATTCAAAATTTTCCTTTTTTCCTTGTTTCATGTTACATTAGATTTTATCCTATTTTGACACTAAAATGTTGGTGCAAGGGAAGTACACATCTTCCTTTTAGTTTAATTCCCTACCCCTACTCCCACGCCAATAAAGAGGAAGGGAGCTACTTTTCCGCATAAAATATGATATTTTTACATGTAGGATGCCATTATGTGCAAGTTATTATGCCCACTTTACAAATAACTAGTATATACCATGTGGACCTGCATGTGAAAATATCAATTCCCAACCCAGGTCTTCAATTAAACAGGAAACATCCTAGGTAGACCCGAACTGGAAATACTTTGGTGAACTTCCGTGTATAATAAATAATAGTGACATGACAGTGGTCTTAGGATGATTAATGGTGTATTAAGAACTTGTTCCAATTCTATAGTATAAAACAAAAAATGTATCTTCATGTCTTCAGTTCCGGATGAACTTGAAAGGGAATTGTATTTCTTATTCTGGACAAATTGAGTGATTTTTTCTTCTCATTTTCCATCTGTATTAATCTATGGTTCTTCTGTTGATGAAGATTCTTTTCTTATTGTAAAGATGTTAGTAACTTGTTTTCTGTCAATGTTCTTTCAGGTATGTGTACAAACACCTGCTCATACTGTGGTCACCGAAAGAAAACATTGCAGTTTGACAGGTGGCAGTTCTTTGTTTAAATATGCGGTAGGAAAAAGCAGCTGATATCTTTACATTCCGTGTAATCTAGTTAGGATTCGGAAACTCTTATGACTTGGAGAAATGGTTTGAATTTCAGGTTTCTCGTGGCTTGGTTTTTTATTATTGAAGTTTGTCAAAAATATTGGATGGCTTCTTCAAAAATCATATGGAGAACATGGGAAAGAGATGCAGCATCTGTTTCTTAGGGAATTTAGATTTAATATTTTTCCTCCTTTTGTAAAGGCGGGTCATGGTTTATAATTTAATGTTTGGTGACCTCGAGAGTTTCAGGCATTTGTATTTGGTTGATGCATTAGTACCTTTTGTTTACTAGATCATCGTGTGTTACAGAGTCAGAGCATTTGTTAAAAGGATTTTCTTGGTTGTGGCTCGCCTTTAATTTTCTTTCATATTATCGGGATGCTTTGATGTACCGATGAACACACTCCCTCCATTTTGCAAGAAGTTTCTTTTCAAGGGAAAATGTTCTATCTGCTAGAGAGCAAATAATTTTCTTATTATCTTGTTCGCGATGTTAATGGCTTGTATGTCGTTGTATTAATTAAGATAAAACAATCAGGTTGACTCGTTGAGCCACTCAGTTTGAATAAGCACAACAATAACTTCTCACACAATTTTTCATAATAAGCTCAAAAATCACCAGATTATTATTTTTCGAGTTTTAAGTTCTTCAAAGTCAAGCCGGCAAACTTTTTTATGATGGCCCTCAAGGCCCAAGTACGCAAATCTTCATATCTTAACGGAACATCCTAAAATTCGAATTTGCAGCTACTGATTCAGAGTAGAAGTTGGAGTGGACTTTCCTAATGTTAGGGTTATTTTTTTTCAAAGTCCTATATGAAGGTCGTATAGAAGTCGAGCAAGCTGTTTCGTATCATTTTCTTTCAATTTTTTTAGATATAAGTCATATCTTTAAAACTCAACCCGGACAAACTTCCAACTTGAACGGTTAATTTGTTATTTTTGTCTTTGGTAATTTCTATCGTAAGATTTATTTGAAACACCAATATTATCTTTAAATATTGTCGTAATAAAACTGTATTTTTAATTTTAAAATAAATAAAATACCGGATATTGTAACTCTTATAACAAAAGAAATCTTTGAAATCAATCACGAAACAAAACAAATCAAGCGCAGACCACTGTACAACTAATCCCCAAAAGGAAGAAAAAAATAGAAAAAAAGAAAAGGAAACAGAGTATACCAGCATTGTACAACTGTACTTGGGTTCCCAAATCAAAACGCTGAAAGTCAAAACCACCGGTAGCTTGAGTGCTTGAGCATTGCGCGTCATCGTCTGTTGCAGACAGCTCCTTGTTTTCCCATCTTACTATCTTTCTCTCTCATACTATTCTCAATTATTATTGAGTTTTTTTTTATTTTTTTAAAACTTGTCCCTCTCTCTTATTACCTCTCTCTCTCTCTCACACACACTTTCCGTACAGAGATAGCTGAGAGTCTGGGACTCTGTACTATATCCTCTCTCTCTCTCTCTCTCTCTCTCTCTCTCTCTATATATATATATATATATACATATATATATATATATATGTATGTATACTCACACCTATTCCACGACTATATATCCTACCGTCGCGATCTCGACAACAGTAAGAGATACTTCATTTGCAACACTTCAAACTTGAATCTCAATAACTTCTTCAAAAGGTTCACTCTATCTCTTTTACTTTGATCATCTGTTAACGCCTTATTCATTAGCACCAACTCTTTTTGATATATACATACACTTCCAGTCACTATTTTCTCTTCACTTTTTTGGAATCTCGACTGTTCTCACTTCAATCAGTTCGCAAATCTAGTCCGAAATTTTAGGTTTTAACTCAACTATATCTTTGAACTATGATTAGTTTTGTGATATTTGTGTGATGAAAATACTTCTATTATGCTAAATTTCACTTCGATTTGATTTCTAAACAACATACATTGGACTTCGAAATGTTGCAAAATATGTTTTCTACCCACCTCTCGTACCTTAAGTGTACTGATCTAATCATTTAATCCTGTCTACCTTTTGTGTAGTATCAATATATCTTGTGCTCAAGAATGTTTTGCGAAGAATTTTGGTTCAGTGGGAGGACTTATTTCGTTAAGTTCGCAGTTATACTGTTATATTAAGATGATATTTTCATACCAATAATGTTGAATACAGTTGTATGCTGATTGTGATATTTGATTAATGGAGGAAATGAATAGTAATAGATTAGATTTACAGAGAAATTTAGGGAAACAGTTTAAGTCCTCGTTATCAGGAAAATCAAGCCCAAGGAATTCTCCATCATTTAGGAGATTAAATTCTAGCAGAACGCCGAGAAGGGAAGGTCGAACTAGTAGTGGTTTCAGTACTAACTGGTTTCGGAGCAACAGAATAGTGCTATGGCTGCTTTTAATTACTCTTTGGTGTTATGGTGGATTTTATGTTCAGTCGAGATGGGCTCATGGAGACAATAAAGAAGGGATTTTTGGTAATGGAAATAATCCAAGTGATGGAAAACCTGGCTCAGAAGAAATTCATGGTCGTAACTTGAGTGCAGATGAAGATTCTTTGTCAGCTAAAGTTGAAATTAATATAAATCAGTCTGATTTAGGGAAGACGAATGTGGTTTCGAAAAAGAATGGGAAAGGTGTCTCATCTCGTCCGCCTGTGCCTTTAAAGAAAAAGAGCAAGAGATCAAGGCGTAATTCACGTAGAGGGGCCCATGATAAGCAGAAAGCAGCAGTTCAGACAGAAAGCAGTGAAGTTGAGATGCAGGAAGAGGACATTCCTAAAACAAATGCTTCTTATGGGATGCTTGTTGGTCCATTTGGCTTTATAGAGGATAGTGTTCTGGAGTGGAGTCCTGAAAAGCGATCAGGAACCTGTGACAGGAGGAGTGAGTTTTCACGTCTTGTTTGGTCAAGAAAGTTTGTTTTAATTTTTCATGAGCTTTCAATGACTGGAGCTCCGCTATCTATGATGGAGTTGGCAACTGAGCTTCTTAGTTGTGGGGCAACAGTTTCGGCTGTCGTTCTTAGCAAAAGGGGTGGTTTGATGCCAGAACTTGCAAGAAGAAAGATCAAAGTACTTGAGGACAAACAGAAGGTCAGCTTCAAAGTTGCAATGAAGGCAGATCTTGTCATCGCAGGATCAGCAGTCTGTGCATCATGGATAGGTGAAACACTTCTGTTATAGTTTGATAGCTTATACTTGAAATTATTCATAGTTGAATCCTTAGTTGTTCCACTATCTAATACTCTCTTTGTCCCAAAATGTTCGTAACACTTAACTTTCTATGGATGTTATGAATTTGATTAATTTTGTGTAGATTGTCTAAAGTAGCCTTGTATTATCAAAAAATTGGGAGGGGAGAACTTGGAAGGAGAAAAAGTAAGAGAAACGAAGAGTTTGGAAGAAAAAAGCAACAGAGATAAAGAGTTTGTTAGCAGAAAGTTAGAAAGAGAAAGTTGTAATGATGAATACTGTAATGATAGCATGTGGGACCATGAAGAGAAAGAAACAAAGAGGAAGTCAATTTAGTCAATTAACCCATCAAAGATTTCTATTAGAAAAAGAATGTTGTGACTTGCGAACAATGTAGTACTGTCCAAAAATGAACATTGCAAACAATCTGACAGGGAGTAATGCACGTTACTCAAACTTGGAATTCATTAAGTTGATTAAGCAATTGTAGGTTTTAGTTTGTTTTTTATCCTGAGTAACAATTATTTGTTTTTTCGTTTTTGTCTAATCCTGAGAGATATTTATTTGTTTGATAGTCATATATGAAGCATCCGTCCATCATTAGAAACTTTTTGGGTACCTATTGATCATACCCCTGGAAAGCAGGTGGTAAGGTTGATGAATCTCCTTTCTCAATTGCATTGTATGTATTTTTTCTAAAATTCTAAATGATTCAGCAACTACAATATTTGATTATCTCAGATCCGTTTATATTTTCAGGACATCAAGCTATAATCTGGTTTGCCAGTTTCCCTTTCAAAAATAAGGAAGGGAGAACGAGAGCTCTGAGTTGCTCATTATCAAACAACTATGAAATACATATTCATGTCTTGTGTCCTATCCCCAACTAGTTTGGGTTAAAGGTGTTGTTGATGTTGATATCTTGGGGTCCTATGTTTCATACGTAAACCTATTAGAGCATCTTTATAATGCTCTACCATATTAGATTTGCTGGAGGATATTCGTAAGCATACACAAGGGGTATACCTGATAAAATGAAATGTTTGTAGTTGTATAATGATTGGGAGTTCGTATTTTATTTTTCAATGCTACTTTACCCACCCCCTCTCTCGCATCATTGGAGGAATCTGTTCAATTCATTTGCTTTCTAGCTGTTTTAATAGTACACATAATTAGTTTGAACAGGTTTCCTCTGTTATCTAGAGTGTATTTTTGTATTATTTGTACTTATATTTTGTAACTATTGATTCAGAACAATATCTTGACCATTCTACGGCTACTGCTTCACGTCAAATTGTTTGGTGGATCATGGAAAATCGGCGCGAGTACTTTGATCGTTCAAAGGGAGTTCTCAACCGAGTTAGGATGCTGATTTTTCTTTCCAAATTGCAGTCTAGACAGTGGCTAGCCTGGTGTTCAGAAGAAAATATTAACTTGATGTCAAAGCCTTCACTAGTTACTCTTTCTGTTAATGATGAACTGGCTTTTGTAGCAGGCATTGCTTGTTCACTAAATACTCCAGCATTTAGCACCAAGAGTATGCTGGAAAAAAGGCAGTTACTGCGCAAATCAGTAAGAGAAGAGATGGGATTGACAGATGATGATATGCTTGTGATGTCGTTAAGCAGTATAAATCCTGGAAAGGGCCACATCTTGCTTCTTGAATCAGCACGGTTGTTGATTGAACAAAAATCATCGCCCACTGATACTCTAATTGATGGTTTATCTGAAAAGGAAGAAGATTATCATTCAAGGTCTTTACTTCAAAATCTGAAGCTGGTTGGTGATTCTTCCAACGGGTTGCTCTTCTCTGATAAATCTTCTGCCAATAGAACCAAAAAGAGAAAGTTGCAATCAAGTAATATCTTGAAGTCAATGAATAACAATGACAACGACACTGTTCATCTTGACAGTGTTGGCAATAAGAGAAAACTGTTCTCTGATAGTTCAGGAAAGAAGAGACAGACTCTTAAGGTTCTGATTGGTTCTGTCGGATCTAAGAGCAATAAAGTGCTTTATGTCAAAGCGATACTCGGGATTTTATCTCGGCAATCAAACTTGTCAACATCAGTGCTCTGGACTCCAGCAACTACACGTGTTGCGTCTCTCCATGCTGCAGCAGATGTATATGTTATGAACTCTCAGGTATGGTCTTTTATAACTTTTATTTGATAAAGCTTTATCAACTCTGCTTATATGACTTTGAATTGGTGCAAGTATTCACTTATGACAAACTTGTTACCGACCACAATCGCTAACACTTCTTGCTAGTTGCTATACCACCAGCTTTCGCAAGTTCCATGTTCTAACAAGGACATATATCTTTCTTCTCCTTGTTGTGGTTGGATATCTAGCAAGGTCCTTTGACCATCTTGTCATGAAATGTATTGTGGGAGACCTTGAGGAGGGAAGGTGAAACCCACCCACCCCCATCTGCAACCCAAAAAAAAGGAGAGCTTAGTAGGATGACTTAGAGATCGCATTTTTTCTTTGGGTTGCTCAATGATTTTTGTACTGCTAGGTGAAGGGTATGAGAAAGGTGGAAAAGGATCATAATTTAGGAGTTATTGGTGATATTCAATTCTATTCCAGCTGTGCAGAAGGGGGACCGCAGAGAACATTCTACTTTTTTTAGAACTTGTTTGGTTGACTTTCTTGACATGAACATTCTTAGGACAAGAGTATCTTATTTCATATATGTGTGATGTATTATTATTATTATTATTTTGAGAAGAACTAATAGTTCCTGTCAGCAAATAAGAGTAAATACGTGGGATAGTTCTGGTATAAATTTGGTTTGCATTCGTTCTTTCCTATCATTGTATCCAAGATTGTTCTACTTTTGTCATAAAGCTTGAGTGATTCATGATCGGTGTACAGGGACTTGGAGAAACATTTGGAAGAGTGACAATTGAGGCAATGGCATTTGGTCTTCCGGTAATACTCTATTTCTTTGCCTATGCCTATTGCAGTAGCTCTGTCTGTGAGTTGTATAGATTAACAACACTGACACATAAAAGAACCAGCAGCATTTGCAAAAATTTGTAAAACCTTAATGGTTTTTTATCATCTTAACTTAGTACTCGCTGTCAGAAGTAGCTCTATATTTTATTGATTGTATGATATCAACCGGCATTAATTGACAATCAGGTATGTATTTAAAACATAAATTGATGAAAGAACTAAAACAACACTTTTGTGTACTAAAACATGAAAACTTATGCTTTGCTAGCATATATCATAAATTGCAACACACACATTTATATATTCCTTTGGAAAAATCAAGAAAATTAACAAATAAAAACAATGAAAATGAGGACAAATCCTGTATCAAACAAGTGGATCCCTGAAAATTCAGTTTCAAACTAAAGATTAAGTTGCACCTAAGAAAATGTTATTGTGCAATCAGCAGTGAGCTTAATTAGTACTGCCTCACGTATCATTTATTTGCACAATATTAGATGAAATATTGTGTAGATTCTTCCCTGATGCTAACTCGATAGTTCTATGGTTTTACATCACAGCCTGTTTTACTAAAGAGTTCTTTTCATCTTTTTCTTTGGGATCGTAGACATGTTAGCTGCCAGTTCCATGATTGAAATATGTCATGGTACTAAAATCTACATGACTCTCTAGTGTTTGAGGTCATTTTAAACAATGAAACAAGGTTCATTAGCTGTAGAATGCTCAAAAGTTTTTTATAGTTATATGTGACCCTACAAATTTCATTTGGCAATTACACAATCAGAAATAGTTGAGAGTAAACTTAATATTAGATGCTGCAAAATCTTCCGGCTTTTAGCTGTAACAGTCCATGGCCCTGTATTCTATCCTGAAGTGGTTCCATAGTGCAAAAAACTTACCTTCTTCTGCCCAACTTATATTGAAGATTAAGTGTTTCATATCCCTTACTGCTTCATTTAAATGGTACAGGTACTTGGAACAGATGCTGGAGGCACAAAGGAGATAGTTGAACACAATGTAACTGGTCTTCTTCATCCTTTGGGGCGACCTGGATCCCATGTTCTTTCCAAGAATCTTCAGTATTTGCTTGAAAACCCATCAGTAAGGCAGGAGATGGGATTTAGAGGAAGAGAGAAGGTAGAGAAGATATACTTAAAAAAGCACATGTACAAGATGTTTGCACAAGTTCTATTCAAGTCCATGAGAATAAAGTAACATCTCTCTCCCAATTTATTTTCATTCTTTCATTGTTGAGGATTTGGACTTATCTGTGCGAGTGAAATTGTATTAGTCCGTCAGATCTCATTGATTATCAGTTATAGTATGAGCAATTCCGGCCTGCTTTCAGAATGTTATAAGCAATTTCAGACTGATCTGCTGTTGAAGCTAGCTTTTGTAGTATGTAATGCCAATAGAAGATGAGCAAGTTATTCAGCTGGAGTGTGTAACTTTGCGTTGTCTTCCTCTTATAGTAAAATAAGAATAGCCACTTACAAGTCTCTGCTATGAATAGCATTGGACGTGAGGCGGCAAAGGCGTTAGACCTCTTTAATTTTGAAAACTGTGTTACCGAAAGAAACCCATACTGCAGAGAGCTGATGTTGCGGTTATATTTTTTTTTCGGTTTACAAATATGGGTTTGTGAAAAGTTGTAATGAGCAGTTCTTGCATTTCAAGATGGATGACTTTTTATACTGATCAATCAAACCACAATTCAGATTTCTGTCCGAAGCCGGTATGTTTTTGTTGGAAAAAATCGAAAAAGTTGTAGAATTTCATTCAATTATTTAAACGTACTATAGAACCAGCGATAGTTAAAACATGAAATCTGGGGTACTCGTACAGATAAATTTGAAGAGACTACAAATATGGAAAAAGCAAGCAGTTATATTGAGTTCTTTTTTATTTTAAGCATCGGAGATCTCTGTTTAAAAAGATCGACCTTTCCTCGCATGTTCATCAATAACTATCTAGTATTTACCTGTAAAATTTGAACACAACTCATATGGGATGAAACTGGAAACTTCTAAAAATTATCTTTTTTGTTGCTATCCTATTTTACATGAAAATTTGATATTGATATGACCGTTATATATATTTATCAACTATTACATATCTATATCAAACTCCATTATGATAAAGAAGAATATATATCATTACCGTAAAGATTACATTTTTACTCTTACAACCTTGTTAGTCTTTCTATTTTTTTCCCTTTTTCTTTTGGGCTACATACCAGCAAAACGCCCAAAAACACAACAAAGAAAAAAACAAAAAACTTGAGGAGTATTAGTCTTAACATTAGATTAAATATACACAATAATCACTTTAACGTTGAAGTATCAATTATTTATGTGAAAATGATATTACACTATATAAATCATCTCATATCTCATGATATTATAAATTATCTCCCGACACAAATAATAAAAATTAATTAATATCTTAATTTCAATTTTTAAAAAAAGAGATGTACAACCTACTCGACGCGAGAGAGAGCAACCTAAAAGATTGGACGACGAGACGATGATTTAGGCAAACATCACCATTTTTGTACCGTATCGTTTTTCATTTCCGCAATTCCTCAAATTTGGAACTCCGACGCTGTGTTTAAAAATTCCGAGGGGTTGCTAATTTCCTAGTCTATCGTATAGTTTACATTGAATCGCTCAGGCTCAGCACAATTCCACATTCCCCAAACAGAGGAGATCGCTCGCTTGTTCAATACCAACTGGCAAAAAAGGCAGGCGCTCTTTCTTTCTAAGCCCATTGCAAGTTTTCATCCTGTAGTTTTTCCAATCACGTTATTTCTGCATTCGTATATTTTCTAATAATCTTACAAATACTTTATGAATAATTTGATGTATATGGCTTACAATTAGGTTACATCATCCGGTCTACGAACTGAAAGTATGATAGTGTTTTCATGTTTCGATTATTTGTTTTTCCCTGAGTAGCTAAATTAATTCATAGCTTGTATATAATTATTTGACGTCCTGGGTTTTGTGTTTGAGTTGGGATAGATTTTGTGAATTTTTTTAATATTTTCACAATCTGATATTGTGATTTTATGTTATTGTTGGAACAGTTAATATCAATAAGTATATGATAGCATGTCTGATCCAAGTTCAAGCCCTAGCAAGGGAGGCAGTAACACCACTAGGAGAAATCTCCCGTCATGGATGAGTTCAAGACAAAATGATAGCGAAAATGATAACAAGAAACATAAACAAGGTAATTTGAGTGGTGAGACCAGTTTGAAGGAGAATAAAAGTAGAGGCCAATTGTCTGCATCCACTTCGGGTGCCACAAACTTCTCCAAACTTCTGGTATCATAGTATAGCATACACACCTTCAGATATATCTGTGTTGTACTCTTTACACTTTATTGTCCTGGAATACTAAGCAAGTGATTGGTGCAGGAAGGGGTTGTTTTCGTACTGTCTGGATTTGTGAATCCAGAACGTGGTCTGTTGCGTTCCCAGGCCTTGGAAATGGGTGCAGAGTATCAAGCTGACTGGAATTCAAATTGCACATTGCTGGTTTGTGCATTTCCTAATACCCCAAAGTACCGACAAGTTGAATCTCAGTGTGGAACTATTGTTTCAAAGGTTTATTTGTTCTTTTGAAATGTACTTCTGAAATGTTTTATGCATTTATGCTATAGTATTTTCCAATGTTTGTCAAACAAATGCAAACAAGTCTCCTGCAAGTTTTATTGAGATCTTGGATATTTTTTTTCTATGTGAAGTACTTTTATATTTAATCCCTTTGAGAGGGTTGAAAAGTTTTTACATATACTTTGTTTCTTGAGTATTGTGTGTTTATCTTGTTTGGCCAAAATATAAGTTCATTGGGTATATAGTATTCTATTAGCTAGTGGTAACATACAATCTTTAGTATAAAATGCTTCATGTCTGTTTAATTTAATATACGAATATACCACATGGGAGTGTGGATCTGATGATTTTGCAATTTTGTGCCTTAGGAGTGGATATCAAAATGTTACAACAAGAAAAAACTTATTGATATTGAAACTTACCTTATGCATGCTGGTAAACCATGGCGGAAACAAAGTATATCTCATCAAGCCATTCAAGGTCTGTGTTTCCATCTGTGCCCTTCTATGCAATTGTATGCTCATGCACCTGATCATGAATTTTAGAGGACTCTCTGATCATGGATTTAGAGGGTTCTCAAAGTCCAGTCAGATTTGAAATAATATTGAATTGAAACTGTCATCATTGTTGTATAATAAGTTAAATGCTTTGTAGGAATCAATTCCCCCAATTTGATCGGGGCAAGCGTTTGAGCTTGTCTTTATACCATGTGTTTGTAGGTTTTCCTTTCCTTTTTGTTACGTATGTGAGGAAGCAATGTGAGATATATTTTCCTAGTGATTCTGAATTTTAATTCTGCTTGCAGATCAAGAACCATCAGCATCTAAGAAATCTCAGAAGCAAGTGGAAGAGGTACCCGCAAAGCCCACTCCTGCTTCTTCAAAGGTTCTTTTTGACAGTCAAAAGTCCTACAAATGATGTTCTTCCTTTATTTCTTGTGGTGTTCGATGTAAAAAGTCATTGTTAGAACTTTTCAATCGTCACTTATGCTGGCTTAGCATGAGGCTACAAGTCACTATTACTTAATTTCGTATTTTTTAGAACATTTAAAAGGGACTGTTCATCATTAAATTTATTATTACTCACGTCATGTTCGTCTTTCTCCTATGAAGAAGGATGTAGCTTCTAGTCCTTACAAAGACTGTTTTCCTGCTTCTGAATTGAAGAAATGGGCTGCAGATGATTTTAGCAAAACCATAGCCTGGCTGGAGAGCCAGGATGAAAAGGTAAAATACATTAATCCTGTTACTTACAACCAATTTTTGTGCGAATTGGGCCTAGATAATTATGATTTGGCTATATGAAGTAAGCCTAGTTTCAGCCTGATTTGGGTTGGGGTCTACCATTCAGCTCTATTAAGGGCTTAAGGTTTTCTTTCACTTACATTTTTCTGTTTGGATATAATAAAAATGAGACAAACATGAGTATATGGTGTGTGTGTGTGGGGGTGGGTGAGTGTGTATACCACACCAGTTTAATAAAGGGAAAAGTGTGTACTGATGGGTTCATAAGTGTGGACCAGATAAATGTTATATTAGCATTATTTAGTTCTGTATGAACTTGGCATGGACCAGATACATTAATTTTTGGTGCTTTCAACAGCCAGATCCAAGCGAGATCAAGAAGATAGCTGCTGAAGGAATTCTGACTTGTTTACAGGATGCAATCGAGTTGCTTAAACAAGAGCAGGTAGAAACTATCTATAGAGAAGCTACTAGCTAATTCATTTTTAAACTCCCGGTGCGCATGTAAACATTAGTTTAAAAGAATGGTAGCGAGTGTGTGTATTTGTTTGTATACTATATATTACATGTATATCTACAAAATGTACCGTAGAAATACCTAAAATTCTTTGTTTATGATTTCTCAAAGTGCTTATGTACCCTGAAAGTTGTTGTCTGGGCAATTGTGAGCCTCCTTTTATCATGGAAACTGTAAACTTCTAGGGTTTTGATCTTTGTCCGATAAGTAATCACTTCTGTTTATCTTCAGACCATGTTAGAGAGACGTCTTGTTGTTCTTATTATCATTATTGGTTTGGGGAGTGGTGATGGGGGTGTGGGGATGGGTTGTGGAGGAGGGAGGCGGGGTTGTGGGGAATACGATAGATTTGTTTGTATTGTATTATAGGAAAGTACCTAAGAATCTAAGGTTATTGCTTATTTTTTGGATTTACAGCTTGACCCCTCCCCCCAACCTCCCCGTTTGTATCGGTTTAAATTTTGAAAATTCTAGATTCTATTAGTGTTATAGAATCTCCAAAGTTCAATCTGAAACAAACGAGTCCCTACTTGATCAATATATACACTCATCGGGTACTAGTTCTATTATTCACTTACTGCCTTCTTTCATTCGTGGTGTACTTCATTTAGGAAATTCAGCACATATCTGAGCAGTGGAACTTCGTACCTCGAGTGGTTGAGGAGCTGGCCAAGCTCAAAGGCTCCAGAGATGATTTAGTACCCAAAAAACATCTGTACAAGCAAGCTATTGCCTGCAAAAGAATTTATGAGAAGGAATTTGGCAATTTAGATGATTTATCAGTGAGCAACAAAAAGCTGAAGACTTGTGAAGGTAAGAGAGAGGGCAAAATAAAAAATGAAGCTCCAGTCGTTACTTCTGAGTATGACAGTGATGAAACTATTGAGATGACGGAAGAAGATATAGATCAGGCTTATAACACTATAACTTTATCTCTGTGTAAATGCTAGGCATGAATGCACAATCTTGCAACTTTTTAGCAACTGTCAGTCCTGAGTATTTCTAGTTTTGTTGTTTACATTGAGATCAAAGAGTCTTCTTCGTCAAATCAATTTCATATCACCAGTCCTCAATATGATCCTTTTCAAATTTTCTGAAATGACACTGCATCATTAAATTTACCATCACTACTGAGCTTGAATTTTCAGAAGACTCCGGGTAAATATGGAGTACACACTGACATGCTTGAGTTTCTTTCTTTTTTATATTTTTAATAATAATTCATACATTGCTTTTATGGTGAAAATAGTGCTGTATGACACAGTGACCGAGATAGGGCACCGTGCTACAGAGGGCTTGTTTGGGTTCATTTTTACTTTAGATAAGTTTCTCTTACTTAAAAGTTGGCTTTGTAAAACGTGGTGGTAAAAAAGAGTTGGCTTATGTTGGAAGGCGAAAACTCATTAACTCGGTGGTTTTCCTACTTCTTCTTGGTTAAAAATTACTTTTTAGTAAAAAATTATGTTTAAGGGTTTATTTTTTTACTAGTTTTACTTATCTTTTGATTTGAAGTTGTAATCTGAAAATTAAGGATTTTTACTTCTTAAAATATGTGATTTTTTAATTTCTCAAAGAGTAAGTTTGATCCGATATGAAGGCAAAAAAAACCTCTCATATTTCTTACAAAATTAGCTCAGCCCAAGCACCGGTGTAGGTATAATAATATTATTTGGAAATCAACTGTATCAATGATGTTTTTATAAAGTGTATACCTATTGCATATAGAATTTAAGATCCAAACAAAAAAATTAAGATAAAACAAAATAAAGCATATATTTATATTGAAATAGTAGCACATATCACAAATTCCTAATAATTAATTAGAACAAATTAATTACAAATAAAATTTTAAATTCATTTGAAGTATAATGTATGTTTATAATTTAATTATTATCTAATATGTAATAAATCATAAATATATTTAAAAAATAAAATTCTCTTTACGTTAAGTAATATTTTAAATTACGATAACTATTAATTAATCAAAATTTACTAATTGTATCATCATTATTAAATTATAAATACTTAAAAAACATTTAAAAATATTTATATATTGCGGCATAAATAAAACAACATATTTTTAGTTTCAAAAAAGAAAAAAAAGATATATTTATGATTGACGGATGTACCCTCGTCAAATTCCCACTTGGGGTACGTATATCACCACTTCGCTCGCAGTAAGTGTTTTTCTCTCTTTCCATCTATTTTCTCTCCAGTAGGGTTGCAGCAGATAAACGCCACCACCGCCACAACCCAGTAGCACCAACACACCACTTTCGATTGTCTCTCTCTCATCCTCACGGACTTACCTATTATTTATCGATACTATTCACTTTCTCTCTCTACAACTTCACTTTGACTGTAACAATGGGGGCTTCGCTTCCTCCAAAAGAGGCCAACCTCTTTAAGCTCATCGTCGTAAGTTCTCATGTACTTTATTATTATAATTATTATCATAATCAGACATCTATTCACACTTCAATCTAAAGAATCCCTTTCACAAAACATAATCGAAGTTTAATTACTGTGTCATTCGATTTCGCGCCGTTTGTTTGTCTCAGTAAAGCCCTAGATTACAATATACTATTGCTTTAATTTTTTAGAATTATCGTTACATCTGAAGTTTTAAGATTGAGAATTTTCTTACTGTTATGCATTTGGGATCCCTCAATTTTGATTCGGTCCGTACTGAGGTTCAGTTGGGAAAAGATAGATTACTCTGTATAATATAATGACTTCCTAAGGTGAATTTGCAAAATCTTTATATTTTTAAGAAATTGATACAGGTTGGATTTTTGTGTGGACTATAAGCATTACAAATAACTAAAAAGTAGTACTTGTTATCTCATGATAAATGTTTTGGCGGTAGAGTTATGACTCAATTGTTATAAATGCTTGTCTTATAAATTGCAATATTTATATTATGACATTAATTTATGGCTGAAGTCAAAAATTGCTCCTATTGTAAGTATAGCATATTAATTTTGGAAAATTTCACGATTTCACATGTTGATTTAAATAAAGCCTTATGTCGGATATTGGGGTTAATAGTGCTTTCCTCGTAAGGAAAAAACAGTAAATGAAACAGAGAACACAAATCCATTACATGAAAGATCTCCACTCAAAAGCTGAGTCAAGTTCAATGGAATCTTGAGAGGCTATTATGTCTCTTTTAGGTTGTAGATTTTGAGCTTCACACACACCTTAGTTCATAAATTGTTAGCTTTTCATCCCTGGAAAAGGGATGGTAACATACATTGTTAACTACATTGCTTGCCAACTCATATTAGATAGCATTCTGAACCTAATTTTCTAGCTATAACACGTTAGCAGTTAGAGAACTGAGGTGGGGTTGACTATTGAGTTTACGTTTTCAGCCTGATATGGCACTGGAACTGTGATTCGCGGCCACTGCACCTATTCTAATGACATTTTCATGTGTATTATCAGTTGAATTATTATATGATCACTTGTTCAGTTAAGTTTTCAGCTGATTGTCAGTTTGTGAACTAAGAATTGATTGCATATTTTGGATTTGTTCTTTCACTATTTGTCAATGCATATCATGGTGAGTCAGCATAAATTTACTATATTTTTAGAGTTTAAGTTGCCAGCTTAAATTTGAAGATCCCACCAGCACATGTTTGTCAAATTACTCTTGTAATAACAGTCCTTGACTATTATTACTTCTATTTTATTTTTATTTTTAAGTTTCTGTTTTATTGTTGTTATTTGTAGACAGGTTTTCTGAACAAGTACCATGTCAAATAGAATAATAATTTAAGCGCAAGTTGTCTATATTCTTGCAGAAATCATATGAAACGAAACAGTATAAAAAGGGGTTGAAGGCTGCGGACTCTATACTAAAGAAGTTTCCTGATCATGGAGGTACATGAAACTCTGCAGTTTTCTTTAGTTATCTTGCAGATTTCCAAGCCCGAAAGAAATTGCTTCCTTTTTTTTTTTTTTTTTGTTAGGTTCACTCACTTTTGTAGTCATACATATTATTTAATTCTCAGTCTTCCCTTCATATGTGTGTGTATGTACACATGTACTTCTATATGTAGAGAAGATCAAAACTCAAAGTGAAGGACAAGGTGTTATTTGGCCATCACTATACCATCACATATTTCAACTCGTAAATCAAAAAGAAATCAAACGAGTAAAACCCTTATCATGCCAACAATAAGTATATTGGGTTGTTAAATTTCATCAAAGTAGAGTTCCACAACAATGTTACAACCCTATCTTTGAACTTGAGAATATTGAATAATTCTGCTTTTTAATACCTGAGAGATCAGAATCACTAGTCACTTGATGATGCATAGAACCCTTCATACCAAGACCTAGATTGTTAACTTCAAATGAAGTGCAATAGATATAGGTCGAGTTTATCTCTTTAGTTTGGCTGTCTCTCAATTCATGTTCTCATACATTTCATGAACTGGCTGTCAGAAACTCTCTCAATGAAGGGATTAACTTTGAATTGCATGGATCGCAAGTCAGAAGCTTACGATCTTGTCCGGCTAGGACTAAAGGTGAAAATTCTGTTATAAGTTTTTTTAAACAATACAATTACCAACTTCTGTGTTCCATACATCTCATGCGAACCTTGCACTTGTTTAAATGCAGAATGACTTAAAAAGTCACGTTTGTTGGCATGTTTATGGACTTCTGTACCGGTCAGACCGAGAATATAGAGAGGCAATCAAATGCTACAGGAATGCCTTGAGGATTGATCCTGACAACATAGAAATACTGAGAGACCTGTCACTTTTACAGGTACATTGTTTTCGAGTGTTTGTACACGGACAATCAATTAATTGCTGAAACATTTTCATGGCTAAGCTCTTTGGAGACTCAGTGGGCTTATATCCAAAATCCCTGCAGACCTGAAAAGCTTCCAAACTTTCCTACGTAGTGAACTCACCCTCCCCTCTCACTGTGATGGTTGTCACTGTGAACTAAATTGCCACCTTGAATCTCGAGATTGCAGTATTTCTGCAGTCATCGATGTTTTAAATGACATACCCCTACTATTTTAATGATAGGAAAATGTGGAAAGCAATTAACTTTAATTGTTTGATATATAGACGATGCAAGAAGACATGGCACAATTTTTAGGTGGATCATACAAAATTATATATTCTGTGGTGGCCGTTATGCAATAACTAATTACAGCAAATAGGTCCATATCATGCCAAACATCATGCTTATTGTCCATCTTAGAATAATGCACCTCTATTACACAGCTGTAACATTTATAATTGTGAAGATTTTGTTGTTCTTTGAAATTTGCTGAAATCTTTGTATTTTTGTAAAGACACTTTTCTTTTTGGGCGATAAAATTTTATCACGTGTATCTTGGTAATAATTTGCTCCATAAGATCTTGTAAATAAAGTTCATTGGCTACCCAATCACATTTGTTATGTATAGCTATTTTGTTTTAGAATGTCTTTGTACCATGTTCCGATGTGTTTTAGCACTTACATTCAGACCATTAAGAGCTTATTGAGTTGTGAAGTTTTTGGCTGATGATACATTGGTTGATTTTGGTACAGGCACAGATGCGGGATTTGGCTGGATTTGTGGAAACTAGACAACAGTTACTGACTTTGAAACCAAATCACCGGATGAATTGGATTGGCTTTGCTGTAGCCCATCATTTAAATTCCAAGTAAATTTGTGTTATCAAGGCATTTTAAAGTACTTTTGAAACTATTGTTGATTTTGTGTTGCCACTGTTAAAAATTTAGTTTAAAATTTTAGTTAATTGTTCCGTCATTAGTTGCAATTTGTTTTGCATGGCTATGTTTTCAAATCAAATTCACATTACATGGTGGGATATTTCCCATTTCTTTGATGTTTGTGTTTGGAGAAAATTACATATGGGTCAGGTTGGAAGGCCTGTCTGAAAGCAGCAGCACAGGTGGAAGATGAAAAGATCAAAAAGGAATTAGTAAAATAAATAATATAAGTGGAAATAAATAAGACACATTAACGCAATAAGCATGTATATTCATTCTTTGGGGGTTAGGAGGTATGTAATTTATAACGATTACTTGTTGATGACATCTGATTTTCTTTTTAAGTTTATGCATGATGAACTTCACTTACAAAAGCATCCCATAATAGTGCATGTATGCTTTTGTTACGCACAATAATTATTTTTGTGGGTTTTGAATCAGCTGATAATTAGTTCAGTAAGTGGGAAAATCAGGAAATTGTTCCTTCAGTAAAATTGTTATCTAATGCATTTAGTTTTAAAGATTATTGATGAAGGTAATCAAGATTTGATCACCTGCTTATAAAACCGTAGCCCTAATCTGCTCGTCTGTTGTTTATTATAGTGCTTCGAAAGCAATTGATATTCTTGAAGCATATGAAGGGACTCTTGAGGATGATTATCCTCCAGATAATGAGCGTTGTGAGCATGGGGAAATGCTGTTATACAAGGTAATTAATATACTATGCAATGCTGTTAGATGGTAAGTGTTCCATATTACCAAATTGGTTGGGATAATATTTGATGAAACTTGGAGTTTTGATACCTAATAAGTACCTAATATACATATAAAAATGAGTTTGTGCATAATATAACCTTGTCAGAGCTGAACTCAGTTGGGTTTCAATCATTGTTGGAGTTAATTTGAATTGGTGTTCCCACTGCCGATATCTTCCTCCTGCCCCCCTCCATTTATTTGCTCTCTCTATTTTTCTTTTCCCATAGGTGGGAAATAAGCTCCTTTTGCATGGTATCTTGCTTAGTGGCTACATATTTTCTTGTTATCAAGAAAAATATTTAAATGACATCTCACTATGTTATGAAATACAAAGATGATGAAAAATAATTTTTCCTTTTACATTGATGTATATGGTTTTATGTATCTGATATTCTCCTCCAGGTGTCCTTACTAGAGGAATGTGGTTTAGTTGAGAAAGCTCTTGAGGAGTTGCACAAGAAACAATCTAAAATTGTAAGTTCATATTACAGCTTGAATAATAATTTAGACTTAGAGTTCAACTGAAGCTTTAGTATGGACTCTAATGGTACATGTCATTCATAGGTTGATAAATTGTCATACAAAGAAGTGGAGGTTTCTCTTCTTGTAAAGCTTGGGCGGTCTGAAGAAGGTGAAAAATTATACAGGACGTTGCTTTACATGAATCCTGACAATTACAGGTCTACACTCTTGTAAACCTTTATGCAATTTTGTAACTTTATGCTGCAATGGTCTAATGCAATACAGGTTATTACTTCTGGTAATTGGTTAATTTGAAAATACATGGATAATCAACTATTGAGCTATAATCTAACAAGTTGAGGACCCACATGAATCTCAATAGTGATTTTGGTCTTAGAACTCATGGCACCTATGATTTGATCGAGATTGGAAAGCCTCTTTTATGCTGAAGTATCAATTCTTAAGAGGCTAGGTTATTTTTCCATAAACACATAAGATGGACTAGCATAACGGGTGATCTAGGAAGGCCAGAGGCAGGATGGTGAGCGCATTTTGATCTCTAGTATTGAACTCCTTATTTTTGGTTCATGATAAAAATCTTAGATTCAATAGCAAAGTTTGCCCCTAACTCCTAAGTTGGTATTTTTGAAATGCAATCTTTTATTATAGATTATTTTGTATCAAGTGGTTATTAAATTGGTATCTTTATAAGGCTTCCTTTTTTTTTTTTTTTGCATGTTCAGTTAAGTTTTCAGTAACAATTAAAATTGACTAGGCACATTTGTCAGTCATGTATATTTTGAGGTATCTAGTTTCTATTTTAAATGAGATAAATATGACTAGTTTTCTATTTTAATTGGAGTAGCTGATGTAGTCTTACATTTTTTTTGAAACTCTTTAGATACTATGAAGGGCTACAAAAGTGTTTGGGATTATATTCAGAAATTGATGAATATTCATCAAATGAAATTGAGCAGTTGGAGGCTTTGTACAAGTCCCTTGGGCAACAGCATAGTTGGTCATCGGCTGTTAAGGTGATATTTTCCTTCTTTGCTTGATCTTATTTGTCTTTGAAGTTGCTGAGTTCTCTTGTCAGGAATTTTGGTGATTTAATTACTTAGTTGGATTATTTTGTAGGCTATTATCTTTGATGTTCTTTTGACAAACACATTAACGTATCCATTTCTTCTCTCCCTTATATTTCTTTGATATATTTTAAAAATTATATTTATCATTCAATACAACTCCTGGTTCCACGAGAAGAGTACACTTTGAGTTTTATCCGAGTACATTTTTGAAATCCTAAATTTCAAACTTGATGTAATTTTAAGTGATTGTGTTCATGCAATGGTTAACATTTCAAACAACTTAAGAATTCCAACAAAGTAAAACATTTCATCAAAATTATTTAATTTTAGGATTTCACGATCCTATTACAAACTCAAAATTAATTTTTCTAAGGAACAAAAAGGGAATATTATATTTGAGAATTTAACGTTTAGCTTAAAAGATCTCTCTGATTGAAGAGCTACTGATGAACGTGATAATACACTCAATAAGGCATGCCTAAAACAAAGACCAGTAGCTTAATTACAGATATCTTGCTATAACATCTTTAACATGGACAGGTCTACCAATTCTTCATTGTAGTTCCGTTTGGGATAGCTAATGTTCAGTTGTCATGCCTTCCTTTTCTGTTAGGGTTTACTCCCCATCAAAATGTGCGATCTTTTCCTGTGTCCAGTAGAAGTAGTAAATCTGCAAACTGCAAACAACATATATAGGGAAAAATGGGTGTGGGACACCCATGCACAATAATTTATTGCACAGATTGTTTTTTTTTAATTTCTTTGTTTTGAAAATTTTCAACCATACGGATTGAAAGATGGTCTAAAATTAATGACATGAATTTTTTCAGATTTGATGTTTAGCATTGTTTTATATACCATGCAAAAACATTATTTTTGTATTTGGGAAAATACTAATTTTGCATAGTTATAAAAACGATGTTAGACATTGTTGAAAATTTTGAAAAAATTCATATCCCTCTATTTTTAGTTGCTCTTCCAATCCATATGGTTGAAGTGTGAAATTTTATAAAACGAAATAGAAAATGAAAACAAAAGGACCTGGGATAAATCTTATTATTTGCTCATTTGGGCAACCCATATTATATGTGTGTGTGTGTGTGTGTATTTACATACATACACATGCATACATACATACATACATACATACAATGCTATTATATGTTATCTGAGGGAGGGAGACACAGAGACACATAGTAAATGTAATCTGAATTGTAATTTGCACCTAACTAGATTTGTGATGTTGTAAGAAACTCTTAAGAATCTTAAAAGTAATGAATTTGTGATCTCCTCTCTTCCCAGAGAATACCACTTGATTTTCTAAATGGTGAAAAGTTTCGGGAGGCAGCAGATAATTATATCCGGCCTCTTCTATCTAAGGTAGGTAATATTTTTTAAATGTGCTTTGATAAAGTTCACCTGGTTTTAAAAGCCAAGCTTGACTTTGTTTGATGATCCATTCAGGGAGTTCCGTCACTATTCTCAGATCTTTCTCCACTCTATGATCACCCTGGAAAGGTTCGTGCAGCATTTTTAGCTATGATCAGATTGATAGTGTTTATCCATTTTGCTCATACACCTTTTTGTATCACTTTATACAGGCCTGCATGTTAGAGGAGTTGGTCCTTGAGTTGGAACATTCACTCAAGACAACTGGAGGGTACCCTGGAAGGTAGTTATGTTTCACAAGGTTTTACCGTGCTTGCTTTTTTTTTCATTTTTCTTGCATCTTTATATTTATCTTGTACGTCATCAGCAGTTATCTGTAGTTCTTATTTTTTACTTGCTCAACCGATGCAAATCACTGGCTGAATTTTGATGACATAATGTTTTATGGAATAAAATTCAGTCATCATTATAAGATATTTGTGCTACCTTTTTTTTTTTTTTCAAAAAAGTTTAAATCATTTGTATTTTTTTCAATTATGTGTTTATTTTATAAATTTTTTATATTTCTCATTGGTGATATTATGTTTTGAGAATCAATTACATGATCGTGCTGATAGGAAGCAGGTAATTAGTTGAAAATGCCAAGTTTTACTTAAATACTGGCTTAGTTTTGTATATGATGCTACATTCTACTGTAATGCATAAAGTTTGTACCAGTTTAAGATCCCTTACTGTCTGCCACTGAGCACCTGCGTTTCCATTTTTTCTACAGTGTGAATAAAGAGCCCCCATCAACACTTATGTGGACTTTGTTTTTCTTAGCCCAGGTTTAATGCCTCAACTTTGAGAAATCAGTATACTTGCACTGGTTTTAGTTTTTATGTTAATTTTTACATTTTGTTTTCTGCAGAATTGTGATAGACGGGGCCAGTATGACATTGCTCTCAGTAAAATTGATGAAGCTATTGAACACACTCCAACTGTTATTGATTTATACTCTATTAAGGTATTTCCGTACTAGTGCTTCTAACATAATATTTATAGTTTTGGTTGATATATCTGCTTGCAATGCTCTAAAAGAATGATCTGCTTTGATTCTCTGTGTCTAATTATATCATTTTAATGCTCATTACAATTTTAGTCATAAATTGTTGTCAAACGTTGCTTATTTTTACTTTGTGACTGCAGATGTGAGAATTTGATGTCGCCAATTGCATAACTGTTCTATTCTAATCTGTACGTTTGTTACCTTTTGTTGGTTAAGATCATTCATGTTCTGATAGATATGCTCAATATATTTGAGGTATTAAGAGTGGTGGAAAGCTAATAAATAGTCAATTTCAATCGAGCCTTTCTTATGGTCAAATTTTCAATCGAGCCTTTCTTTGCTGTATTAAGTGATTAGGGTTTGATCTCTACTACTGTAATGAGGTAGATACAATTCCACTAAATTGGAAATTCGATCTAGTAGTAAGAGGTTAAGAGCTGCTTTTTGTTGACTTGCAATAGTAGAAAAGGCAATTGGACACTCAATGGAATTAATGCTATATCTTTTGTAGCACAATATCTTGTCATTGGCTAACTGTCGATCAGTCAGCAAGCCACTGGACTGGGCTCTGATTACCATCGGTGGGCTATGTAGAGCTTGAACCTATTTACATTGTTGAAGCTTTAATATTTAACGGCTCAGCTTGGGCAACAAACCTACTGGTTACCCTCCATGGCTCAATCAAAAAGAAGGAAAACGGAAAGAATGTACACAACATGTATAGCACCGTAAATGCCATTCTTGTAATAACGTATGCAACAAGTCATTGCAATCATATTTTGTCTGGTTACATTTAAAACCTGTTTTTTTCTTTCTTTCTCAGTCTTGCATCTACATTCCCCCCCTCCCCTGTTTTTTGTATTTCATAAATATCCAGTCACATCTAATTGGAATCAAAGGCGCTTGTGATGCTTTTCCTATCTTATTTTCTTACCATATACTATATGCTCATTGTCAGCATTTCAATATTTGTGATGTAGGAGCATTGTTCATTTTCTTTTGTTTGGAGGTGTTTTTGCCTCTTGTTGTGGACAAATAGGTGCAATCATTTGTAGAGATACTGATCTTGCATATTATTTTCACCAGAGCCGGATATTAAAGCATGGAGGTGACTTGGTGGCAGCTGCAGCATTGGCAGATGAAGCTAGATGTATGGATCTTGCTGATCGTTATGTAAATAGCTATTGTGTCAAACGTATGCTTCAAGCTGAACAGGTTCGTCTCACTTATCGTACCCTAGACAAATAAAATTGAAAGTCGTTTGTTATATGCATGTGATAGTACTGTTACTTAGCATCGCAAAACTCACTTCTATACTGATGACCTTTCACATAAAAAATATTGAAGGTTTCCCTGGCAGAGAAGACTGCTGTATTGTTCACAAAAGATGGAGATCAGCACAATAACCTACATGATATGCAGTGCATGTGGTGTGTCCATGTTTCAAATCTGATGTTTATTTGTGTTACATCAAATGCTTTTTTATCTATACCTGCTCAAATCTCTATTTTTTATGTGTTGAAATATCAAATATTGCAAGGTACGAGCTTGCATCTGGAGAGAGTTACTTCCGCCAAGGTGATCTTGGACGAGCTCTGAAGAAATTCTTAGCTGTTGAGAAGCATTACGCAGACATAACTGAAGACCAATTTGATTTCCATTCCTATTGCTTAAGGAAAATGACTCTGCGAGCTTATATTGAAATGCTGAAATTTCAAGATCGACTCCATTCACATACTTATTTTCGCAAAGCTGCAGCCGGAGCTATCAGGTGAAGCTTGCTTCCTTGCGTCGTTCATTATATTTAGATGTAATTTGATACATTTCTTTCACATTTTCTCCGATGACCTGTGCTTATAATGTGTCTTAAGAAATAAATGGTTTAGGAAACAGACTAGTGGATGTTAGCAATCTGCAACCAACATTAATTACCAGTCGTGCAATTATTGTCTTATGAAATATAATTACTAAAATATTCTTGTGATGATGTAACTACTTTTTTTTATCATTTACAAATTCTTTATTGTTATAGTTGAGAATGTTGTTGATTATTTGAGTTGAGTTGCAGATGTTATGTAAAGCTGTATGATTCTCCTTCAAAATCAGCAGCTGAAGAAGATGATGAAATGTCAAAGCTGCCTGCCTCCCAGAAAAAGAAAATGAGGCAAAAACAGAGAAAGGCAGAAGCCAGAGCTAAGAAAGTATTTAACTACATTCCTTGTAACTTTTAAGTGTTCTCTTTTTCTTATGTTAGGGTTCTAACATCCATGTATTCTTAGGAGGCAGAAGTGAGGAATGAGGAGTCCAGTGTCAATGTATCAAAGTCTGGAAAGCGCCACACTAAACCTGTTGATCCAGATCCACATGGAGAAAAGTTGCTTCAGGTTTTGTATTCTCTACTTCTAATCTATATGGGTTAGCAACTTTGGTATTGTTCTACGAACTTTTAATATGTTATTATAAAATTACCCATTTAGGTTGAAGATCCTTTATTGGAAGCTACAAAATACTTGAAGCTACTCCAGAAGCACTCACCTGATTCCTTGGAGACTCATTTGCTTTCCTTCGAAGTACACATGAGAAAGCATAAAATTTTGCTTGCCCTTCAGGTAGTTAAACGTCCAGTGTGGAATTACGCACATTTTCAGCAGTTACCTTTTGTTTCTTTCACTGCTCCATGTCAAAGAAATAAAATCAGGTTTGGTGGACGCCCGAATTTAATAAATTCGCATCATTTTGCCTATGAAGTTGCTATATTCTTATGAGTATCTAGATAATGCTTGATCAACAGAGCTCCTTTAAGGGAAATTAAATTTCTGAGTGGTTTTTCCGTTAATGAAATTGCATAATTATTATGCTGTAATTATTATGTTACAATATTACTGGTATTTTTCTTTCCCTTTCTATTCTGAGCTCATTAGTTTTTGTTCAATGTGCAAATTAATGATTTCTAAAACCTTTTTGCAATATACAATATGTGCTCTTGATTTACTCATAAATTTGCACAACATGCCCTTTATTTCATCCCCTCATTTCCTTTTTCTTGTAGGCTCTAAAACAGCTACTTCGGTTGGACGCTGAGAACCCAGATACCCACCGTTGCTTGGTAACATTGTTTCTTTTGTTAAGAAAAGTCGATAGGTGTTTTGATAAATCTAATAGATTTCTTCTTGCACAGAATTATTGAAAATATCATTGTTGTAGTTATATTCTCACTTGATTTTGATTTTTTAATTTTAAATTTCAGAACTTTCAAATGGGTTATGTGTTTTGACAATTGTTCTGTACACCTGACTGGAATCAATTAATTTGTAGATACGATTTTTCAACAAGGTTGCTTCAATGCCTTCTCCAGTGACTGATGCTGAGAAACTCATTTGGGGTGTCTTAGATGCAGAACGGCCTACTTTCAGGTTTTCTTTGATGATGGTCTTTTGGCTGGATATTATGTTATATCAATTCTTCTTTATGAATATTAACAGCTTAAATTGCCTGCATCATATTTATTATTTTATTGTTTTCTTGCGTCATCTTTGTAGTCAGTTGCATGGCAAATCTCTTATCGAGGCAAACACCCTTTTTCTTGAAAACCATAAAGGTCATACTTTACCTATCCTGTTATTTGCGAATCTAACCTAACACTTGTGAAATTAATATGCTAATACATATTTGCAGATTCCTTAATTCATAGAGCAGCAGCTGCAGAAATGTTGCATCTTCTAGAACCACACAGGAAGGCTGAGGCCCTCACTTTAATTGAAGATTCATCTAACAATCCACTGTCAAAGTAATGCCTGAGTGAATTGTTCCATGAATATGCATACATACATACATACATACATACATATACACGTACACATGTACACACATACATACACACGTACACATGTACACACATACATACACACATAATTTATATCTACCTATTCACAATTTATATAGAAAATCCAATCGTACGGATTGAAAGAGCATCAAGTAACATGATTTTAGGACCATGTAAAATTAGTACATTTTCAAGGGCTAAGATATATTGATTTTAAAATGATTATATAAACTATGTAAATGAATTTGAAAAAATACACATGTATTGTTTTGTCATCCTCCTTCAATCCATACTGTTAAAGAGTTTTCTCAAATATTTTGGAAACCAAAGCATATCATGAGTGGATAGGATTATGAAAATGAGCTATATCTCATTTCCTTTTTTCCTAATATATTTTCTTTTCCAATGCCACATTTGATGGTATTTGTACCTTTACGTTGTTGAACTATATTTAAATATTATATTAAGCATTTCAATTTCACTGATCAGAAGTGGATCACGCGTAGCAAGGGAATGGAAATTGAAAGATTGTATTACAGTGCACAAAATTCTGGAGACCATTTCAGATGACCGGGCGGTTGCATCAAGTAAGTCATATGGTATCATGATCTATATATTCAACTTTTAATTTGGGGTTTGCCGTATATCTAGCTACCGTTCTTTTCAGTGGCATTTTCTGTTCTGTTTTGGAAAATGAGCATTCATTAGTTAAAAATTGAGGCTCCATAGATGATGTTATCCTATTACTGTAGGGTGGAAATTGCGATGTGGTGAGTTCTTCCCGTACTCAACATTCTTTGAAGGTGTTAAAAGTTCTGTTGTGAGAACTTCCAATCAAGCAACGAAAAATGCTGTGAATGGGGGTATTAATCATTCGCAAGCTGTGCAAAGTATGGTGCCACTTTCTTCAAATGGAAAACTAGAAAATATTGAGGCATTCAAGGACCTTGTCATCTGAATATGACGAAGTTATAAGCTTTCTGGTTCAGTCGTGTGAAGATACATCGTGTTATGTTCCGGCCCAGGATTGCCAAAGACAAGGTTTTATGTGTACGAGTTCTTGAAGGAGTACGAGTTCAAGGTTTTATGCATGTTTTCAGGGGATTATGTAATTTGTTGCAGATTGAATTTAAGATTTACAATTTTATTTGCTTAGCTCGGCCTTCCTCCTGGGTGGAACCAGAAATGCATTCCTTTGCAAAATGTGTATATTTACTTGCCTTGTGTTCGTAAGTTAAAATCTCCGTTGGCTCCTTGTTGAAGGGAGCACACCAGAAGTTGCTCATCCTACGTCCTGATAGCATAGAGCGAATTACCATCATAGCAATCATATAAGAGCATGTTGTACTCGTTCATTTTATCAACCAACTTTATGATGTACAAGTTGAAAATTTTGGCGATAGATCATAAAATATCTTCTGATTCTGTTTCTCTAGTTTCTTGTTTGATGATGGATGTGTGTTAAAATGAACATACATGATGTTTACTCACTAGAGAGAAGATGATATTATGCAGATACATGGAGAAAGATTTAGACGCAAGATAAAAATCGTCACGAGTACAAATGCATTTTAGTGGACTTGTGATTTCAGGTGTATAAAACTTATGGTTTCTTTCACTTTGTTCTTTTGTGTTAATGTTCTTCCAAATAGAACATATTTGGCTGTTTTTAAAATTTTAATTTTTCCATGACTGTTCCGGTTTCATTGGTTTAAAAGCATATACCCTTAATCTATGCGATATATTATCTGCGGAATGAGGAAGGGAACTCGGTAAAGCGGCGGAAGTGGTCCTGTTTGGTGCAAGTTTCTATTGCAACATCTGGATAAATACAGCTTTCACCGACAACGTTGAGAGCAGGCATTCATTACCAGTTGAGTGCAGGCATTCATCGCCGGTCAATTATCTTCACAACACGTAATGGAGGCAGAGGATGGCAACGGTGTCTTCATTTCTGTATAAGTTGCAAATTAAATCAATCAAATCCGCGAAAATTTTAGTAAAATTCGAAGTAAAACCATTCTTGCCCCAATGAGTGAGAACTTTCTGCTTGTCAGCCTGTTCCAAGTTATTTTGAGAAACACACGTGCATATTTTATTGAGATACATTGCCACTATGTTAAAAGTATGATATAGAGAAGTCTCTGAAGGAGCCAAGGGTATCTTCACAGTCACGCAGAGAACGTAGGTGTCTTCTATAAAACCATCATATGGGTATATAATATATTACTGGACTTCTTGGTACAAGTAAACTTGAAGAAAACAAAACACTGCATGTGACGAAGGCCAGGCAGCGCATCAAGCGCGAATAACATATTTATGATTTGCCCAGCTAAATGGTGCTTAACTGTCCCGACATATAGATTGAGGATCTACCGTCTATAAGATGGAACAAGGTAATCATGTTTAATTGAATATGAATATGGGAAAAAGTCAAAACTGCCTGAGCAAGCAAGTAAATATAATCTCAGTTTCTCGTTTTTACACCCTTGATCAACAAAACAGGTGCTTACACTCCGAAGGACGGAAGATACAAAGGGGAAAATAGATGAAACATTTGTATATAAAGTCAGTCGCCAACAGAAAAAGCTCAACAAGAAGACACAAGGAAGACCTTGTTCCCCGAAAAAATCAGTACCTCATTTACATGCCACATCAATCACCTACCTCAGCTCGAATTTCCCTTTGCAGTTCATCCTTGTACTCATCGAAGGAACCTGGGTAAGTCTCTACGGTTCCATTGTCCACCACCCATATCTGACTCCTCTCTTCATCATCACAAACACGTGATATAAGCCTAGAGTCATGACTAACAAGGACAACTCCACCGGTGAATTCATCCAATGCATCGGCCAATGCATCAATGCTTTGCATATCCAAATGATTGGTTGGCTCATCCAATAACAATATGTGAGGCTTTGCCATCGATATAGAAGTGAAAACCACTCTAGCTTTCTGTCCTCCGGATAATTTTGCAATGGGGCTGAGGTGGTTATGGCCTTCAAGTCCAAATTTCCCAAGCTTTGCACGAACAGCTTCTTGTTTACTCATTCCCTCTTGATCTGGATGAAGACGAAGCAGGTATTGAACAGGTGTTTCCTCCATCGTCAGAAGATCAACAAAGTGCTGTGAGTACCTTCCAATCCTCAGCTTTTGACTCCTTCGTACTTCACCCTCACTTGGAGCTAAATCACCAGCAAGAAGGTTAAGCAAAGTAGATTTACCAGCCCCGTTAGGCCCAACAATAGCAACACGAGTACCCATATCGATACCAACATCAACATTGGAGAGCCTAAAATCCTCTCGGCTAGGATAACTGAAGCTTACTTCAATTAGCTGCAAAAGTGGTGGTGTCAACTCGGTGGGTTCAGGAAAGTGGAACACCACATTGTAGTCTCTCCACTTTGTGGGGGCCTCTGGACGGGGCTCGTCCTCATCAAGTTTGCCCTTTGATTTGTTTTTTGAAGTTTCCTTGGCAGCAATAAGCTTTCCTTTTTCCTTCACCTTCTCCTGCTGAGTCCGGTTTCCAGTCCTCTTGGCAGCTTTCAACTGTTTGTCATAATTCTCAAACTTCTTGTTCATTTCTTTACGCCGTTGCTCATAGCCACTCTCAAAATCGTCGAAATTTCCACGATACAAGTGGAGTTTCAGATCATGGAGATGAATGATTTCATTACAAACTGAATTCAAGAAATCTCGATCATGTGAGACAACCACGAGGGTTTTCTTCCATCGGCACAGATACTCCTCCAACCAGAGAACAGCCCTTAGGTCAAGATGGTTGGTAGGTTCATCTAGCAACAACAAAGTCGGTTGCACAAAAAGTGCCCTAGCAAGTGAAATCCTCATTCTCCAGCCACCACTAAATGACCGGGTAGCACGCACCTGCATATCTTTGGTGAAGCCTAAGCCAGCAAGAATCTTTGACGCCTGAGCCTCAGCAGCATCTGATCCCATCAGCTGCAAATTTTCATATAATTCAGCTAGCTTTTCTCCTGCATCATAGCTATTGGTAATATCATCTTCATCCTCGCCAACAGTAGAAGATGAATTCTGCAGAGCAGCCACTTCTGCACGGAGCTTGACGAGCTCTTCATTTGCTGAAACAACAGCTTCAAGAGCACTTCTGTCGTCACCAACAACTTCTTGTTCAACCAAGTGGACATCTATATTTTTTGGTACAGGTATCTTCCTCCACGCAAGGAGCTTTAACAGGGTAGATTTGCCCGTTCCATTGGGTCCAACCAATCCATATCTTTTTCCATGGGATATCTTCACCGACGTATTTTTTAGTAGTTCTTTTCCTCGAACTGAAACAGAGAAATTTTCTATTGTTATATCTTTAACATTAGCATCAGTGTCATCTTGACCTTCGAGGACAGCTGCCCGACTTCCAATAACTACAGTAAATGCATCATGATCGTCCTTAAGAGCCATCTGTTTGGCCTGCTCAGCAGCTTGGGTAGCAAGCATATCCTTTTTCTCTCGTTTCTTCAACTCCTTGTCAGTTACAGAAATTTCAAGAGGCTTTGCGTCATTCCTCTGGATCTGAGATGGCCGCTTATGAACGTCATTTCCTTCCTGCTCTTCTTCAGACATGTAATCATTATCCTCGTCATCAGATGGTGGGAGATCTATACCTTCAGTATAAGAAGACAGTTTTGGAGCTGCTCTTGGTTTGGGTTTACTTGAATTAGAACTTGTGGATGAAGATACTTTTTTGGCTCTATCAGGTTTCTGGTCCATGCTGGCTAGCAGTGCAGAGGGCTTCTTTGCATCTTTGCTGCTTGGCTTCGCCTTTGTATTTGCTCCACCTTCATCTGATTTTTTCTTTCCCATCGCAACGAGTGATTTAGAGAACTGAGAAAAATTGTTCACCAAGTTTATAGTAAGTATTATAAATCCTGATAAACTGATTTACCACCGAAAATGAGAAATGAGTAAATGACATAAAAAAACACTCAGACACTCAAAAACTTGAGCAGGATGGACATAATAGAACAAGGGGTGTGCTAAGCAAACTTCAACTTTAATGGAATATGACATCTCAAAAAAATAAAAATAAAAAACATATATAAAAAATGCAAGTCCTTTCAGCTATATCTGTAATAAAAAACAACACATAAATCCAGATCAATGAGTTTATGGTTTAAAGAGTTAAAAAAATACAATAGATGGGAAATTAGTACGTAGTAAGGATTCTATAGAAATGTGTTCGAAGAAGCGCCAGTACGACATAATCAAGTCAAATTAACAACCAAAAATTTAAAAGTAAAACCAAATGAAAAATATATTACTTACTAGAGAGTGTAGAAAATTGGTACCTCCTACAAATTGTTTGCAATAATTTGTGCCTTGGAATTGGATTTTGGGATGCGTTGGTCGATATTTCAAGTAATAGTTTCCCCAATACGTATTCCAAAGTTTAGAATTAATGATCTTAGAGCATCAATTGACCTCATATTACATCATATCACCTTGAATTTATCAAGAGAAAAAGGACCAGTGCAATAGAAGTACTAAAGGAAAAGATAGATAATGCATTAGAAATTAGAGTTATCATAAAAAGCATAAACTTTAGATATTCATTAAAATCTCCCTATTATTCTTGCTTATCAAGCTCTTGTAGTATGCCATTAATTGCATGTACTCTAATTACACGATTAGTCTAAGATGCAAGAACACATGAAGGGCATAAATGGAGCGGATAGACTGACAAAGTGACAAACTGACAACCAACATATGTGAGACTTATAAACCATCTATATATACAGTATGTCAGGGTAGAAACCTATTTAGGTTATGTGAAGTAGTGAGAACATCAATCTAGCGTAACTCCAGAACAATAGAAAAGGTACCATCAGTACCACCACTTCAGATATATCAATCCCCAGGAAAAAATTAAAATAAATTACTTTCCATCTAGCAACAAATAGTATCAACATTCTAGCAACAAATACTATCAGTTTTTTTTTAAGAAAAAGGTCTACTCCAAAAAACGTGCGCTACAATAAGTCAAAAGGTTATCGATTTATAAATCCTAGAATCTGGAAAAGATATTTCACAGCATAGCAATACATACAAAACAAAAATTTAGGGCAAGCCATAAAAAATAAATGAACAATTGCGCAAACCATTTTAACGCAAATAAAAACCAATCCTGAATTGCAATGAGCATGTGTGCTATTTAAGACTTAGGTGAAATAATATGGAGTTGAAATTGCAATTTTTTTTAACCAAAAGAGTTCAAGAAGTGTTTAGCGACTGCAAACAAGATGACACATCACTCAATTGATATAGAGAAATGAAATGAGATATTAAATTATGCACTGAATCATATATCGCACATAGCAACAACAACCGATCCTCATACCAATAAATCTAACACTCCTTTCTCATAATCCTATAGAGATAGATCATGCCTATGTATTTACAAATAGACCATAATTTTCGGATTGAGTCTGCATACCTTAACGGAAATCAAACAACCTCCGTCGATGAATAAAGTTTCCGGTTGGTGGACGGCGAAGATTTCGGGGGATTCAGTAACGGAGAGGAGAGGAGAAGATAAATCTGTCTGTCCGATAATGGGGTTGGGTTTGTCTTTAGCTTACGTGTATAGTCGGCTGTTTCAATTTGCTCCCTCCCAAATGAAATATAGATCCGCTTATTAAAAAATAAAACGTAAATTACGAGATATGCATTTGAATATAGATTATATAATGATACATACAAATTGGTCGCCGGATAATATCTATTGATAAATGGTACAATTTTACGGTATCATTTGTTAATAATCGCCTCAGAAAAACTAATAATTAACATATAAACCTTTTTTTTTTGGCCTCACTTATGTTAGTATCACTTTTTCGATATTTGTTAGGAGATGATACACTAACTGTGGTTAAGACTAAGTGCTCCCAATTTGTTTAGGGTTATTTGTAGAAGGACTAGTTCGACTTAATGTTATTTATTTAGGGGTAGTTTCGGGTTATAATTGTTAAAGGACTAATTGGAGTGGCGGATAGGGGAAATTTTTTTTTTCCCTTCCGCTACTAACTGGCGGAAGGCAATAAAAATAAAAAATAAAAAATTTTTGTCTTTCCGCCACTAAGACGTTTTTTCGCTTGACCTTATTATTTTTTTTAAAGCCTTCTGTCAGACATTTTCAGTGTAAAAATAACTTTTAAGATTTAATTTGAGGATTTTTTTCAGAGTAAAGACATTTTGAGTGCTTGATATTTATTCTTGAAAGAGAATTTTTTTTTTTTAAGTCTTCCTCTAATTTAAAAAAAGAATTGCTTGATAAAATGTTATTTTAAACCTTTATGTCATATGTTTTTATTGTTATACATTATATTACACTGAAAAATCAAATTGTATAACACACAATCAATAAATACAAATATATAACACACAATTGAGAAAAAACATATATATTACATTGACAAACATAAATTGTATTACATATGAATCAAATATAGTTAAAACAAATACAATTTCACTCCATTGGTCGTACATATTTAGCATTAGTCTTCATCAGAATCCAACGTCTGTGATCCTGCCATCTTGTACCCTCTAGGAGGACCCCTGGCCATTCTTTTGTGCAGTTCCCAAGCAAGACGCAAGCGAATAATGGATGCATCTTGAGCTGTCCATTTAGCTGCAGTGGGATTTAGTCCACGTGAGATTGCATCCATATATTTACAAATGTAAACCCCACAGTCTGAACCATTATGTTGTTTCGCCACTACAACTTTCTTCCCGAGTCTTGCATCTCTTGGGGACCAATTGGTCTCAGGGGCAGCAAATCTTAGCAATATAGGTACAAGAGTCTTCTGCTCATTCAAAAAAAAACATTAGTAAGTGACAATAATAAATTTTAACCAAATGTAAAGCAACATAAAATCTTTCATACTTACCGCAACTGCAACATCGGCCTGGTATCGCGCATCCAACTGTGCCGGAGTCATCTCTGGATGCATAGGATCAATGATTTTTATTGCCCATGCCTTAACATTGAACATCACCAGGACAAAATGTTCGTGTATGCGAGAATGGAATGGCATGAAAATGACATCACATTTCGAAACACGTAAACCATTTTATTCTACAAAGTGTTGTACAAAATCAACTACATTTGCAATATCAGTCTCGACTCCGGCATTTATCATGGTTTGACCCACGGCAATGAAGAAAGTCGGCAGATAGTACAAATTTCTTTTTAACCTCTTTCCCGTCCGTGTTATGACGGCGTCTCTTTCTACCAACAATTCTTGGTAGGCGTCCACAATTGTGTTGCCTAACCATGCCCCAAGCGATAATTCTGTGGCCTCCTGTTGATTAATATTGTAACCTTTAATTTTTCGAGGCCAATAATGTGAATCATCGACTGGTTCACCATTAAACCAGTGTCGAGTCAACCAATCCACCTTCCAAGGGTTTAAAGGCTTCATCATGCCCCCTTTGACCGGAACCATCAATAGATCGTGTCTTGACACTCTAGCCAGATTCTGGACGGGTGGTGCCTCTTGGGATAAATAGGTTGCAGTTGGATGCTCTGCGAAAGGATTGAACTCAGTTGTGAAGGATACTAGAGGATCCGATATAAACGTCATGGAAGTTGGAGCTTCTGAAGGATCAATGAAGGACGGAGTGTAGAAGGGTTGCTCCGAATAAACCCCGAGATTGGACAATTGCATTTGTTGAAACAGAGCACTATTATCAGTTAATAGTGCTTGATATTGTTGTTCAATCTCGGGAGGCTTATTCGACCACTGCTGCAACATCCTCAGTGTCTGTTTCAACTGCACAATAAAAAGATACAAGTATATGTTAATAGTGTTATAAAATAGATATAATGCAATGAAATGATTATAATTAACTGTACGTACTACGTTTATTACATGAGGTTGATCAACAATGACACGATTACTGTATCGGATATCAGTGACATCCGGTTTTGCAATTCGTCTTCGTGTCACCTTGTTGTACCACAAGTAGTACACGTCCGTGTCTAGTTTGTTTTGCTTGGTATTTTCAGATACCAACAATCCCACAAGATTCTCCTGGAAGTCGTGCCACATCTCAAGGTACGGTGCGGCGAATGATTCGTAATTGGAGACTTGAAATCTATTCTCCTTCTCTGCCCGATTCAACCTTAAATGAGTGTGATCAACAGGAGGGTCAGGTATCCTTTGATAATGACACAGTTGCCTAATGACTCTGTCTAGCATCTGATACTCAATCTCGTCAAAATGTATCAGTGGGATTCGACTGTTTGCGAACAGTCGTGCCATCCAAGCGTCCTCGTCATCATCATCAACCATCTGAATAGGCTTATACGGCTTCCAGGTGAATTTGTCTTGTGGTTGATTTTCAAACTCAGACCGGTATGTTAGGATGTTGTGGTGTGGATCTGCTCGCCTGTCCTTATAGTAAGCATGCTTAGCATATGCATATGCTAACACACGCAGCGACCACAACTCAGATCCAGGCCGAGGCATTGGACGTCCTATCCATAATCTGTCATATGCCCAATTTTGCACGACTGTCATGCATCCCGTTATCCTTCCAGGTAAGACAATTTTACCCTTAACTTCTCGGTAGTGGGATGCATCGTGGAGTGCTCGGTAAATGGCTGCTAGGACTGCTGAACCCCAAGCGTAGTTCACTATATCTTCAATATCTCTAACAAAAACCATGTACCTAACATGAAAATTAAAACAACACGTTAACCAAATTGATATCAAATTATGACAACAAATTATAATAACAAAGACAATAATTTATTCATACCTACCTGGGCATATGTCTTTGTTTTTTGTGGGAAACAATATAGCACCACACAACCACAGTATGTAGGCTCTTGTGTAGATAACTATATAGTCAACCGGTGGATCCTCTGGCAGTTCACACAAAACACTCCAAAAGTCACGTCAAACGGATACCACCACCGTGCTTTGCTTCCTTGTAGAATTGGTTATAGAACCGTTCGCCAAAGCAGTCTTGAAACAATTCCTTTTGTTCCTTCTCGGACAAAACACCACAAGTAAGGGGTTTCCCGTTAATAGGTAAACCGATTATATAGTGGATGTCCTCCAATGTGATTGTCGCTTCACCACTATTAAAATGAAACGTGTTTGTAGATGATCTCCATCTTTCCACTAATGCAGTAATGAAGGATGCATCGTGTCTTGGGAATATACATCCGTGTGTAAATGCATGCATTCCAACTGCATTAAGTATATCCTTCTGTGCGTCACTCAACATCCAAAGATCATACCTCTGATTACTCTATTGAGCAACGTCGAGTACTCTGAATTCATTTGTGTTGTATATGTGCGTCGATATATGAGTAGGTTGATCTTTCAACAAACTGTTATCTTCGGGACCCGGATTTAATTGATAATTGTCCATTGCAACCTACAAAATATTGAAAAGCCTTTATCAAACACTACACACACAAAAAACACACAAACACACAAACACACACAAACACACACTGCACACACAAAAAACTCACTCACACACACACACACACTGCACACACACATACACATAAAAAACACACACACACACACTGCACACACAGACATACACTGCACACACAAAAAACACACACACTGCACACACAAAACACACACACACACTGCACACACAAAAAACAAACACACTGCACACACACACTGCACACACATAAAACACACACACACACACGCTGCACACATACACACACACACACTGCACACACAAAACACACACACACACACACTGCACACACAAAAAATACACACACACACACACACACTGCACACACTGCACGCACACACACACAAAACACACACACACACTACACACACACACACACACAAACACACAAAAAATACACACATTGCACACACACACACACTGCACACACAAAACACACACACACACACTGCACACACACACACACACACACTGCACACACAAAAAAAACACAAACATATTGAAAATATTAAAAATTTAAAAACAAACTGAAATTTTAAAAAAAAAATTTATAATTTCGAAATTACAAAAACTTACTTGATTTGGGGTGGTAAACAGCAGAATCAAGCGGAAGGGAGTAAAATTTGGAAGTTGTTTAGATGGAAGAAGAAGAAATTTTTTTTGGAAGAGAAAGCAAGTAGCGGCGGAAGGAGAGAAAAAGAGGGGAAATAAACTAGGTTGGGTGGAAGAAACAAAGAAAAGAAATGGCGAAGGAAATAAGGAGCAATTAAAAAAAAATACCCCTTCCGCTACTAACACTGGCGAAGAAGGGAAAAATTTTTTAAAAAAAAATTCCCTTCCGCCAGTTGTTAGGTTTTATTAACATTTGATGATGATTGTCTTTAGAATACTTAGGAATACAAATGTATAGAAAAGTGTTGGTTTGTAACACTTTAGTTTTGTAGCTAGCAGTAGTATCTCTTGGTTGTAATTTAGTCATTTTAATAAAGAGATAGATTCATTTTACTTGTATGTACTGCTGGAATACTTGTTGAGTCTGTTCAACAAGTTGTTTTAAGTTAATTAGTCTTTCGGAGATTAAATTTGGCTTGTCGGAGATTAAGGGAAAAGTCCATCAGAGATTAAAGTTTTGTTCATCAGAGATTGGAATTTGCCCATCGGAGATTGAAGAAATCCTTCATCGGAGATTAATGATTTGTTCATCGGAGATTGAAGGATTGGTCATCGGAGATTAAAGCTTACGTCATCGGAGATTGTAATTAAAGAGTCAGAGATTAAAGCTGACGTCATCAGAGAATAACACAATACTTCGGAGATTAAAAGCTGACGTCACCAGAGACTAAAGCCAAAGCATCGGAGATTACACGAAGTAAAGCATCAGAGATTACTTGATGTAAAGCATCAGAGATTACTTGATGTAAAGCATCGGAGATTACTCGAAGTAATCAGAGACTAATTAAAGAAGCTATCGGAGATTAGTCGAGGACTTAATCGCTGATGGAGTTAGAGTTCAAATCAAAGAAGGAAAGTCTTCCATGAACACGTAGACTTTATTGAAGACGTAGCTGACAAGGAAACTTGTTAGAAATCTTTCAATTGGAAAGATTGCATTTGATTTGAATTAGGAAGCTAGGTTTTTTGTAAACTTAGTTTTAGAAGCTGTAATTATAAATTACAGAATTGTAATTCGAAGAAAAAGAATGTGTCTGTATAGTATAGAGAATTGAAAGGGTTGTATAATCTAAAAAGGCACAGAATAGAAGCTGACGATCAAAAGCTTGTTTTTGATTGTTAGAAAACTTGTAATCAGTTGTTAAATCAATAAAACGATTGTTTATAAAGTTTTGATCTTGTTCTTTATATTCCGCAGAAAGTCAATTTCTTAAAGAACAGGAATTCGGAAAAAGTTGTAAGAACTTGTATTCAACCCCCCTTCTACAAGTTCTAGGCCATCTCACTGGGAAAACAATTGGTATCAGAGCCACTAATTGAAAATACTCAATTAACAAGATTCTGAGATGGCCAACAACGAAGAAGCAAGCAGCTCTAACATGATTGCGTATAATGGAGGACGTGATGGTGGAACCAGGATTCCTATTCTAAAAAGGGATGAATATCCAATGTGGAAACAAAAGATGTATATGCACTTGAGAGCAACAGATCCAGATTACATAGATAGGATTGAGAAGGGTCCTTATCTACCCAGGAAGTTTATTCCTGCAAAAACTGTCGAAGGATCTATTGTCGCAGAGCACTTTGTACTTGCACCAGAAAGTGATTATACCAACGAGGACAAGTTACAAGTGTTGAAAGATGCTAAAGTTATGAACATACTCTATAATGGAATAGACAAACATATGTTCAATAGCATCATCAATTGCACGACATCTAAACAAGTCTGGGACACTATCAAGGTCCTATGTGAGGGGACTGATCAAGTCAGAAAGAACAGACGTTCACTGTTGACTCAACAGTATGAATTCTTTCAAGCAAAGCCTAATGAACCAATCACGTCAATCTATGACAGGTTCAATTCTTTGCTTAATGACTTGACCATACTTGGTAAGACATATGATAATGAAGATATCAATACCAAGTTCATGAGAGCTCTCCCTCCCAGCTGGGATCCAAAGACTACTGCAGTTAGGGAGGCTCATGATATGGAAACCCTCACATTGGATAGGCTCTACGGAAACTTAAAGACGTATGAACTTGAAGTAGAGCAAAGACAGCGCATGCATGGAAGAGAGAAAGGAGCTGCGTTGATGGTTGAGACAAACAAGTCTCAAGAGAAGCTTGATGATGAATCCTCTAATGCTAGCTCGACTGATAATGAGGATGAACTGGATACCGATGATGACATGGAGGAATTCATGGCATTCATGGTTAAACAGTTTAAGAAATTTAGGGCTAGCAGAAAAGGAAGGAAGTCATCAAGGAAGCCTAACCCTAAGCGTGAAGGTCAAAAAGTCACCTTCGACTTAAAGAAGATTCGATGCTATAATTGCGATGGGTTAGGGCACTTTGCCAATGAGTGCAAGAAGCCTAGATCTAATGATAGATCTAAGGATGAAAAATCAAGGAAGGACTTTGCTGACAAGAAGGTCAAATCCAAGAGCAAAGCCTTGATTACTGAGGGAAAAGATTGGATTGACAGCGATTCTGATGAAGAAGTTGTCAACTTTGCCCTAATGGCTCGTAGTGACGAGTCCAGTGATTCTACAAAGGTATGCAATGCAAATCTGAATTTTAACGTGCTTAGTTTACTTGATACATCTAGCATTGAAAGCATGCAAAAAGACATATCTGATTTGCATGTCAGTTTTAGATCTTTAACTATAGAGCATACCAATGTGAAAGAGTCACGTGATAGTCTCTCAAAAAGAAACAATTTTCTTGAAGAAAGACTATCACAGTTTGACACTATCAAGTCTGACTTAAACAAAGCACATCATATGATTGATGCTTTGAAAAAGAGGGAATATTACTTAGTAGAGCAACTTGAAATTGCTCAAGCTAAGATTAAACAGTGGAATACTTCCTCTAAAAAGTTATCTGACTTGGTAGGGTATCAAACAATAGGTCAAAAATCTGGACTAGGTTATGATGAAAATCTTGATAGTAGTTCAGATTTAATTGATCATATTGAAGCTGTTGAGTCCACAACTGAAAAGCCTAAAGCTGCTAGAAAAATTAACTTTGTATCTCCTGTCCATGAACCCAAATTTATAAACATTCAAGATCAACAAAACACTGAAAAAACTAGTTTTAATCAAAAGACAGTGAATATTGTTGAGAAGAATGAAAGCAAACATTTAAATATTGGGTTTATGACAAAGAAACAGTTAATAAAGAAATTGGAAACTGTTCCAATACAAAAGGCTGAAAAAGCTGTGGAATCAAACAGAAGCAAGAAAAATAGGAATGGCAAGTTAGGCATTAACAAATATACCAACTATGCTTCAATGCCTGATGCTCCTAGAAAAACATGTCATGTATGTGGTAATCCAAACCACATAGCTATGCACTGTAGGAGCAGAAATAAAATTCCTATGGTTGAGACTGCTAACTCAAAGACAATAAAAGATAAATCACCTGTAAAAAGGTCAAGTAATCTTTGCATAAAAAATAATAGATCAAAGTCAAGTAGTCTCACAAACACCAGTAGCAAGACTGTACATTGCCCAATTAAAATCAAACATGGAAAAAGGCAATCGACTTATTCTGAGTCAAGTCTTGAAACTGCAGCTAGTGAGAAAGGACTCAAGAAGATTTGGGTCCCAAAAATCTCAAACTAGTACTCTCTACTGTGCAGGGCAAAAAGAAGAAATCATGGTACTTGGACAGTGGTTGTTCAAGGCACATGACTGGAGATAAGTCCCTGCTAAAACAGTATGAAGAGAGAAGTGGCCCAAGAGTCACTTTTGGAGATGACAGCAAAGGCCATACAAGAGGATATGGATCTGTTGAACATGGAGATGTCATCTTCACAGAAGTAGCACTGGTTGACGGCTTAAAGCACAATCTACTAAGTGTGAGTCAACTATGTGATAAAGGATTCAATGTCACTTTTAAAGAAGATCAATGCTTAGTGAGTGACAAAGAATCAGGGACTGTGATTTTGACAGGAAAAAGAAAAGGGAATTTGTACATTGCAAATCTCATTTCTTCAACTGATCAAATCACATGTCTATATAGCAAAGCTTCAACTGATGAGAGTTGGCTTTGGCATAAGAAGCTTTCCCACTTGAACTTCAAGAATATCAATAGTCTTGTGAGGAAAGGTTTGGTAGCTGGCATTCCACAATTGGAATTTACACAAGATGGATTGTGTGATGCATGCCAGAAAGGAAAGCAAAGAAGTGTATCATTCAAAAACAAACCAGCAACATCAATCACTGATCCTTTACAACTTCTCCATATGGATTTATTTGGTCAAGTGAATGTGATGTCTATCTTAAGGAATAGATATGCACTGGTAATTGTTGATGATTACACAAGGTATACTTGGGTAAAATACCTCTTTGCAAAGAATGAAGCTGCTCAGTTAATTATTGATCATGTCAAGAAACTAGAAACTGAGTCAGGAAAAACAGTGAGGGTAATAAGAAGTGACAGAGGAACAGAATTCAAAAATACCCAAGTAATTGAATTCTGCACTGAGAAAGGAATTTCTCATCAATTCTCTGCACCTAGAACTCCTCAACAAAATGGAGTTGTTGAGAGGAAAAATAGAACCCTCATTGAAGCAGCAAGGACCATGTTGCAAGAGGCTAAGCTTCCTACCTATTTTTGGGAAGAAGCTATAAGCACTGCATGTTTTACACAAAACAGGTCTTTGATAAACAAAGCCCACAACAAAACACCATATGAGTTAATGACTGGGAGGAAACCAACTCTCAAGTTTTTACATGTGTTTGGTTGTAAGTGCTTTGTACTGAGAGATTCATCAGAGACAAGAGGAAAATTTGACAATAAATCTGATGAAGCAATCTTCTTAGGTTATTCTCTGTCAAGCAAAGCATACAGAGTTTATAACTTAAGAACCAAGGTCATTGTGGAATCCATTCAAGTTGCATTTGATGATGGAAAGATTCCAGGAATGCTTGGTCAAGGATTGCATGAACCTCTCAATTTTGAGAATGAATTGGATGCATGGGAATATCCAACAGAGAATGCTGAAAATCCCCAAAACAACAATGATTCCTCTTTAATTGAGGGGGAGTTGACTGTTGTGCATGAAGTACCAAGGACTGATGTATTATCAGAGACTAGAGTACTGGAACAAAATGAAACACAAGTCACTGATGACATTAATTCTCCATCGGAGACTAATGATACATCAGAGACTAGTATCCCTGATGCACACACAGAGACTATTGAGATATCTAACTCAGGGGGAGTTAATGAAGAAGAGATCAATAGTTTAGGGGGAGCAAACTCTGCTCATGAAGCTGGATTGAATCTTATCAATCTAGAAAATGAAGCCTCTAGTTCAAGATCAAATCTACCAAAACCTAGACCATGGTTGAGAGATCACACAACAGATTTGATCATTGGAAATGTTGAGGATGGAGTTAGGACTAGAAGTGCAACACAAAATGAATGTTTGTACCTCAGTTTTCTATCAAAGATTGAACCAAAGAAAATTGAGGAAGCACTTCAAGATCCTGATTGGATAATTGCCATGCAAGAAGAATTAAACCAATTTGTTAGAAACAAAGTCTGGAGACTGGTACCCAAACCAAGGAACAGATCTATAATAGGTGCCAAGTGGGTCTTCAGAAACAAATTGGATGAAGCTAGTACAATTGCAAGGAACAAAGCAAGACTGGTTGCAAAAGGATATTCTCAAGAAGAAGGAATAGATTATGATGAAACTTTTGCACCAGTAGCAAGACTTGAAGCAATCAGAATATTCCTGGCATATGCAGCCTACAAGAACTTCAAGGTGTACCAGATGGATGTCAAAAGTGCTTTCTTAAATGGAAAATTGGAAGAGGAAGTCTATGTTTGCCAACCCCCAGGTTTCATAGACTCCAAATTTCCAAATCATGTCTACAAATTAGACAAAGCACTTTATGGCTTGAAACAAGCACCAAGAGCCTGGTATGATACTCTATCCCAGTTTTTACTAGAAAATAAATTTATTAGAGGTATCATAGATAAAACTTTATTTTATAGAAAGCAAGGCTCTGATATTATTTTGGTGCAAATATATGTAGATGATATTATATTTGGGTCTACGAATGAGAAGCTTTGTGAAAAATTCTCAAAACTTATGCAGTCTAGATATGAAATGAGTATGATGGGAGAATTAACATTTTTCTTAGGTTTGCAAATAAAACAATCAACTGATGGAATATTTATCAGTCAGTCTAAGTATGTCAAGGACTTATTGAGAAAATATGACTTAGTTGATTGTGCATCTGCAAAAACACCCATGCCTACTTCCACTAAACTAGATAAGGATTTAAAAGGAAAGAAAATTGATATTACTAGTTATAGAGGAATGATAGGCTCTCTTTTATATCTAACTGCAAGTAGACCTGATATAATGTTTGCTACATGCTTGTGTGCTAGATTTCAAGCTGACCCTAGAGAGTCACATTTGATTGCTGTAAAAAGAATACTCAGATATCTAAAGGGTACCCCAAACCTTGGATTGTGGTATCCTAAAGAATCTGACTTTAAACTAATTGGCTATTCAGATGCTGATTATGCAGGGTGTAAGCTTGACAGAAAAAGCACAAGTGGAAGCTGCCAACTACTTGGAGGCAGACTTGTTTCTTGGTTTAGCAAGAAACAAAATTCAGTTTCTACTTCAACAGCAGAAGCTGAATATATCGCAGCTGGGAGTTGCTGTGCACAGATCTTGTGGATCAAAAATCAACTCCTAGATTATGGTATGACACTAACCAAAATTCCAATTTATTGTGATAATACGAGTGCCATAGCCATAACTGAAAATCCAGTGCAACATTCAAGAACCAAACACATAGATATTCGATATCACTTCATTAGGGAACATGTTAGTGAAGGAAATATTGAATTGCACTGGGTTGCAACTGATAAACAACTTGCAGATATTTTTACAAAACCATTGGATGAATCTACATTCAACAGACTAGTTTCTGAACTAGGAATGTTGAATTATGGTTCTAAAAATTAAGTTTTAAACTTTCAAGTTGTTTAACAGTTGCATGAAGCTAGAATTAAATTTCTAGATTTCAGCTGTTCCAGAGAACAGATTTTTAGAAGCTAGAATTAAATTTCTGGGTTGTAGCTGTTTTTAATTAAACAGATTTTTGATGCAGCTAGAATAATTAATTCTGAAAAAAAAGAAGCTGTTTTAAATTTGATAAAACAGAAAAATGTAGCTAATAATCATTAATATGATTGTTGGAAAAGTTTTTCAAAGATAAAACTGAAGCAGGGATTAAGTCCCTGAGAAAAAGAGTGATAAGAGATTAAAAGACTTATTCCCCGATGTGTAGTTTAACTAATCCCCGATCGGTTAAAATTACTTCATCGGAGACTCGATTAATCCCCGATGAGTAGTTTAACTAATCCCCGATCAGTTAAAATTACTTCATCGGAGACTCGATTATTCCCCGATGTGTATTTTAATTAATCCCCGATAGATCAAAATTACAACATCGGAGAATGTACTAATCCCCGATGCGTACATTTATAACATCGGAGACTATCTTAGTCCCTGATGAGTTATTTCATCGGAGACTCGACTAATCCCCGATGCGTTCATTTATAACATCAGAGATTATCTTAGTCCCCGATGAGTAATTACTACATCGGAGACTAATCGGGTCAATCTCTTATCACACGGGTTAATCAGAGATTAGGGCAATCTCTGAAAGAGGGTAAATTGGTAGTTACCCTTGATGCTTGAATAGCAAACGTTTCTCATACTTTAATAAAAGTAATTTCAAAAAAACCATTTGTAATCACAAGTATCAAAATCTGCAATTAGATTTCTCTCTGCACATTCTCTGCGATTGAACCTCTTTTTTTGAGCTTTCTTCACAAAGTTTACAGATCTCTTCAATGGCGGCCAAAACAGTGTGCTTCACAGTTGGTGAGTTCGTTTTCATAAAGACTAACCATGCAGGGGTGGCTAACAAGTATGAATTTGAAGCAAAGTACTACCCTGTTGTGGATTTCCTAAAGAACTCTCCATTACAACACGCCATCTATGACACTCCCATCCAAGCTGCAGAAGTAATCACAACCATGTGGAGCACTGCATCAATCACTGATGAAAGTGATGACTCTCCACAGGTAAGTTTCAGGTATGAAAACACTGACTATACTATTACTCATGCCACAGTTAATAATGCACTTCATTTACCCGTAAGGGAAAACTATGATCCTCTTGCCTCTGATGAAGAACTTATAGGTATGTTTAAGGAATTAAACTATAATACCGAAATAAGTTCTGTTGGGACCATCACACGTCCCCATCTTAGGCCAGAGTGGTCATTGTTCTTTGACATTATAACTAAAACTTTTACTTCTAAATGCAGTGGATATGATGCCATCACCACTATTTCACAACAAATTGCATATAGTGTATTGTATGATAGGCATATAAACGTAGGGCTTTTGATTTTGCAAAACTTGATGGACAAACTTAAAACTGGTGATAAAAATAAAATTTATTATGCTAGGTTTTTGATGATGATTGCATATCATTTAATTCCTAACCTTAATATCACTGGTATGCAAGTTGTGCCTCCTGTTTTGCAGACAAAACGAGTAGTAAGTGATTTAAAGAAATATGCGGCAAAGGTAAATGTACCTTTATTCTATCCTACTGTCATGAGAAACACTCTCATTGACACTCTACCAACCACATATTCTTTACAATTCTTTGGGGATACCACACAAACACCATCTAATCCCCCAACAACTTCACAATCACAATCTAAAGCCCCCTCCACAGTCTCCCAAAAGACTGTGGTTGTAAAAACCAGAAAAGTCACAAAGCTCCCAATAAAAAGAAAAATAATTGAGGGAGTAAGTGAGGATGAGGGAGAACCAGAAGCTGAAGTTCCACTTCAGAGAAAGAAGAGAGTTATAACCCAAAGCCAAAAGCAATCCATTGCTTCCCAAAAGGCAATGGAGGTTATAAGGAAAGACAGTAATCTGTCTATGTCCTCCCAAAAGGACATTGACATTGAAGAAAGTCCTCAACCAGGGACACCTGTTACAGAGTCTGCACAAACTCTTGGTCACAGCCAAGAGGAACCAAATAGAGAGAATATAAAACAAACGAGTGACACAAGGAGTGCACCCACAGAGTCATCTATTGATGTTCCTCAAATTTTTGCCCTTGAGGAACAGCCAACACTCCACACTGTACATTCTTCTCCTTTTTCTCCCATTCTTGATTCTTTTAATGTAAATATAATTGATTCTCTTGATTTTTCCAAAGAGGAGCCAATACTCGAGACAAGCTCTCACACATTTTCCATGGATAGATCCCTAGCCCAAGATACACAAAGGGAACCCCCTGTCCATGCTGTCACAAGCACTTCTCAAACTCCCACTTCTGTAGGAAAGAGTGACACCATCAAAATGAGTGAGGTTGTGAGAATACATAGTGAGAGTCAGGCTCCTGACCTGGAAAAAGGAGAGCACATACACATAAAAGAGAGTCAAGCTTTAGCAAGCTTGGAAAAAGGAGAGCATGAGAAGCTGGGTGCCCAACCCCAGGCAAAAGGTGAGGGTGTGAGCAAGGATGAGATCCTTGAAGACAATAAAAGAGAGAAATTCTCAGCAGGTGATTTTTTGAAACCTGTTGAGACCACTAGCTCACAAGAAGCTCTGGTGTCTGTTGCTCCCTCCACCAATATCCAAACAGCAGCACCAGAGAACAGTTCAAGCACAGGGGATGCTGCCTTAAACATCATTTCAGAGATGTCAAACGAAGATTTTGAACTATTATATGGTCTACAACAGAGGCAAGACCATATCTCTTCTTTAAAGACAAGGCTTGCAGATGAACCTGTTCTTGAAGAACCTGAAGCTGAGAATGTGGATGAATGGCTTGATGCCAAATTCACCAATTCTCTAGAAGATGCAGCTGCTGTGTACAGACAGGATTATGTGACCAATATAGGGTCAACAGCAGCTGCCCCCTCTACAAAGGATGTGGCAGAAGAAGTGACTAAAGTGGATCGAAAAAATGCCAAATTCCATCACTTCTTGGCTACTGGGATCAATGAAGCAATCCAGGAACTAAAGCAACACATGGAATTATTCTTCTTCTACCCAACAAATTGAAGCAGGCCCCCCAAGCACTTTCAGAGACAAAGGCAAAGGTGTTATGGTCTCAGAACCAAAAATTCAACCAGTACAGCCTAGACTAATGGGGGATGCTATAAAAGCTGGGAGGATTTACAAGCCAGTGGAATTGGAAGTTGAAGGGGGAGTTATTCAAGTTGCTCCTCAAGATCCAAGGATAATAGAATCTGATTTCTTGGTTGCTCAACAACTTCAAGAACAGATTGACAAAGAATTAGCCAAAGAGGAGAAAGAGAATGAGGAAAAGAAAAGGGCTGCAATAAAGAAACCTCCTGTCAAGTTGACTTCTGCAAAGAAGGCAGCTTTGACAAGGAAAAGGAATAAGGAGATGGAACAGGATGAAAAACACTCAAGAAGGAAGCCTTTAGCTCAGAATCCTGCAAAAGAAAATGCTATAATCCCTGTATCAGAAATTCTTAAACCTCAACCAATTTCTTCAGTGAAACCTCCCATGGTCAGTGCTTCAAGTAAAATATCTGCAGTACGAGAACCACCATTGAGCTTCAAAGGAAATTATATTTGGTGGAATCTGAACCTCTCGGAATGTGGTATGAAAATATCCATGACCAGAAGATCTTTGTTCAATATGAGAGAGATATAGAAAAATTAACAGAGAAGAATCTTGAAGATTTTATCAGATTATTAAGAAAAGCAGAGGGACCAAGTGAGGTGGAGTTGAAGAGATTGTTTGAAGAAAGGTTGAAGTATTTCAGGAACTTGAAAAAGAAGAAATAAACAGATATAAGGTGTGGTGTGGATGTTGGAGTAAAGTTTTTAATTGAAGCCAGTCATAGACTTGGAGAAGCTGAATAAAATATTCAGGTAGCCAGGATTTATTCTTGGAGTAGCTGAGTGTAATACTCAGAGAAGCTGGGTAAATTATCCAGGGGGAGAGAAGCTGAATGATAGATCGAAGATCTAAAGTTCAGGTACATTTGTATCATTTATTATTCTTTATTCTTTTTCTAAGTATTTGTAATAGTTGAGTTTTGACATCATCATCAACCTTGAAATTATGCTTATCATTCTGATATTCATAATTAGGGGGAGATTGTTAGGTTTTATTAACATTTGATGATGATTGTCTTTAGAATACTT